>JAJQXH010000082.1:155000-260000 GCA_022343465.1 Oscheius sp. G VE-2021
ACTTGCTTAATTGATTGCGGGACAATATGTTTTAATAATATTCTAATTAGTATTTTTTCACACATTACAATACTGACGTAAAAGTTAGGCCGACCGCACCTGAGCGCAGCCTCAAAACAAATCGAGGGAGGACTTTTGCCGCGCCTCCCTTGATTCTCCCACCGCTTTTCTCTTTTCTTGGCTGGAAATGGCACTATGGGCAAAATGCATTGTTAGAGGGAAACCCTTAACTTGAAGTATTCTACGAATACTGATAAAAAGAGAACAATTATTATGTGTGAAAAAGCGAGTCTCAAAAAGAGTGGGTGGTTTGGTTCCTGATCGTATAAAAAGTGAACAATAGAAATGTTAGAAAAATACAAAAAGATAACAAAAGAAAAGAATAACTTGACCAACTTTTCGAAACGCCAAAACCACCTCTAGCGGGATCGGGAATTAAAATAAATATTTTGAATCATATATTGACTGGTTTGCCCGATTAAATATGAGTAGAGCAGACAATATGATATCCGACTAGAGGTGGTTTTGGCGTTTCGAAAAGTTGGTCAAGTTATTCTTTTCTTTTGTTATCTTTTTGTATTTTTCTAACATTTCTATTGTTCACTTTTTATACGATCAGGAACCAAACCACCCACTCTTTTTGAGACTCGCTTTTTCACACATAATAATGTATATAAGGATCTCTAGTTCTCTCACTCTCCTTCTCTCTCTCTCTAACAGTTTCGATGCCCGTCAACCTTTCCGTCGGCGCCGGGTCCTCAACCGCTTCAAATGCCTTAAATACGCTTCTGTTTATACAATTAGTTACTTAACGTTAGAAAGTAAAATCAGTGCACCGACTGGGATCGAACTTTGGGCGATTGGTTGGAATTTTTGAAGAGCAAACTGGATGGGTCAAAGAAACTGGTTTAAAAAATTCAGTCGGCCCGTGAGAACCTCGCCGGCCTTGAAATAAACGGCGCATTAAAATTTTTTTTCGAAACTTTCACTTTCAAAAAAAAATTTTAAAAAATTAAATTTAAAAAATGTATTAAAAATTGCATTTTAGTATATTAAATATTTGTAATGTTTTTTTTTAAATTTTCGACACTTTCAGTAGATTTTTTCTTCCCCTGTATTTTCTCTCTATCTCGAAAATATAAAAAAAACATTACAATTATTTAATATAATAAAATAAACCAATATTTTTAAAAAAATTAAATTATTTTTTTGAAAGTGAAAGTGCCAATTTTTTTTAAAACAACCAAAAACATGAAAATGTAATATGATTTTTTTAAATGGACCGCTAATCCAGGATAGAGCCCCTTGCGCTATTTTTTCGACATCCGCTTATCATATCCAGGTTAGAGACGCAGAATACTAACTAAAAAGAGCAGATGCACCTCAAAAAAGAAGATAAAAGCCAAATCATGCAGCCCGTAAGAACCTTGATCACCAACAAGAACGACAAGAGAATTCTCGACCTTGAAGATTACTGTAGATACCTCTTCCACAACTCTCTGCACCAACCTAACTTTTGGAAGCCACCTGCTTCCTAAATCGGATGCGAATAAGCAATTGAAATAAATAGTCTTTTATGTTACAAATGAAAAAGAAGAATGTTCTGGATCACATAGTTGCTGGAATCAGCAGCACCCGCCGCTCTTCTGCGCCTGCACCGGCTTCGATCCGCTGATGTTGACGGTGGGTCCTCCGGCGGCTCCCTGCAGCGACCCCACTCTCTGCTTGATCTCCCCAGCCATGGTCAAGAAGGCCTGCTCCACATTGGTCGAAGCCTTGGCCGACGTCTCCAGGAAGGGGATGCCCAGCTGGTCGGCAAAGTCCTGGGCGGCCTGCGTCTCCACCACGCGCTTCGCCGTCATGTCGCTCTTGTTGCCGACGAGCAGCTTGTTCACGTTCTCGGCCGCGTAGCGCTCAATCTCCTGCAGCCACTGCTTCACATTCGTGAACGAGTCCTGGTCCGTAATGTCGTAGACGACGATGATGCCGTGCGCTCCGCGGTAGTAGCTGGAGGTGATCGTGCGGAAGCGCTCCTGTCCGGCCGTGTCCCAGATCTGCAGCTTGATCGTCTTCCCGTCCAGCTCGATCGTCCGGATCTTGAAGTCCACGCCGATCGTGGAGATGTAGGACTCGGTGTAGGTGTCGTCGGCGAACCGAAGGAGAAGACTCGACTTGCCCACTCCAGAATCACCGATCAGAAGTAGCTTGAACAGGTAGTCGTACTCCGGGTTCATCGCAGCCATCCTACCTGAAAAAGGAAAGATTGAAATTGAAAAATCAAGGCAAGGTTACGGTATAAAGTGACACAGAAACAAAGAATACGGTATAGAAAGGGCGAAACCCCTCAATTTTCACGGCAAAATTCAAATCTGCAACGTTTAATCGAACAAAAACAGTAACAACAACGAATGGTAACATAACAACGAGTGGATATCGATTATCGCCCTTCTAGCCAGTTCTGGATGTGGAATTGAGAGTTCTCTGGCGTTAGTCCCTGCTGCTTCTTCTGAAAAGGATACTGTAAAGAGAGAGAGAGAGAGAGAGAGAGAGAGAGAGAGAGAGAGAGAGAGAGAGAGCGAGAAACCAGGAAAAAAGATACCGTAACCCAAAAAATCGTTAAAAAGTACAGTACCTTGCAATAGTCCTTCAACTGGTCCAGGTATTTTGTGTCCACTTTGCTGGGTTCCTCCTCTTCCACCTCGTAGTGGAGCATGTCCGAAGGAGGCCTGGAAATCATCGATTTGGAATTTTACCACACAATTCCACTGTTTCAATGTCGAACCAAATATTTCTCCAATTTAATTTAAATTAAATAAAAATAGTTTTTATTAAAAACCTGTTTTTTGCTGTTGAAAAAAATAGTTAAACAGGAATGTTTGTTGCACTTATTGCTGAATTTTTTAATAAAATAGTCTGGGAGTCACGCGTAAATTTAAAAAAAAAATAGTTTAAAAAATAATTTCTAGACAGGTTTATTAATTTCCAAATACAACATGATTTAGAGTTAATTTTTTTTGAGAGGCAAAATTTATGTTTTTTTTATTTAAAATTCTTCTTTCATTTTTTAAAGCACTTCGCTGAAAAATCGATAATTTTGTATCTTTTTTTTATTATTTAGGTTATAAAATTCAATGTATGAACCATGGCTGATTGGGGAAATAGCTAAAGTCGGTGTTATAAGACATGGAAGGATCAAAATGTACATAAATCATCGATTTTTTGTGCTTAAAATTAACGCGCAATATTCGATTTTCTTCTTTTTAGTCTTCGATGTTGTCAAAAAATCGAAGATGATTTTGGTTTTTCGAAAAAGAGAAATTTAACGGTTAAAAAAATTAAAATCTTTATAAAACATAATTTTCGTTTCTAAAAAAACGAATTTTAACTAAATTAAAAAAAATAACGTTAAATTTAAATAATGCTAAATTTATTTAGTAAAAATTTTAAATTGTTAAAATTACCATTTGAATTTTGAGAGAGAACTCAGTGTAAACAGCGTGCGGACGAGTTGTACCCGTATTTTTGCTCGTCAGATTGAAAATTGAATTTTTTCGGGCCTTCAATTCGAAATACAAACGTTAATTCAGCTGGTTTGGTTGATTGTATGTTTAGTATCAAATAAATCCATTTCTAATTGAATTTAACCCATTTTCTGCCAATTTTTTTGTTCTTTTTCTTTTTTTGCCACTTTTTCTGTTTTTTTTCGTAGTTTATCCTGGAACTCACTTATTGTTGAATTCGGGTCCGATGCGCATCTGACCGGTGGAGGGCACTCCATGCAGCAGGTTGTTCGCGTACTGGTGAGCTGGCTTGAAACGGCGCTAAAACGATTACCTTATTCAAAATTTGAATTCTAAACAGCCAACCTTGGCCAATAATTTGAGCTCCTTCCTGATTCCGGCGCCCATGGCGTTGCACACGTCGGGGTCGTTGATCTCCGGGCGGTAGATGCCTCCGTACGAACCACCGCCGCCCTCCTCGTCGTCTTGAGCCAGGGAGATGAGCTTCGGGTGGGCCTGAAAACAGGAATATTAAAATTTACTTTCATACAATTTGAAAAAAATAATATTAAAATATTTATTTAAATTTTTTATTTCATTTTTTCGTTTTCAGACATTTTTGGTCGAAATACATTAAAAAAAGCCGCCACATGAAAATATTTAAACTCTTTTTCCACCTCTTAGAATCCCAAAACTCCAATTTTGAAGACTTATTTCCACAAAGTAATAGAAAATTTTGGTTGTGACACGAAATGGCCAAAAGCGGCCTATGGTTGCTAAAAAGCGGCATTTGGTGGCAAAAAGCGGCCAAAGGTTGCAAAAAGCGGCTTTTCTTTAAAAAAAAAACAAAACAAAAAAAGCGGCCTGTTTGCCAAAAAGCCGCATTTGGTGGCTAAAAGTTTCCAATGGTTGCTAAAAAGCCGCCTACGATTGGCAAAAAGCGGCCTATGGTTGCCAAAAAGCGGCCTTCTTTGTTTTTTAAGCAATTTCATCTCGATTTTCAGCAGGATTTCAAATTTTTTCTTTAGTTATCGCTTCGAAAATCCATTTCACATGGTTTTAATTCGCGATTTGGGTAGTTTTTCGCACAAAAAGTGAGACTCACGATGAAGAAACTGCGCAGAAGGGCGAGGATACAGGCAGCCGAGTGGTCGTCCATGATGGTGGCGATGGCGGAGAGGCGCTTACAGAAGGCAGCCACGCGTTGAAGGGGAACCTGCTTTCGACGGTGGTTGATCATCAGGTCAAGAGACCGGCACAGAAGGGTCATCTGACGGACACGGAGGTCTAAAAAGTCAAAATAAGGCGAAAAATCGATGAAAGAGTACCGTGACGGGTCTCGAAGGGAAGAAGGTTCATGATACGGTAGACGGAGCGGTAGAACTTGGACGGGTCGATGTTGAGCAGCTGGCCCTCGCCCATCAACATCACGAATACCGTGTTGATGCAGTTCAACTGGTCGATGATGCGCAGGTGCTGAAAATCGGAATTTTAAGAGTAAATTGTGTTATTTTCGCTTATTTTTTCGAGAAGATGAATCAATTTGAGCTGAAATACTATATTGAAAAGTTCCAGATACTTTGTTCCAGATAGCCTTAAAATAACCCTAAAAAGTACATTTTTGGAGAACAAAAACGCAAATTGTTTGGGTGCTGTACGCAAAAGAGACAGGATTCTGTCAAAAAGTGATACCCCGGAGCTCCCGAGGATTACCGTAACCTAGGCAACCGACGCCGCATTATAATTATACCCTCGTTGAAAAAAGGTCTCAGAAAGTAGAAGCTTTCCTTACGACGCAATAAGCTAAATAATATGGCAAAATATGTAATAATTTCCCAAAAAATCAATAAAATATAGGTGGCCTACAGTAATTCCAGCTACTCGACTGTCAATAATTATCAGAATTGGCAGCTATAAACATAATTAACTCAAAAAAGTACATTTTAATTATATAATTCTTCGAAAATTACGACTTTTGGGTTTGTAAACAGCACAAAAACATGTTTTTAGTAGAAAAAAACACCAATTTTTCAGTGAAAAAGGTTCACAAATGTCACTTTTTTCATTAAATTAGTGATTTCAAGTTCAAAGATAGACAAACCTGTCTGTCTACAAGGTCCTCCATCGTGGAAATAATGTCGTCGAAGAATTCCACGCCCAACAGATGGGCGAACTTGCTCAATCCCTCCAGAACCGGCTCCAGAAGATCCAAATTCGGCATCCTCTTCAGCACGGAGAAGTAGGTTTGGAAGACGTACTTCATAGCCTCCGTCGCCTGAAATCACCCGATTTTATCGATTTTCCGGGCTAAACTTACGTTTTTCAACTTGGCCGACACAGACTCAGCCTCGTCGAGTTCTTTCATGTCCGCTTCTAGCTTCTCCAACTGACGTTTGTACTAAAATTAGGGTTTTGCGGAGAAAATTGGAGATTTCTCACCTTCCTGGCCGTCTTATTGGCTCTTTCCTTCTTGATCATCGCACGTTTGGCGAAAACTCGGCCCTTCTCGGACTTCTTGTCCTCGTTTTTGACCTCCTGAAGATTTAATTAATGAGATTGTAGTGTGTATCGCTTTCGGCAACCATAGACCGCTTGAGCTGCTTTTGGCAATTAAAAGCCGGTTTTTGGCAAACAAAGGCCGCTGGACCTGCTTTTTGGCAACCAAAGGCCGCTCGAACTGCGTTTTGGCAATTAAAAGCCGCTTTTGGCAACTATAGGCCGCTTAAAATAATTTTCTGAAATAAAAGCCGCTTTTGGCAACCATAGGCCGCTGACATGTTTTTGGCAATTAAAAGCCGCTTTTGACAACCAAAGGCCGCTTGGCCTGCTGTTGGCAAGCATATGCCACTTGAATGGTACGATTTTGGTGAAGAAAACGGAGAAAATCTCACAAACCTTTACGTTGAGCTGGAGGAAGGTGGCGATGAGGGGAGCGGGCACGCGGCCCTTCTTCTTGGTGACGAGGGTGGAGATGCTTCTGGCGCCGAAGAGCGACATCTTTAAGTGGACGTCCTCCTTGAACAGGTTGGAGAGGGCCCCGCACACCTCGGAAACGATCTGAAAATAAAGTTTAAATAAACTATTTTTATAATATTTAAAAAGAATTTAATTAAATTTTTTAAAGTCACATTTTCACTCTAACGCCAACTAATGGGCATCTTTAAAATTTGTTACAATTAATTTTTTCAGCTTCTTGGATAAATAGATTGTTATAGCTTCGTCGGAAAATTTTTGGGAGGTTGGAAATTTCAGCTTAAAATTAAAACTTTATGGCAACCATAGGCCGCTGGACCTGCTTTTTCCCAATTAAAATCCGCTTTTTTGGCAAACAAAAGCCGCTTGACCTGCTTTTCGACAAATAAAAGCCGCTTTTTGGCAACCATAGTCCGCTGAACCAAAAGAGAAATCGTTTAAATATTGCGCAATGGTTGCAGAATACAGTTGGCTCCGCCCACATTTTTGCGTACTGTAAGTAAAATACCGTATTGTTCGATTATCGGTGCCATTTTATTTACTTTTTTTAAAATTTACGCGCTCTCTGCTTTTTCTGGCTACCTCAGCCCGCTTCCGCTTTTTCTGGCGACCTCAGGCCGCTTCCGCTTTTTCCGGTGACCTCAGGCGGCTTTCCGCTTTTTTTCTAGTAACCCAAGGCCGCTTTCTGCTTTTCTGGCAACCTCAGGCCGCTTTCTTCGACCTTCTTTTACGAACCTCCTTGTTCTTGCACAGCGACATCCTAACCATCGTGGAAATGATGTTCGTAGTATAGTTGAAGTGTGAACAGCAGTTGCAGAGTCTAGCCAACGCCTGAAATCTATTTCCAGCCTTTAGAAAACCTCAAACCTTCAGACTCAGCATTCCAATCTTGTAGGAGAATGTGCTCTTCTCCATCTGACGATCCTTTGCCATGAACTCTGCACAAAAATCAGTTAAAATTTAGGGGAATCACTCACTTCCACAGAGTTTTTCGCACAACTGGAGGAATTTCAGATAGTATCTGAGGAGGGATTCCTCGAAAGCCATGAGTTTCCTGGTCTCCTTCTTCTGTTTCTGCTGTTTCTCCTCCTCCGACTGCTGTCTGATGGCGTAACCGGGCACAATATCGATAAAAACCTGGAAAAAAAGTTTATTTAAAAATTTAAAAGATATTTAAAAAGAATTTCTAAGAAAGAAGTGAAAAATAGTTTAAATAGAAAAAAACTTACTTGAACCGTGCTGGCGATGGCAATCTTCTGTACGTTTTCGCGGATCAGCGGATGTACCTCATTTCCCATGCAATAACGCAGCAGATCCCTCACTTTGATAATCTAAATAAACTAATAAACTTCTTAAAAAAAAGGCCGCTTAGCCGCTTTTGGCAACCTCAGGTCGCTTGGACACCTTTTGGTAACCTTAGGCCGCTTACCGGCAGCCATAGGCCGCTTAGCCGCTCTTGGCAACCTCAGGCCGCTTGAATCCCTTTTGGTAACCTTAGGCCGCTTGACCGCTTTTAGGCAACATTAGGCCGATTAGGCCACCTTTTGGCAATTAAAGGCCGCTTGGACCGCTTTCTGGCAACCATAGGCCGCTTGGACTGCGCTTTGGTAACAAAAGGCCGCTTGGCCGCCTTGCCTACCATAGGCCGCTTCAACCGCTTTTGGCAACTTGAGGCCGCTTGGACCACTTTCTGGCAACGTTAGGCCGCTTGGACCGCTTTCTGTCGATCAAAGGCGTTGTCGAATACTGACGTTTTCTTGCGGATTGGCCAAGAGATGGCTGGAGAGCGTGGAGATGGCTTCCTTCGCCTCGTAGAGCAGCTCTTGTCGTTTGGCGATCAGTTCCGGTGCGGAGAGGGACGAGAAGTCCTAAAAATAATTTTTTAAACAATTTATAAATTTTTAAAAAATTAAATAAAAAATATAAAAAATAAAAAAAATCTATTTTAAGCGCACCTCTGGCTTCCACTGTTCCTTCTCCCCTCCCTCCTCTGCATCCTCTTCCTGTTCGCTCTCGTCGCCTTCTTCGGCCTTCTCTCGCGTGGGTCTCAGAACTCGTCCATCCTTAATAATTTGATTAATTTGAATATAGAGACGCAACAAACCTGTAGCTTAATGGGCAGCATTTCCTCCATGTTGTCGTCCAACTGTCCGTCGAACTTCCTCTTCTTCGTCTCGATTCCACCGTCGTCAGAATCGCCTCCATTTAACTCTGAAATTAAATCCGTCAAAAACCTCGAATCATCATTTTTAAAGTTTAAAGGACTGTATTTATCAAGTAAAACCAATTAGAAGTCTGCCCCATGGCTAAAACCGCATTTCAAAAATTCCTAATGCAATTTTTACTTGAAAAACACAAAATCGCGAATTTCTCGTAGAAAAAACATTGAAAACCCGCTAAAAAATATTTAAAAAAAATATGGAATTTACTGGAAATTTATGAATAAATATACTAGTTTAAATTAACAAATTTATCCATTTTCAAGCTAAGCCATCATGGAAACAGTATTCTCAGGCGTAAAAAAATTTCTTATATAAACAAAAACATGAATATTGGAATTTAATATAAACCATTAATAATTATAGTGTTTAAATATAATTTAAATATTTAAATGAACAATTTAAAATACAATCTTAAATTTTTCTTTCCTAGAATTGCAACATCAAATAGTCAAAGTTAATTTAAAATAGTATTATTATTCATTAAATTCCAAAATGCATGTTTAAGCAATTTTTCAATGTTCTTTTCCAAATTTGAAATTTCCAATGAAACACTTTTTTGAAACTATACATTTTCTATTAGCAGACAAGTCAAAAAATTGCAGGGATTTGCATTTTAGCTAGGGGCTTAAAATTTGCTTTTAAAATGTAAAGGTAAAAAATAAATTCCACAAATTTAAATTTACTCTCGGATGAGATTTCCAATTTCCATGCTAAACTCATTTCACCGCCTGAATATCACCAGTTTAAAGATGGTCCTAGACTAATTTAAAGGACTGCCTGTCAAACTTAAAGGAGTTTGTCAAATTTAAAGGACTGCCTGTTATCCGTAAACCTGCTCCATGGCTAAAATCATGCTCGAACGTCAAAATCTAGCTTTCAGCTAGGAAAAACCATTTGTAGCGACAATTGATGACATCAGCAGGGATCGACCCCTGGCTATTTGGTTCACGGGCTAGCCTGGACTCTGTAGATTAGAACACCGACTCTCATCGTGGCGACGCTTCACATTGGCGAAAGCGCTGTTTTCCCAGTCGATATCAGCATCCAGCATGTCCAATGGAAGAACGTCCTCGTTCTCCTCGTCGAACTGAGCCTCTCTGTCAGCTACCCAGTCATCCTCTACCTAAAATCACGATTTTTGACCATAAAAACTAGATTTAACGTTAAAAATAGTAAAAATACAATAAAAAAGTAAAAAGAAATCAAAACTGACGTTGGTAGCTCTTTTCCTAGAGTCCTTCGAGCGACCGGCCTTGATGTCCTTGAGCCCATCCACAACCGCTCTGGAGATCTTCTTCTTGTTGCCCAGTTTGTTCAATTTTCGGGTCAATTTACGCGTCCGATGAGTTTTCATCATCTTCAGCTTATCCTCCCGCGAGGAGGAGGCGAACCCCATCTTGACTGCAAAGGAAACTTTGAGCTTTTCTTTTAACTGACTTTTCCAGCAGATAAGAGCAATTTAAAGAGATTGTATGCTAATATCATGAATTAGCATAAATTTGTAATATTTTTAAAGCTTTAAACTACAAAAACAATGAAAGAAACAAGAATGACACGCGTTCAGAATGAAAGGATTGGGAAATCAGCAAGGCTGCCATTTACCGCACAAATTTTGATACTCGGTCCAGAGAGCGTGGCGGGACCCAACTCCCTCTGTAAAAGAAAGATGCTTTAAAAAAATTAAATATTTAAATTTAAATTAAATATAGATTAAAATAACTAGATTTGTGGTAAAAAAAATCATAATTTTAAAAAAAATTGAACAAAAAAGAGTATTTGTTATAGGGAAGAGTGCAAAAATAGGTTTCTCTGTTGAAAAAAAAACTTCTTTTTTTTGGTTTCCAGGCTGTTTTCCACCACCTTTTACTCCCACTCCTACTTTATAATCTACGGCAATTTATATTCCACCTGCTATTCGGAGATCATAAGGAATAGTCATCAGGGCGACGTTTTTCAGTTTTTCCGCTGTGATTCGTAATCATCTCTCTCTCTCTCTCTCTCTCTCTCTCTCTCTCTCTTCCTCTCTCTCTCCCTCTCTCCCTCCATCTCTGTCTCTCTTGCTTTCCCTTTCGGTTTGTGCCCCAATTTGTGACTTTCATTAAATTGTTTAATTTTCTTCCGCTTTTTTCTTCCTGAATACCTCTAAACGTGACACAGAGTGCAGTGATCACCTAAATTTGCCTGTTTTTCCACATTTCTTTTAATTTCCGGTCACTGTCATTGTTTTCGGAACTGTCGCCTAATTGGTTTCAACAAATCTCGACTGGTTGCCCTTTTGTTTTAAACGTTTCAGTTTCTATTTTAGTCTCTCTCTCTCTCTTTCTCTGTCTCTCTCTCTCTCTCTCTCTCTCTCTCTCTCTCTCTCTCCTTCTAATCTTTCAATCTCTCCATCGACATCGAAGAACCGAATTCACCTGAATTGCCATGATTACGTCTTTGCGTGTTTGCTTCAATAGTGTGTTGATGAATTCCTTTCCAGAAACATTGCTAGAAACCATTCAAAAAACAAGATTTGGTTTCAAAAACAGAATTTTCTAATTAATTAAAAAGTAGCGGAATTTACTGAAACCTGTGGCAGTGCAGATGCCTTATGGACATTTGGCAGGAATCTCTCGCGCGGAGGGCGCAGACAGTGCCGCAGCGCAGACGGTGCAGGCACTGTCTGCGCCCTCCGCGCGAGAGATTTCTGCCAAACGTCCGTAAGGCATCTGCACCGCCGCTGCCCTGGGCTACTTAAGCGTCGTCTTTTCCCCAACTTCCATGAAGCAGTTGGAACTACTAGCGTATATCCGGGGCACGCCGTTGGTAGAGCGCCTCCTGTGTGAATCGTGAGTTAATGTTAAGCTGTTTGGGGTTCGGCTGGCTTCATCTCATACCGATCGCTTCTAGGAGTTTGATTAACGAAGGGGTGGGGACGTCCCCCAGATTCTCAACCTTTTTGCATTTTAGGACACTTTTTTGGACTCGGGATTTGAGTCTCTCTCTTTCTCTCTATCTCTCTCTCTCTCTCTCTCTGCCTCTCTTTCTTCCTACACCAAACTTCAATTCTTCTCCTTCTGATGACACAAAATTGTTGTCAAACCTCTTCCGTCACTCATTCGCCGAGGCCAAGTGATGCATAGACGCCTCTTTGAAAAATTAAAGCCGATTCACCGCCTCTCGCGTTCTTTATCTACCTACTGTCATATTTCCCACAATTAATACTTTCTGAAAAGTTTAGCTACATCTTCTGAAAAGTTACCGAAAATCTCAAAGACTAACTTTAAAATCACACGTATATTGGCTCGGAAGTTGTTTTTAAGAGACTTTTAAGAGATTAAATTGGTACTTCCTTTTGTTATTTCTATTTTTAAATAGTGGTTGCATCACTACAGTATGCCTATTTTCGGTTATTCTCTCTCTCTCTCTCTCTAACATTTGAATTCTGCATGACCGGTGTTTAACAGAATTCTACATGACCGCTTTTCAACAAAATTCTGCATGGCCGAATTCCCTCTAAACCCGACAATTCAAACCGTAGATCCTGTTTTCCTGTGTAATTTACAAAAACACTTCTTGATTGTTTTCCTACCTGTTTACATTGTTATAATTCGCACCTGTTGACTACCTACGCATTGGTAAATAACTGTTTACAAGGAAAAATCAGCCAGACATGGTCATTTTCTGTTGATTTTCCTTGCAAACTGTATGTTTACAACTGAAGTCAGTCTTCGTTTTGTCTCCAGAATGTAGATTGGCTTAAATCTTTGCATCTGCGTCTCTAACCCTTTCTTCTGCGTCTCTAACCCTGTCTTCTGCGTCTCTAATCCTTTCCTCTGCGTCTCTAACCCTGTCTTCTGCGTCTCTAATCCTTTCCTCTGCGTCTCTAACCCTGTCTTCAGCGTCTCTAACCCTGTTTCTCTGCGTCTCTAACCCTGTTTCTCTGCGTCTCTAACCCTGTTTCTCTGCGTCTCTAACCCTGTCTTCTGCGTCTCTAACCCAGTCCCTCTGCGTGTCTAACCCTGTCTCTGCGTCTCTGATTTTCTTCTCTCTCTCTGTCTCTCTCTCTCTCTCTCATCAACATTCAGTTTGAAGCGCATAAAGAATATTGTAGACTATAACTGAAAACGAAATGACGTTGTAGCTGACAATTCCGTTCTCCATTTTCTTGGTCATTCGAATTTCCTAAAACCGTCAATTTAACAAAGGCAGACGCTTGTTTTCTCATTTCAGTTGCAGAAACACTTCTTCATTGTTTTCCTACCGTTTACATTGTCATAACGTCAACTAAGGCTGTTTTTCTTTACACCTGTTGACTACCTACGCATTGGAAAATAACTGTTACAAGGAAAAAATCAGGCAGACATGGTCATTTTCTGTTGATTTTCCTTGCAAAATGTCAGTTTCCTAGTGAAGTCAGTCTTCGTTTTGCCTCGGCTTTAAACGTTTGTGTCTGCGTCTCTAACATCCTCAACCGAGTCTTCTGCGTCTCTAACCCTGTCTCTGCGTCTCTAACGCTGTTTTCTACGTCTCTAACCCTGTCTTCTGCGTCTCCGACCCTCTACATTGGTGTTTCTGATCTCAGCTTCTCTGAAAACTTTCTGACAACCTCTGCGTCTCTGCGTCTCTGCTCTCTGCTTCTGCGTCTCTGACTCAGGCTTTTGCTTCTCTGACCCTTCTCAACTACTGCTGCCGTGCACCCCTGTTGACTGCGTAATTTTAAATTGATCGACGTAATCTACGTAATTTTAAATTGCCTGTTTACAGAAAAAGTTAGAATCTGTAATTGTCTGTTGAGCCTTTCAAAACGCATGTTTTTAACTGAAGATATTATTCGTTTTATCTCTCTACATGTTCTTATAGTCTTTCCACCTTTATTCCTTTTTCTCTGTCTCAGTCTCTTCTCTCTCTCTCTCTCCATCTCTTTCTCTCTCTCTCTCTCTCTCTCTCTCTCTCTACCTTTCTCCCTCTCTTTCCTTCCCTCACCCCGTCTCTCTCTCTCTCTCTCTCTTAGTCTCTCTCTCTTTCTCTTTCTCTTTCTCTTTCTCTTTCTCTTTCTCTTTCTCTCTCTCTCTCTCTTTCTCGATCTCTCAATCTCTATCTTGCCCTCTCTCGGTTCAATTCACGATGGGTCACTTTAGAAGATTCGGAGAAAGAAAGAAAGAGAGATAGAGAGAGATGAAATCTTTTCTCTTTATGTGATCAGAAAATTACCACTTAGTTTTACCCAGCATTCCTTGAATGTCTAGACGAAACACTGTTAATGTTTGTTTTCAAACAAGAAAACACGCTGTAAATTACTTATTGCTGTCACTTCGGGAACAAGGAACTATCCCTCTCTCTTTCTCTCTCTCTCTCTCTCTCTCTCTCTCTCTCTCTCTCTTTTTAACACCCACTTTTTCAGATGTTAGGGGAAGCCTTCGCCCCATTCCGATACGAACCAGAGCAACTGCGGAAAATCTTCGACACTCGATTGTATGTGCTCCTCTATTCATCAGAAGCACTTGGGGTTGTCCTGACAATTCTATTGTCCGTTTCTATTATCGGAATTTCCTGGAAGAGGAAAATCATGCACGTCAATCTAACCCTCTGCCTCAGTTACTACTTCACAATCGATATGATTATGGGATTCGTCAGATTGGTCGAAATCTATAAAGAGATCAGTGGGAATGGTGAGTGAGTGAGTGAGTGAGTGAGAGCGTGACTCCACAACCTAACTTTTCCCTTTAGAATCCCCTCTCTGGACCTACATCTATTTCGAAGTCCGTGTCTATTACATAATGACCACCCTGGCTGGAATGTCAGTTGTTCTAATCGAACGAGGTTTTGCCACCTACTACATGGGTGATTACACCGAAAAACCAAGACTCTACATTGCTTTTCTTGCCCTCATCATTCCAAATTCCATGATTTTCGTTTCAAGACCCTATTGGATCAATATCGACCACCTGATTCCATCGGCAATTGTGGCTTTCTTAGTTTCTTTCAGCGCTTTTACGGTAAAATCCTAATTATTTTTAGGTGATTTTATATTTTAGGCCTATTTTGTTTTAGTTTGCTATAATGAGAGTCGGCTGAAACGAATGTTTGCCAATCATAATAACTATTCTTTGGCAAATCGATGCCAAATTGATGAAAATCAGAGAGTTTTTAAGGTAAGTCGATTTCTCTCTCTCTCCCCCTCTCTCTGTTTCTGCATGACCTGTGTTTAACAGAATTCTGCATGACCGGTGTTTAACAGAATTCTTCATGACCGATGTTTAACAGAATTCTGCATGACCTGGTTTTAACACAACTCTGCATGATCGGTGTTTAACAGAATTCCGCATGACCTGTGTTTAACAGAATTCTGCATGACCTGGTTTTAACAGAACTCTGCATGACCGGTGTTTAACAGAATTCTGCATGACCTGTGTTTAACAGAATTCTTCATGACCTGTGTTTAACAGAATTTAGCATGACCTGAGTTTAACAGAATTATGCATGACCTGAGTTTAACAGATTTCTGCATGACCTGTGTTTAACAGAATTTTGCATGACCTGAGTTTAACAGATTTCTGCATGACCTGTGTTTAACAGAATTTTGCATGACCGGTGTTTAACAGAATTCTCTCTCTCTCTCTCTCCCTCTCTCTCTCTCTCTCCCTCTCTCTCTCTCTCTCTCTCTCTCTCTCTCTCTCTCTGTTTCTTCCTGACCTGTGTTTAACAGAATCCTGCATGACCTGAGTTTAACAGAATTCTGTTCTCTCTCTCTCTCCCTCTCACTCTCCTCTTTTCAGATAATGAGAACTTCCTTCATGGTGGTCTCCCTCCACTTCTTCTGCGTCCCAGCTGCCATACTAGGTGGATTCTACTCCGAAAACCCCTGGTGGCACTCAATCTGGCAATTTTCTACCGAATTCCTACTTTCCACGTAAATTTTCCTCCCATTTTTGAAATGGAAACATATTTTCAGACTGCCTATTCCCACAATCTTGACTTTTCTCCTAATCACTCCGGAATGGAGGAGTGAATTATTATTCCTTGGCCGAATAAGGGAGAAAAGAAAGGTTCAGCCGCAAAAAGACAGCGCCGACTACTTTAAGCATTTGAGCAAGGCTTGGAACAGTACGTATGTTCGGACAGAAAGTATCGATTGATTGTGGTTGTATAATTTTGAAATAAAAAGGAGGAAAACAATGTTCTAATGTATGTGAGTGTGAGTGTGTGTGTGAAATCTGAAAAAAATTTCTGCTAAACACCGGCCATGCAGAATTCTGTTAAACTCAGGTCATGCAGAATTCTGTTAAACACAGGTCACGCAGAATTCTGTTAAACACAGGTCATGTAGAATTCTGTTAAACACAGGTCATGCAGAATTCTGTTAAACACAGGTCATGTAGAATTCTGTTAAACACAGGTCATGCAGAATTCTGTTAAAACCAGGACATTCAGAATTCTGTTAAACACAGGTCATGCAGAATTCTGTTAAACACAGGTCATGCAAAATTCTGTTAAACACAGGTCATGTAGAATTCTGTTAAACACAGGTCATGCAGAATTCTGTTAAACACAGGTCATGCAGAATTCTGTTAAAACCAGGTCATGCAGAATTCTGTTAAACACAGGTCATGCAAAATTCTGTTAAACACAGGTCATGTAGAATTCTGTTAAACACAGGTCATGCAGAATATAGTTAAACACCGGTCATGAAGAATTATGTTAAAATCAGTTTTCCACTGTTCAAAAACGAAGGTCTCGCAGAGAAAGCGCGCCAGATTGCAATTTTTCGTAATAAACGCCGATTGCTTCAATATTCTACTATGGGTATTTCATTTTTCAGTTCCATTTTGCCCTTGTTTCTAACAATTTGTTTGTTTTCCTCCCAATCCACTCGTTTCGAGTACAATAATAGGTAGAATTACTAATTGACTACGAATCCACCCGATTTGTGCCTAATTCACCGCAAGCATCATGTGGGTTGTGGTCGTAGCGGTGATTGACAACACAATGATAAATGAATCACGTTTGTTTCGTGTTTTGAAAATGGCTGTCATGTGATTTCATACGTTTTCTCATGATTTCCAAAAATCACAGCAGCTCTGCGCGGGGGTTCTTAAGCGCTGCGTATGCAGCATGTCGCAGTGACTTTGTGGTGTAGTGGTTAACACTGCGGCGTAGCGCGCGAAAGGTTGTTGGTTCGATCCCCCTCGGTGCAATTCCTTTTGCGTTTGAAGAATATCCACCAAAAATGGTAATACAGAAGGAAATAAATGTTGTTTCTTTAAAAGATTAAAAAATGCCGTGTTTCTATAAATGTATCCTTGAAAATACTCGTCATTCTCGGGGCGTTCCACTGTTAAGAGAGCAATTGCCCCCCATTTGCCTTCGTCTGTTCCGCGGGAGACGCTTCTTCCCCCGGTTTCTTCCCTACTTGTCTACGTCTGTCTCAGCTGACTCAGTTTGGCGCCGTTTCAATGAATCCGTATTATTCGAGGGATTAGTTTCGGAAATGCGAATGGCGTAAGAGAAAACACTCACACTCGTGATTATGGCGTGTTTTGTGCTGTTGATCATTGTTTGAGAGAGACATGTGCACACACGTGCACATACACAGATGGACACGCAATCACAAAAAATAGACAGAGAGCCAGACAAAGAGAGGAAGAGTGAGTGAGAAGCAGAAAAATTGACCTTGTTTCTTCATGACCGGTGTTTAACAGAATTCTGCATGACCTGTGTTTAACAGAATTATGCTTGACCTGTGTTTAACAGAATTCTGCAAGCCCTGTGTTTAACAGAATTCAGCATCACCTGTGTTTAACAGAATTCTGCCTGACCTGTGTTTAACAGAATTATGCATGACCTGTGTTTAACAGAATTATGCATGACCTGTGTTTAACAGAATTAAGCTTGACCTGTGTTTAACAGAATTCTGCCCGACCTGAGTTTAACAAGAATTACACATGATCTAAGTTTGACAGAGTTTTACATGACCTGTGTTTAACAAAATCCTTCATGACCTGTGTTTAACAGAATTCTGCTTGACCGGTGTTTAACAGAATTATGTATGTCCTGTGTTTAACAGAAATATGCATGACCTGTGTTTAACGGAATTCTGCTTGACCGGTGTTTAACCGAAGAGAGAGAGAGAGAGAGAGAGAGAGAGAGAGAGAGAGAGAGAGAAATACTTCCAGTTCCTGGTTCTCCCAAACACTCGTCATTCCAGGAACAGTTTTCTCAATTTCCGGTTTCCTGATTCCCTCCCCTCTGATTTCTGTTATTCCACCTCAAAAGTCGTTTTTCCCCGAATCTATCAGCCGCTTTGACTAATCCCCTCGAGAAAACAGCGTTTAGCTGACGTAAAATGGCACCTGGCGTAAATTTTCCTGCAAACAGCAAACTAAAAAAGTTTTATTTACATGTTTATTCGGATTGTTTTAATTTTTGCTCAATTAATCTTCAGTCTTCACGAAATCTCAGTTCCTGGTCTCTTATTACGACTGGAAATGACGCTGTAATCCAATCACCTCACATGAAATTGCAGAGAATTATAAGTCTGAATGGCACGTTGAGTTTCTGGGAAAGAAGGACTTTGAAGCCTACCGTAACCCAGGGCTGGGTTACAGTAGATACTTTTGGGCGCCGGGTTACGGTAGGTACATCTGGGGTACTGTAGATTATTCAAATTTATGGAAAGTGATAACTTATACACATCAATCCATTGAAAATTCAATTTTTTCAACAACAACAAAAATAAATAAAGCTACCCGAAGGGATTTTCATCGGAGAATCAGTTTTCAGCCACAAACATTAAAAATCGTCAATTTTTCGTGTTTTTTTTTCATTTCTCTTTTAAAAATTTCAATCACACTAATGTTTATTTCTTCATATTATTGAGGTAAAAATGTATTAATTCTTTTTTCTTTGGTTTCTTCCATTGTTTTTCAAAAAAAAAAAAAAAAGTTTATAAATGGTCGTATTTTAACAGATTTTTTAACAAAGTTTACCTGAGATTTTTTTAAAGTTCAAAAAAGATTTTTATTTGTTTAAAATTTTTGTTAATTATTTTTTTAACGAAAAAAACCGGGGTGGATTCGAACCCGGGTGGTTAGATTTGTAAGCGAGAACGTTACCATTTGGCCACCTTCAACTAAAGCGCTTAATTGACTAAAAATGTTTTTTCTAAAGAATGCTGAAAATACTGAAAACGTAGCTAGCGATCTACCGTATTAAAAAAATTCTCATACAAATTTAAAAAAGCAAATAAAACTATTTTTAAGGTTTTTAGCTGTAATTTTTTCCTTATCTGAAGAAATTTCCATTCGTATGGCTACAAAAAGTATCCCTGGTATATTTATTAAATAAAACAACTAAAATAAAAAGTTTTTTCGCCAGGGGATCGAACCAGGGTACTTTAGATTACCAATCCGATCTCTTAGCCACTTGGCTATGGGAAACAAATAAAACACTAAAGGGTGCAGTTAGAATTCTCCTTAAAAGAATATTGTTTACAACTGTAGTTTTCAATAAAAATAGGAGTAAATAATAAGTTTCAATTGATTTAGATATGAAAGTTTTTAAAAAAAACCAAACTGATCCTTTTTACCTTAAAAGTTGTAAATGTGTTTTTTTCCTAGAAGCCACCATAACTGGATTATTCTTTGAAGCCAAAGCACTTCTATCTCATTTTCCTGGAAAAAGTTCAGTTCCGCCTTAAAAATGGAATTAGCCTGAAAATTTAGCCTATTTTTGTTCATCCTGATTCGGTTTTAAGACCAAGGAGGATCGTGAATCAATTTAGACGTTTTCAGTTTTCAAAATCGAAAAAAAAGTTCATTTTTAGAATTTTCAGTTAAAGGGCAATTTTTTATAACTTGGGAATTCCTATTTTGGGCAAGGGGCCGAAACTGGGGGGGGGGGGGGGGGGGGCAAGACGGTGAAAATTTAGGCCGGCCCGTGAATTTGGTAATTAGTTATTTGTTCAATTCAATGTTAAGTACAATATATCGATTTTTCATAAAATACAGTATGACGCGCGGCGCGCCAAAATGTGAAAAATCGATATATCCTTTTATTCGGTCCTAATAAATCTCTGAACAACGTTTTAAATTAAAAAGACACAATTAATTCTATTTTTAATCTCTGCATTTGATTTTTTTTTTAAATTACAGTCTGAAACTTTTTTTAAAAGTTGGATCTTTAAAAATAAAACTTTAAAAAAGAAGAAAAACTGTTTTCAAAACAATCTTGAAATTCTAAATGCGTCCTGATAAACTAATTGCTGCCTGCGAATTCATGGTACATTGGCAAGTATCCCCACTCACACGCTGAAGGTAGGGGTTCGATCCCCCGCGGGATGTTTTTTTGTTTTTCGTTACTTTTATTGTTTCTGATAATTGCCTTTTGTTTATTTGCTTAAAAACAAGAAAAAGTCCTGAAAAAATCCAGAAAACGCGCGAAAATCGCGGAATCCCAGCGATTTCTGGTGCGTTTTTCCGTTTCCGAGCGGCATAATGGGTGGTCTGTGTATGTGTGGCGTGTGTGACATCACCCCTCATTATGTTTTGCGTATATTCCCACGGCCGCCGCGGGCATTCGATTTTTTGCGAACCTTTGCGTGCCTCAGGGGGGCGACTGCCCTTTGCGCCCAGGCTCCATCCGACCAAAGGAGGCGGGCACGAGGCGGTGAGACTCTCTCGCGCACCTTTGCTTCCTTTTTTCCTTTTTTATTAAAAAAAATCAATTTTATTTATATTTTTTATATATTTAAAGCCAAATTTTCTATATATTTTGAATTAAACGCCAAATTTTCACTTAATTAGTGAACATTTCAGTTTTCCAGCTTTTGAAAGCCCATTTCTTCTGATTCTTGCTTAATTTTTAATTATTTAAATAAAATTATTTCAAAAAAAGTAGGAATCTTTGAAAAAAAATGATATTTTTTGTCCTAATTCCAGGCTAATTTGCGATTTAACCTTGCCATCGCGCGCAATCGTGGTGGGACCCACTCTTGGCGCGTGACACATTTTAATCAATTTTTATATAAAACTTTTTTTCTTCAAATTTTCTGTAAATCTTCATTTTATTACGTATTTAAAGCCATATATTCTATAAAATTTATATTTGATGCCCATTTACCATTGAAAGGTTGGAAATTTCAGTGTCCCTGCTCATAAAAGCCAGTTTTCTTTACTTTTCTGCTTTTTGGTCTGAAAAAGTTCGAAAAACCAAAATAATTTAAAAATAAAAAAATAGAATTTTCGGTTTATTTGAAGGAAACTTTGCCATTTGACGATAACTTGGCGCGCGTTCGTGGTGGGACGCAACGACGGCGCGCGGTTCATTCAAATAAATTTTATATTTTTTAAATCATAATTTTCTTTTAATCTTCATTGTATCACATATTTAAAGCCACTCTAATTTATAAAATTTGAATTTAACGTCAAAATCTCACTGTAAAAATTCCATTTTTCAGCATTTCCTCTGATTCTTGCATTTTAATCAAATTTCTAAAAAAAAACAGTTTTTTTAGAATAATTTTCTATAAATCTTTTTTTTACATATTTATAACCACATCAAAGTTAATTTCTCACTATAAAATTAGAAATTTCCGCGCATTTTCCATGATTCTTGCTAAAATTATAATTATTTCAATAATATAAAAAGTCCAAAAAAGTGGAAAATCTTTTTTTTAAATTGATTTTTTTAATGTATATCCTGGCAACTTTGCGATTTGACCATGCCTTCGCGCTCGATCGCGGAGGGACCCCAAAATGTGCGCTCGGCAAATTTTAATCAATCATTATTGTGGAAAAAAATTTAATTTTCGAATTTAATTTTAGAAAATGAAAAAAAATCACGAAAAATAACTAGGAAAATCTTTTTTTTCGGCCGAAATTGAGTTTTTCGCGGTGGGATCACCTTAAACCTGTCATTATATGTATTTAAAAAGTATTGATTGAATAAAAAACGTATTAATTATTAAAATTTGAAGTCTCATACTGTAGAATAGAGATAGCTCTGTGGTGAGAGACGCAGACAATCAGACACGCGTGAGTTACACCCGTACCACATCGGCGCCAAAAATTGGATTTTTGCCATTTTTAAATCGTTTTGATTCTTTTTGATTAAAATTCTTTTTAACTCTTTTTTGAAACTCTGTCTTTTTAAATAACTTTTCAAATATTCCAACGTCACCGGTTTCAACGTCTGTTGTTTCTCTCGCTTTCCCATTCAATGGAAAGACATTCTCGCCTGAAAACATTTGAAAAAGTCATGATTTTGTAGCTGTTTTTAAAATAGCCACTGATTTTTGGCTGATGATTTAATGGAAGTGGTCCATTTAATCAAAAGGTGGATGTGAACGTCATGGGCTGAGGATTCAGGCGATTTTGCCCATTTTTAGATGCACTTGAAGGATTTTATGGGCATTTTCAAAATGAATTGATGGAAAAACTCATTTAGTATGTGTGCGCGTGTAAGTGAGTGAGTGAGTGAGTATGTGTGTGTCTGTAGGACTGTGTTTATGTGTTTATCTGTGTGAATGTGCGAATGTGTGTAAGTGAATATGTGTTTTTTCTCCAATCAATACTTCCGAAATACGAGAAATGGCAATTTTAGGGGGGTCCCACCGCGAAAAACTCATTTTCGGCCGAAAAAACTGATTTTCAAAGTTATTTTTCTGGAAAATATTTTTATTTTCGTAATAATAAGAATTAAATTGGAAAATTAAAAGTTTTTTCTCCAATATTGATTGATTAAAATTTGCGGCGCGCCTGTTTTGGGGTCCCGCCGCGATTGCGCGCGAAGGCAGGACAAATTGCAAAGTGGCCCTGAATTATAGGATTTATTAAAATTCTCTCTCTTTCTCTCTCTCTCTCTCTCTCTCTCTCTCTCTCAAAAAACCGTTCAAAACCAAAAGTCAAGAGTCAGAATCAAGTTTCTGCAGAATTGTCGTTCTATTTTCTCTGATTGTACCCTCCCAGTCTCGTGGCTGTCAACATCCACACTACATATAAATGAAAAAAAAACAATTTATCACCTTTTTTCAACCCTCCTGTTTTTTTGGGTCATAGCGCAGTGGGTTAGAAGAGACGCTGAGAAAGTGACCCAGGTTCAATCCCATTTTTATTTTAATAAATTGGCATTTTGCCAAATTCTCCCTTGTCTTGCCCCTTCTCTCCCTTGGCATTGAATTGTGATTCGGAGAAGCACTTGTGCTGCTCATATTCTCACACGTGCCTGTTGACGCTCGTCGAAATCCCCTAATCTTCGTGATTGAAGAGAGGGTGGCGATTATGACGCCCGCCGGCGGATTAGAAGGCAAAAAATCCGCAAACTCCATGAAAACATCGCTTCTGCTCCCTTTTTGCAGCTTTTCTTTGATAAAAGACTGAGCAAAAGATATTACCCACAGGAGGAGTCGAACCAACGAGCCTGACCCAATCGGTACAGTCTAGTCAAGCGCCTTGGACCAGTCGGCCATGCTGCGACCTACCGCTGACTGCGGCTGCCTCCTTATGAGGAGGGCCACAGCTTGCGCATTCAAACTTTCTCTTTATTTTTGAATTTCTTGTCTTTCGCTCTTGTTTACTTTGAAGGTCTAGTGAGGAAGAAAAGTGGCATAGAACACTTGTCCTCGTCTCATTTCATTCGATCCCAGGGGAGCGGAGGCGGAAAATGAGCCCAAATAATGTGTGCACTTCGGCCCTTTCCCTTTTGCAAAACGGGAATTTGCAGGAGAAATTGGTCAATTTCCTGAAATTTAGCTGGGTCTTGCGGGTGCAGAGCGTTTGATCGCGGTGATCCCGAGAGAGAGAGAGAGAGAGAGAGAGAGAGAGAGAGAGAGAGAGAGAGAGAGAGAGAGAGAGAGAGAGAGAGAGAGAGAGAGAGAGAGAGAGAAAGAGAGAAAGAGAGAGAGAGAGAGAGAGAGAGAGAGAGAGAGAGAGAGAGAGAGAGAGAGAGAGAGAGGGACTCATTCACGATGATCTCAACAAAAAATCCAAAATAAGTGGAAATCTTAATAAATGGTAACTATTTCGGAAGTATTGATTGAAAAAAAGAAGTTTTATTAGTTAAAATATAAAACGCAGGCAATCAGACACATATGAGTTACACCCGTACTACATCGGTGCCACACTAAATCATCTGTAACTCTTTTCTTGAACTACTCTCTCTCTCTCTCTTTCTCTCTATCTCTCTCTATCTCCCTCTCTCTCTCTCTCTCCCTCTCTCTCTCTCTCTCTCTCTCTCTCTCTCTCTCTCTTTTACTCTCTGATCCCTCTCCTCCTTGCGTGTCAAAATAAAACCGCCAGCTCACTGTTTGCGTACCAACGGTTAATGTCGTTCAATTGAAGGCTGACGTGCCTACGAGGATTAGGCGCCTTCAGAACGTGGGAAATAAACTTTCTCCTATTCGAAAACAGCCTCCACTCGGTCACAAATCGGGCGATTGCTGAATGCCCTCAGTCCGGTGCATTGTAATTCAATTCGTCGATTGGTAAGTAAAAAATATAAACAAATTGAAAATTGACTTTTTTCCCTTAAAAATAGATGTTTCTAGCTTAAAAACAACAAAGCAAAACTTTTGACCACTGAGCGGATCGAACGCCCAACCTTTCGATCTGGAGTCGAACGCGCTACCATTGCGCCAAGCAGTCATGTTTGTCTGCAGCCGCCGCGCCCTCGATATCCAATCAGCCGCGGGTTGCACGTGCCCAGATTTTATCCCGCCAAACCTGTGCGACTCACCCCCGTATCACATCGGCGGAGCGTCCAGGGGTAGTCAGGGCCCCGCGCGCAAATGCCATGAACCCACCCAGGCAACCTTGTACATTTTACTCGTTTCTATACTACCTACCTTTGAAATACATAAAGTCCTGGGTGGACGAGCTCCGGGGACGCCAACCCGGAAAGCTCCTTTCCAAATTTGGCACAATTTTTGGAAGCCTCTTCTTAAGGAGCAGGCAAAACTATCGTTTCTAATATCAGGGAGGAGTTAGTGGCTCAGTGGATTTTAAAAAAATTTTGTTTATATTTTTCTTCTTTTTGTAATTTTTTTTTGATTTTATTATATTTAAAAAAAATTGTATAATCAGTAAATCAAATGAAGTACTGTATGTTTGCCTTTACATGCAGCCTTACATCCGCTTCCTCTGCCTCTCTAGCCGGCTAGAATCTTACCAAGCCCGCGAAACCTGTGCGACTCACCCCCGTAGCGCATCGGCGGAGCTGCCAGGGGTAGTCACGCGTCGAGCGCTGAATGACAGCACCACCCAGGCGCGATTGTAAGATTCCCTAATCGTTTTGATACTGTATTCCGTTTCGATACCGCATTCCTATTGAAATACAAAAAGTCCTGGGTGGCAGGGCTCCGGATCGCCAAGCCGGAAAGCCCATTTCCAAATTGGCAAATTTTTGGAAAGCCTTCCTTCGGGAGCAGGCAAAAATTTTGCTTCTAAAATCGAAGAAAGGAGTCAAAAGCTCTTTTATTTTTGGTTTGTTTTTTGTATTTTTTGCATCCTTTGTTTATTTTTTAAATATATGCCGAAGCCTTATCTATTTTTTTTAGCATTTTGATCCCTATTTTCAAGGTAACGCCTGGAAAACGAGAGAGAACTTCTTTCCACTTTCCCAATTTGAATCCAATGCAACCCGCGGCTGATTGGATATCAGGGGCGCGGCGGCTGCAGACTAACATGACTGCTTGGCGCAATGGTAGCGCGTTCGACTCCAGATCGAAAGGTTGGGCGTTCGATCCGCTCAGTGGTCAAAAGTTTTGCTTTGTTGTTTTTAAGCTAGAAACATCTATTTTAAGGGAGAAAGAAAAGAGATCAATTTTCAATTTGTTAATGTTTTTTTCATTTATAAACATCATTAACATCATTTATAAGCAAAAAACAATTCTCCATTTTGTTGGGGTTGTACTTTGTACTCCATCGCGAGGCATGCTCCCACAGTCATTATCCTGTGCATGGTCATGACTGCCTCGTACGCATTACGTACGGGCCGCGGCGTTAACGTCCCCGCGCCCTTCGAGGCAGTCGAGTGTCTGCGCTGGCAGCGAGCGGTTGCTCGTAGTGTCAGCTGCGTTCCCGATCACCGGCTCTCGTGTCCCACCAATGTGTTGGGCCCCGAGAGTCTCCGGCGACTCCAATCCGTACTGTCCATGATGACATGTCGGAGGATGCTTGCCGGGCACAGGTCTCCCTCCAAACAGGACAGGAATGTTCCCCACTAGGAGTAGTCTCAGCGAGTTTTGGACAGGAATGTTCAGGAACACTGGTGCTTATGTAAAAGCGATCCTTTTCCTCTCCACAATCTATCCCCTTATTTCCCTCTGCTCACGTCTTGCCTTGCGTTTGATGTTGTCAATTTGGAATATAAAAATGGAGTCACTTTTCTTTTGTATTCAGTAGGGGCTGGGCGGTATTCGAAGTGGCCAAGAGAGGCGGCCTGAGGTTGAGGAGTCGGCGGAACTGCTGTTTCACAGGATTACTGTAGGAGGAGAGGTTACTGTAAGATTTTTGGATCGGCAAATGTGATGAAGGCATATGTTTTACGCGCGTTTGGCAGAAATCTCTCGCGCGGAGGGCGCAGACAATGCAGGCGCCGATGGTGCACCCTCGTTGTCTGCGCCCTCCGCGCGAGAGATTCCTGCCAAACGTCCGTACGGCATCTGCACCGCCGCTAATTGAGGCTATATGAGCAACATATTTTCAACAACTTCCATAAAACAGTTGGAACTATTAGCGTCACCCGTAAGCGTATATCCGGGGCACGCCGTTGGTAGAGCGCCTCCTGTGTGAATCGTGAGTTAATGTTAAGCTGTTTGGGGTTCGGCTGGCTTCATCTCATACCGATCGCTTCTAGGAGTTTGATTGACGAAGGGGTGGGGACGTCCCCCAGATTCACAACCTTTTCCATTTTAGCACACTTTTCGGCACTTGAAAAAACATTTGAATTGTGAGTCATAGCAGAAGTTTTACCTGGAAAACGTTATCCGCTGTGAAAATCGAGGTTCTCCATTGTTCCGGCTGGCAGGAGGGCACTTTAAGCTCTGTCAGCAACGTGGGCTTGAACTTTTTCCAGTCCCGAAATTGGATTTAGAGAGAGAGAGAGAGAGAGAGAGAGAGAGAGAGAGAAAGAGAGAGAAAGAGAGAAAGAGAGAGAGATAGAGAGAGAGAGAGAGAGAGAGAGAAAGCGAGAGAGATAGAGAGAGAGAGATAGAGAGAGAGAGACAGACATACAGACAGACAGAGTGAAAGAGAGAGAGAGAGAAAGAGAGAGAGAGAGAGAGAGAGAGAGAGAGAAAGAGAGAAAGAGAGAGAGAGAGAGAGAGAGAGAGAGAGAGAGAGAGAGAGAGAGAGAGAGAGAGAGAGAGAGAGAGAGGGACTCATTCACCATGATCTCAACAAAAAATCCAAAATAAGTGGAAATCTTAATAAATGGTAACTATTTCGGAAGTATTGATTGAAAAAAAGAAGTTTTATTAGTTAAAATATAAAACGCAGGCAATCAGACACATATGAGTTACACCCGTACTACATCGGTGCCACACTAAATCATCTGTAACTCTTTTCTTGAACTACTCTCTCTCTCTCTTTCTCTCTATCTCTCTCTCTCCCTCTCTCTCTCTGTCCCTCTCTCTCTCTCTCTCTCTCTCTCTCTCTCTCTCTCTCTCTCTCTCTCTCTTTTACTCTCTGATCCCTCTCCTCCTTGCGTGTCAAAATAAAACCGCCAGCTCACTGTTTGCGTACCAACGGTTAATGTCGTTCAATTGAAGGCTGACGTGCCTACGAGGATTAGCCGCCTTCAGAACGTGGGAAATAAACTTTCTCCTATTCGAAAACAGCCTCCACTCGGTCACAAATCGGGCGATTGCCGTGGGGACCACGCGGAGGGGATGTCTGGCACTATGACGCCTGTTTGTGACAACCGCCAAACTAACATCCTGCACTTTTGTTAGTCAGTGATTTGACGCTCACTGCGTCAACAGAATAGTGACAGCCGTAAAACATCGAAACTTTAGAGGAAAATCGTTATAAGACCAGCAAACAAACTTAAAATAACAAAAGCAAAAAGATTATCCAGCGAGGGGATCGAACCCCTGACCTTCTGCTTACCAGTCTAGGTGCTTATCCGCTGCGCCATGGTGCCGCCCGCCGCGCCTAGTGCGCCAACTTCAAATCGATTTTTAAGGATGAAGCGTACCCGAAAATTTGTTAATGAAACACTTAATTTGTTGTAAAAAGCGCAAGGAATCAGAAAAACTATGGATTTCTTATGAATTTTGAAATTTACGTTACAGCCCGAAAATCCCTCGGAAAGTGAAATTTTTCCCATTGTTTTGGCATTTTCTTGATGAAAACGTGATTATTTTGCTTTCACTTTATATACATTCTTTTTGTGACAAAATTATCTAAATTTCTTTAATTGACAGTTTTTAATTTGGTTCACGTTGAAGTGAGATATAGGCGTTCAGGCACAACATCGAGATTCTGGGCTACAGTAACCCACAGTTCTCAAGGTTTCTGGCACCCGTACCACTTCGGCCTCTCTTTGATTGTTTACTCCCCAAAAAGATTAAAAATCTCATTCAGCGGCATTTTTAACGCCCCTATTTGTGGAAAAGTCCAAATTGAATATTTTTCTCCTGAACCGGACTTTTTTGCATTTTAGTCACTCGTTGAAAAAGCGATTTAACGGAAAATTCCCTTCTTTTTTTAAAATTTTAAGCATGTTATTGCTCAAATTCCTTTTTCTTCGTAGCTCTTCGTATTTGCTTGGGAAATTAAGCAAGATTGGTTCGTTTGGATCCGTGAGAAACTACCTCAATGTCTCCTAATTATGGGAAAAGGCAAAGTGTAAATCTATTTATGAAGGAAGCAAAAGAAAAAGCGATTGAATGCGCGCACTCCTCTTATAACCACGCGCAGGCGCCCAAATGCCTGGATTGAGGCAGCAGAGCTTACTCTCTGAATCTTGAACTGTGAAGCTTAAACTCTGACGTTTTCTAACCTTTAAATTTTGTTTACCACAGCCGCCCGGTGCGTCTTTGACTCGTCCCCGTTGCTCCAGGCGCTGATTCAGCTGTTTCTCTCGCGTAGAATCAGCGAAAATCGGCATCACGCACGCCGAACACCAAGCTTCGCCTCGCATTTCAAGCGATAATTGAATTATGCGCTCTCTGGCGTCACGAAGAGTTCGGGCCAGCTTCCACGAACTACCTGGAAACACGCACAAATCCCCTTCCCTCGTGCCTAATGAGCAGGCCCCGCCCAACTCACACGCATATATTATGTGTATGGGCATCGTCATCATCATCATCGTCCAAGTCGTCCGAGCATCCAACAACCCCCACTCACATATCGTCGCGCCCATGGCGCCCGCGACCGGTGTTTAAAGGCTGACCGCGCGGCTCCCACTCAGTGGCGAGATGGCCGAGTGGTCTAAGGCGCTGGTTTTAGGCACCAGTCTCCCCGGAGGCGTGGGTTCGAATCCCACTCTCGTCAATTCTTTTGCTTTTCCACTGTGTTAGCCAATGTTTTCTTTTTGACCCTATCAATCGCGGGGCGAAAATGGCTGTGGCGTGCCTACAACCACGTTTGTCCCGTCGGACGCAATGAATGATTCATTTTCGCTCATTGTGGGCGTCGCCGGCACCGCTCCTGCGACGACCGCTCGGCGTCCTTTGTTTAATTGACTATCCCCTCTTTTGCCCCAACGAAACACCCGTGACCTCTAATTGCTGGAAGTCTGCCGCTTCTCTTTGAATTGGATAGCGGAAGAGGGAAAAAAGGAGGGTTGGATACGGTGGAGTTTACTCTCTCTCTCTCTCTCTCTCTCTCTCTCTCTCTCTCTCTCTCTCTCTCTCTCTCTCTCTCTCTCCCTCTCTCTCTCTCTCTCTTTCTCTCTCTAGGAATCCTTAAGACCAAGAGCCAAACCTTCCCAATTCCTCTGCTTTGACGCACTCCGTGGACGATCGTGTTTCCTCTCTGAATAAATTGGCATCGCCAATTGATGTTCTTGGAGCAAAGACACCAGAGAGAGAGAGAGAGAGAGAGAGAGAGAGAGAGAGAGAGAGAGAGGGAGGGAGGGAGAGGGAGAAATAGAAATAGAGAGACATAGAAAGAGAGAAAGAGAAAGAGAAATAGAAAGAGAAAGACGGAGAGAGAGAATGAGAGAGAGAATGAGAGAGATAGAGAGACAGAGATAGAGAGAGACATAGAGAGAGACAGAGAAAGAGAGAGACAGAGAGAGAGAGAGAGAGAGAGAGAGCGAGAGAGAGAGAGAGAGAGAGAGAGAGAGAGAGAGACAGACAGACAGACAGACAGACAGACAGACAGACAGACAGACAGACAGACAGACAGAGAAAGAGAGAGAGAGCGAAACAGGTAGAGAGAGAGAGAGAGAGAGAGAGAGAGAGAGTTTCTCAGAGAGAGAAAGAGAAAACGAGAGAATTCCCATTCACCCGTACCAAATCAACTGTTTCTTTCTCAGAAATCCAATACCGTATATAATCTGACTAATCATCGTAGATTCGAATGTTTTCAATACACCCGCTACGTTACATTGTCGCGACAAATCGTTTTCTACGTGAATAAGGGAGAAATCCTCGGAAATTTATCGAAAAAACTTCCTGTTTGGTGGAAATTTGTACAATCAACTGTTTAAAAAGCCTGGCCGCACAGTTATTGCCAGGTGTTCGGGTGCTTTCATATGGCGCAGTGCCAACTTCCCACCGCGGCGAAAAAGGTACCGGGTTCGATCCCCGCCGGTGCCTTTTGACATTTTTAATGTATTTTTTAAAAGACGAGAGTTTTTTTAAAAATTCAAAATGAAATTTGAACATTGCTCCCCGATGCTACGATTTCCAGCGGTGCGGGGGGGGGTCTTTCTATTTGAGCAGTCGGCGTCGCCTAATTAGACCTTTAACAACTGATCGTGTTTGTCCACTGTTCTGTTGCCCGAGGCGTTCTTCACACGTTTCGTCTGCTCAAATCCCCAAATTCCCTGTCTGGAACACTAAAAAAGACCCAAATTTCCACTTTTCTCCTAAATTCCACATTCCCTCTTCATTTCGTCACCTCTTCCGTGTCGCATTGTGTTTTTCCTGGCGCTCGGACAACAGTTGCGAGGTGGGTGGAAGTGGGATAGCTTGAGGTTTTTGATCTCCTGATGATCACCAGCCGTCTGATCGCGCCGCTGGTATATCAGAATGCGGCGCGCGAAGAACCAAAGCGGCGAGATGGCCGAGTGGTCTAAGGCGCTGGTTTTAGGCACCAGTCTCCCCGGAGGCGTGGGTTCGAATCCCACTCTCGTCAATTCCTTTTGCCCACTTCGAATTGTGGGAAAATTTGTTTTTCAATAGATTGTTTGAGCGGCGAGAGGATCTTAATTTCGTTTTCGCTCTTCATCGAGGCGTCCTTTTGTTTTGCGTCAAAAGTCCGTGTAAAACGGGCGGTCATGCTGTGCTCCCGCCTGGCTGTTTTCCCCGAGAGTTCAGTGCGATGAGCGGTTGATTGACCTTTTCAGAGGAAAGGTTCATCTGCACTAGTCAGCTGTGCGTTGGTCGCAGTCTGTCCTACTCACGCCGCCTGTTTCCACGTTCCCTTCCCCACCGCTGGTTTCATCACTTTGAATCACTGTTTTCTTTAAGTTTTGTTTGTCAAAACTTTATTTTGCTACAATAAAAAAACTAAATTAACCAAAATTGAATTAAACATGTCAATTCCTTCATATTCAAGCATAAACAAGGAAGCAAAAAACTTTTGGAGATATAGGGAATTGAACCCCAGACCTCTCCCATGCTAAGGGAGCGCTCTACCACTGAGCTATATCCCCAGCAAGGGCAGCGCGGTCTCGCGGCCTTATGAGTCCCCCCGCCAGCCGTCGCTCTTTGACACTTCATACGCCGATCGGTGACCATCTCCTCCCCAACACATGTTGATCCCAGTTGTTGTTGTTTTGTGTGTGTGTGGTGTCGCGGGGCGGCGTGTGACCTACCTTGTGACCTCTGCGCCACTGACTCCTCTCTCTCTCTCTCTCTCTCTCTCTCTCTCTCTCTCTCTCTCTCTCTCTCTCTCTCTCTTTCTCTCTCTCCCTCGATTCCCACCCTTTTGCAGAAGAAGTCACATGCCTGGAATCCCTCCTTCCCTCTCTAATCTTCCGCCAACCTTTGCCCCCCCCCCCCCTTACTTTCACATACCGGCTAGTTCAGACGGGGCGACTCATAAAGGTCTCCAACGCAACAAAGGCCGCGGAATCGGCCGTGGGATTGTTTGTTGTGAATCGGAGAACAATTTCAGTGAATGGTCTCATTGATGAGAAGCTTTTTCCTTTTCTTTGATTTTGTCTGGAAATCAAACCCCCGCTTTCTCAAAATTCTCTTTTCTCAAATTTCGATGGGTTGTCTTAAAATTGTAATTTTCCAGTTTCAGAAGACCTACCCTTTCTCTTTCGGATACGAAATCCGTCATTAGGAATAAAGGTTGGTGAGAGAGAGAGAGAGAGAGAGAGAGAGAGAGAGAGAGAGAGAGAGAGAGAGAGAGGGAGGGAGGGATATACGCACGTGCATACGTGCACACACATAAGCATTCTTTCTCACACTTACACTCACGCACTTACTAACTAACAAACTCACGCACTGACTCAAACACATTCACACACTCACACGCGCACACGCACACTATTCTCTCTCACACGTGCACACGCACGTAGACAGATTCAAAGAGGAATAGAGAGAGAGAGAGGACCACATACACACGCACACTCGCACACATATAAACATTTCCTCTCACACTTGCACTCACACTCACGTACTCATTTAATGACTCACTAACTCACTCACTCAAACACATTCACACAGTCACATGCACGCATATTCATAGACACATGCAGACAGTCTCCTGTCTCACACATGCACACACGCACATAGAAACATTCAAAGAGGAATATATATATATATATATATATATATATATAGAGAGAGAGAGAGAGTTAGAAAGAGAAAACCACATTCACACATGCACACTAGTACACTCGCACACACATAAGCATTCTTTCTCACACTTACACTCACTCCCACGTACTCTCTCACTCATCTCATTTACTCACTCACTAACTATCTCACTCACTCAAACACGTTCACACACTTACACGCACACACATTTATACACATTCATACACACACAAACACAAAACAGAGAAACATAGTCTAGTTTGTATCCTATCAAATTGTCTCTTATCAATTGTGATTTGTAACATTTCCAAAATAAAGTTACTTTAATTTAATTTAACAAATCCTAATTAACGTCTAATTCCAGCTGGAGCGCCCTATGGACTCCCCCTCAACGCGGCGCGGCGTGCCGCCGCCGCCAATCGTGTGCATCTCCCCTGTGAACTCCTTGATGGTACGTCTTCACTCTCTCTTATCTCCCACTGCCACAGTTCGCTTTCCTTCCACGAACCTCCTTCCTTATCAGGGGCAGTTCACTTTCATCCCGCCCCCTCTCTTCTCAAACAGCAACAACCCCCACTGTTGCAGCTGCCGGCCGGTCCACACTCGTCGCCGATGATGACCAGTCCGAGATTTCAATGGAGGGAGCCCGCCAGTGCTGACGACATGTGCAGACATGAGAGGACCTCTTCCAGCTCTTCGGATAGTGGAGTGGCGCTGCAGTTTTCTCCATTGTTGGGAGGATCAATCGGTGAGTTTTAGCTTTTCCTCTGCGTCTCTGCCTCTTTCTCTATCTTTATCTCTCTCGCTTTGTCTTAAAGGGGAAGGGCCTCGTAAAATTGATTTTTCAAAGTATGTTTTCAATTGTTTCATCGAATAGATATCGTTTCCACGATTCTGAAACATACCCCTTTTATATTATTTGGACTGCAAAAGGGGCACGTTTACACGGCCGTTTTACGCGTTTGCCGCACGGAAACACGGCTAGAGTGGGCGAGAGAGTGTGGGAAATGGGGAGACGCAGAGTTGGCGGCAATTCAAATGACAATTTCCCGAAAATTCCAGCGCTCCTAAATCGATTCATTTTTATGTAAAATGGGTAAAAGAGGTATTTTTCGGAATCCTGGGAATAAGATCTAGACTTTTATCACAAAATCAGAAAAATTATTTTTACGCGGCCCTTCCGCTTTAATCTCTGTCTATCTCTGTCTCTCTCTGTCTCTCTCTTTCTCTCTCTCTCTCTCCCAATCCTCTCTCTTTCAGGCCAATCCCCCACCCTCTCCGCCTTCTCTCCCCCCGGCCTCTCTCCTCTAACCATCCACGATTCCGCCTTCTCCACCACCCCAACCACCACCGCCAGTCGTTTCACCTTCGACCACGTGCCCTTCGCCCGCTCCACCGAGAAGATAACCCTCGGGTCTGCCTTCGACGTCCCGAGCACTTCAAAAGAAACCCTGAGAGACGTCCTAGCCGCCGTGAGAAACGAAGGCAACCCCCACCAGCCCCTCCAACGCAAACAAAGCGTCATTCAGTCAACCAGGCTGGCAAGTTTTTTTTTTGAAATTTCAATATATTTTATAAATTTCAATCGATAATAGTTTAAATAGCAAACTTTACATTTTAAAAAACTCCATTTTTTCAAATTTTACTAATTTTTTTATTAAATTTTAATTAAAGTAACTTTTTTTTTCAAATTTCAATCGATATTACTTCAATTACCAATCAAAAATAACTTAAATATGCAAAAAAAGTCTTAAAACTCCATTTCCAGGCCGTCACCGCCGCCCTCTCTGACCCCCAGCCGCTTGGCCGCCTCACCGTGGCAGTGGGGGAACACAGTCTAGAACAATTCACAAAAGTGCGTTTTTAAAATTTAAATATAAAAATAACTATAAAAATCAAGTTTTAATGGAATTTTAGGGTCTTCTGGGATCTCTTTACCAGTCCTCCACTGGGCATACCCTTCTCTCTCCGTCCCTGTCTAGTGACTCCATCTTGCCCTCTCCCCTTCATGTTTCCCCTCATTCGGAGGCCAGCCACCCGGTTAGTTTTAGGATTTTCAGGTTTAAATAGAATTTTATTTGTGAAAATAATGAAAAAAAATTTAAAAAAAGTTTTTTCCTCGCGCGGATTCGATCCATCGACCCTTTTCTCGACGCAAGATTCGTTGCCACTGAGCCATTCATAATTTACCAACCAGCTTCATAAACTAAGCCATTTTTCAGGTTTAAATAGAATATAAACTTGTAAAAACGTTTAAAAACTTGAAAAAAAAAGTTTTATTCGCGCGGATTCGATCCATGGACCCTTTTCTCGGCACGAGATTCGTTGCCACTGCGCCATTAATCAACTAGCTCTATAATCTAATTTTTAAGCATTTTAGGCACAATTTTACGATTTCTTTCGATTTTTGTATGTTTTGTGGTTTGAAATTGTTTGCTCCACGTGCTGAAAGGGGGCGAATCGGCTGAACAAACCCAGAAAAATCGAAAAATCGCCAATTTTCGTTGTTTCACTGAACTTGAACTTTCAAAATCGAACTATGAAATGATTTTCGGATAATGCACGGGTGGGTGGGGAGTGAAAGATCATATTGTGCGCGGGGGTAAAGTTCGCTTTTTTTTTGCGCGCGCGGGCAAAGTTCGTGGGGGGGCTTTTCCGAGCCAAATATTTTACGTTTTACTCTCTATCGCTAAAGTATACTTCATTTATGCGTGGACACCGCAAAATGAAAGTCCATAAAGCCTAGTTTTTTTTTGTTTATCACAAGACCGTCTGATTTCTGATGAAAGTTGCAATGAATGTCATGTTTTATGCAAAATTAAGGCAAATTAGGCGTGTTCACGTTGAAAAGTGTTTGGAATACAAAAAGCAAAAAGATTTCTTCGCTGGGGAATTGAACCCACAACCTTCTGATTGACAACCTGGCGTCTTGCCATTAGACCATCTGTGCGCTGGGTGTCTGCGCGCCCTCCCCGTTTATATGACCATCGAAGCCGGCAATACTGGATTCTCCGCCGCGATATTTCGTCATTCTTGGAAATCGGACTGTTTCTTTCTCAAATCAAGTTGTTTTGGAATTTTAAAACGAAACATGGTTAGATTTCCAAAATCTGCAGCTTTGGTCTCATCCGATGTCCTCATTGGCTCAATTACGATCTCCCGCGTTGCTCCTTATCGCTGGCGCCTGGAATGCGTGGTGGCCTTTGTCCACGAAAACGAAAACTGCTGACAGCAGCGGGAAGTGATCCTAGGCCATGGGACTGGCCACGCATTGAAAGAAAAATGGTCTGGAGATGGCATTTAGGGCCCTCTTTCGGATGATTTGTGGTATTTGATAGGAACAGGAGACTGAAAGTAAACTAAAAGAGTAAACCAAAATGTGAAAAGTGGAGACAAAAAGAAAAAAAGAAAACTTGAAGTACTTTTGCCTTCTACCATTTCTCGTGTTGCTGGTTTTGTAGTGACGGCGTCGGCTGGGGTCGATCCTCCGCCGATTGAGGAGGATCGACCCCAGCCGACGCCTGGACTAACGTGGCGCTGCCTCAGAGGCTCGAGAACCTCTTATGAACATCCCCGCCGACCTCCCGCTTTCAGAAGTCCCCCGCCTCCGCGGCCTCTTCCGAAACACTCGACGACGACGATAAGAAACAGTACTACTGTCAGATTTGTAGGAAGGACTTCAAACGACCCGATATTCTTTCAAGGTGGGTGGTTGTGTAAGTAGTCTACTTGGCAAAGTCTAGTCTTTCCCCTTCTCTTATCCTCCTAATCCCCTTATTTCTTTCTTTGGCAGTCGGCCCGTGTGTTTTGCGGGTTTACGATCGTCTGGTGACCGACGATGTGGGCGGCGTCGCTGCTTTGGCGATCTGTCGCCGTCGGCTCCGCGTCATCATGCGTGATAAGAACGAGGCGCCTTAGGGCACTCCCCGAATAGGGAAACAATGGGAAAATGGAAAGAATAGAAGAGAGAGAGAGAGAGAGAGAGAGGGAGGGAGAGAGGCATAGCGCGGCTTCCCCTGCAACCATTCGATTTATGAAAATTATGCCGAAAATTAGCCGAAATCTATCGATAATGTGAATTTGTGATCTACTGAATCGATAATTTAGGCTAATTTCCGTCTAAAATGCCACCTCCAAACTTGGATTTTGGGCTCCCATTTTTAACCCCAAAAACCACAAATTTCATGGAATTCGCGGAGCTTCCAAGTTTCGTCAGCATCTTTGCAAAAGAGACATGTGACCGATTCGGAGAGATAGGCAGAGATAAGAAGTCACGGGATCAGGGAGGGCGGAGGGGGCGACACGCGGCAGGATCACTCGGGTCATCCAGCCAGGGGAACGATCGAAGTGATTTCGAAATTGAAGTTTTTGAAATTTAAAATCAACTTTCAAAATTGAATTTAAAAAATAAACTGTACGAGTTCTGGAAGGCCGTTAGGCAGAAATACCCTGTCGGATAGACAAGATGTCGGATATTTGGAAGCATGAATAAATGCTAATGAAATAATTGTTATTCTGATTGTACATTTAAAATTTTTTATTCAAATGTGGTTTGAAATTTGAATGGCCAGCAAAGGTCAGAAAATTAGCATGGCTTGCCCCCCCCCCAACTACGATTGCACCTAAATTAGAATTTTAGGCATCTTCGACGGCACACGGGAGAAAAGCCCTTTGGATGTGAGGCCTGTGGACGATTTTTCTCAAGGTCGGATCATCTGAGGACACACAGGCGTACCCATACGGATGAAAAACCGTATCAGTGTGAAATGTGTCCTTATTCGGCGGTGAGTCTTCTCTCTCTCTCTCTCTCTCTCTCTCTCTCTCTCTCTCTCTCTCTCTCTGACCCCTTCCTCTCTTCAGAGACGCCGTGACGTCCTAACCCGCCACGTAAACACCCGTCACCACACCAAAGCCGCTCCCTCCATCTTCCAGCGTCACCGCGAAGTCCGCCGCTGTCTCAGCGACGGAGACGCCCTCCTCTCCCTGCCATCTCCGATCGTAACACCTAAAAGGGTTCGCCACACTACTGACATAGCGCCTTCCGTGAGCACGAGAGAACGTACTCTCACGGAGGTTTGTAGTTTACTAACAATTTGGAGAGAGAGAGAGAAAGAAAGAGAGAGAGACTGAGAGCGAGAGAGAGAGAGAGAGAGAGAGAGAGAGAGAGGGAGAGAGAGGGAGAAAGAGACTAACCAATCAATTCCAGATTCCTTCCCGTCTTCGTGGCTTGGACAGTGATGAGTTCCCTTGTCTTACGGAGATAGAAGATGACGTCATTGTCGATGTGGAGGACGGGGAAGAGGACGAAGAGGAAGACATCTGACCTTACTGCAAGTACCCATACTGCCATCTCTGGAACCAGACGAGTCACCCACATTTCTTTGAATCTCACATATGTAAAAATATGAGCTTATATATGCATTAAACAGAAAATGTTCAATTGTGTGTGTTCTCTCTCTCTTTCTATCTCTCTCTCTCTCTCTCTCTCTCTCTCTCTCTCTCCTCTCTGGCTGGGCATGTGGCGCAGATGTTGTTCGAGAGAGAGAGAGAGGAGAATTCAAAACAAACCTTCAATGGCGAAGAGTGGCTGGAAAATGCCGGCGTCTACCCCTGTGATTTGAAAAATTATATATTCAAGCAGCTAATTAGGCTAACTATATCCGCTTGTTAAAATTTCCCATAAGACTACACTTTTTCTTCACTTTCTCACTCTATATCTTGCGGTAGAAGTTACAACTTCGCTTCAAGGTCGAAAGTGTCCAGTCCCTATTTAGTTTTAACCTATTTGTTCTACCATTTCCAAGAGGTTGGTTGCCCGAGGTTGGTGGGTCTTTCCCTCCCTTTTTCTCAAATCGAATCCAAAAATCGAAAAAGGTTGTGAATCTGGGGGACGTCCCCACCCCTTCGTCAATCAAACTCCTAGAAGCGATCGGTATGAGAAAAAGCCAGCCCAAACAGCTGAACATTAACTCACGATTCACACAGGAGGCGCTCTACCAAAGGCGTGCCCCGGATATACGCTTACGGGTGACGCTAGTAGTTCCAACTGCTTCTAGTGAAACTCTGAAAATCTAGTGAAACTATGCCGCTTATATAACCCCGTGCGGCGGCGGTGCAGATGCCTTACGGACGTTTGGCAGAAATCTCTCGCGCGGAGGGTGCAGACAGTGCAGCAGCGCAGACAGCTTGTGTCTGCGCCTCTCATTCAGCCGCGTCTCTCGCCGCCGCCTGCTTGCGAAGAAGAAAGGGTTGGAAATGAAAGCTTTGTTCTGTTTCGATAAAAACAAAAGGAAATAATACTGAGGTATTGGAGGGACCTTCCAGAATCGCCTTGTCCTCCAGTTGTCCAGTTGCTCTTCCCTGGCATCAGTCACAAGAGAGGGCTCCATCTCCTGAAACTCTAGATCCTTACTAAAGTCTGACACTTTTGTGAAAATTTGGTAGTGAAAAATTATCAGAGAAGTTTCAAAGTTAGCCATTTTGTGTGGTCCCACAAAGTGTTAAGCTTTCAGAATTTTTAAGGTTCCACGGTGTCGAATTCTCCTGTATCTTTGAAAAAAACATACCATCCTATGTTGAACAACTTCACACGGACAACTGTCTATTCCAAAGTATGTCATAATGTTGGTGAGGAAGGCAGGTGTTTTTGTCCAGGTGGAAAATATTTTTTAAAGGGTAAGGACCTCGTAAAATTTCTTTTTCAAAGTCTCTTAACAATTATTTCATTGAATAGATATCGTTTCCACGATTCTGAAACATACCCCTTTTATATTATTTGGACTGCAAAAGGGGCGCGTTTACACGGCCGTTTTACGCGTTTGCCGCACGGAAACACGGCTAGAGTGGGCGAGAGAGTGTGGGAAATGGGGAGACGCAGAGTTGGCGGCAATTCAAATGGTAATTTCCCCAAATTTCAAGCGCTCCCAATCGGTTCATTTTGATCCAAAATAGGTAAAAGAGGTATTTTTTGAAATCCTGGGAATGAGATCTAGGCTTTTATCACAAAATCAGAAAAATTATTTTTACGCGGTCCTTCCCCTTTAAGGATCTTCGTGTGACCGTGTGAGTTCACCTGTCACTTGCTCACGTGCACACACACTCACGCGCGCACATACATACACTTGATACTTTGTATCTTTGCTTGATTAGGGGGGTGAATTCTTTTGAGTTCCAGCTATATTTTTTAAAAATTGTCTCTTTATTACTTTATTATACATTCATCGTGTAATTGTAATTCCAGTACCATTTTCCCTTTGCACATTTCTGCCACTCCTTTTCACTATCACAAACACGAACGCTGACTGACGTTCTTTCCGCTCCTTGGTCGAAACAAGTTATTCCAATTGTTCCTCCCCCCGGAATCTGAATTTGCCACAGTCGGTAACCGTGGGTTATCCACGCCTAAAATGTAAACGGATTATTACTTTTTTTTAAAAAGTCACTTTTATATGTTTTGCACGCTGGAATTTGTTTTCTGCCGGGGTGTTCACTGTCCAAGTGACTTCCACTTCGAACATTTCTTTAAGCCTTCCGATAAGAAGATCAAAATCGACGTTTAAGATATCGTCAGTTGTGGAGCAGTCGATTTTTATAAAATTTGGTTTCTTCCTACGTTCGTAGATGTCCTGCAAAGGAAATTGAACTGCTTTTTGCCAATTAACAGCCGCTTTTTGGCAACCAAAGGCCACTCCTCTCTCTCTCTCTCTCTATATATATATATATATATATATATATATATATTTCTCTCTCTATCTTTCTCTCTCTCTCTCTCTCTCTCTATATATATATATATCTATATATATATATATATATCTATATCTATCTATCTATATCTATCTATATCTATATCTATATATATATATATATATATATATATATATATTTATATCTATATATATATATATGTCTCTCTCTATCTTTCTCTCTCTATCTCTATCTTTCTTTCTTTCTCTCTCTCTCTCTATCTTTCTCTCTCTATCTTTCTCTCTCTCTCTCTATCTTTCTCTCTCTAGCTTTCTCTCTCTCTCTATCTTTCTTTCTCTCTCTCTCTCTCTCTCTCTCTCTCTCTCCCTCTCCCCCCTCTCTCTCTCACTCTCTCTCTCTATCTTTCTCTCTCTATCTTTCTCTCTCTCTCTCTCTCTCTCTCTCTTTCTTTCTCTCTCTCTCTCTCTCTCTCTCTCTCTCTCTCTCTCTTCCTCTCTCTCTCACCAACTGAATCATCTTAAGTGACATCCCAATCACATCTTCATTCTCCACCACAGTTGGCGACAACATTCTCCAACTTTTAGGAACATTATCAAAGTTAAAGGTTCTATCGATCCCATTCACTGTTATTTGCTAAAATACTTACTCAAATTTAAATTAAGACTTCGTCTCAGTAAAAGTATGGTCAGGACAGAGATTATATTTATGTCTTCGATTTTGCTCTAAAGTGGTATATAACCTTCCTATAGCCTAAAAACCTTATTCTGAAAATTTACCCGGGTTACGGTAGGTCAAAAATTTGCACTTTAAATTTTCAAAAAATTTCAAACAAGTCATATATATATTAAAATATAGGAAATTCAACCACAACACCGGTCATAATAATAAAAACATAACTGCTTCGCTCCTGAAACTGTGAATCTCAAAAAATCATCAGAAAACTAGGTTTTTCGAGGTTTTGGGGTTTTCACTATGGCCAGATAAAAGTTATCCTTTTTATTGAATTCTACGTAAAATTCCACTTCGAAGTAGACCTTCAAATCAAAAATCAAAGGTGACTTTTAACTAAAATAAAAATTCGCTTGAAAGTAAAATTTGGCCTAAAACGCTAAAAAACGCGATTTTTTGCAATTTTTTCAGAATATCACTTCAATGTTTCAGCCAAAAAGGGGTCTATTTTGATCCGATTTTCAGCTTGAAAATTTCAAGTGCAAATTTTTGATCTACCGTAACCCAAAAAAATCGATATTGAGCTGAAACTGTCAGAATTAGATTTTTAGGCTATAGGAAGATTATATACCACTTTAGAGCAAAATTGAAGACATTAAAAAAACTCTGTCCTTAAGTATAAGTCCCGCTCGAGAATTATTGAGACGAAGTCTTAACTATTAACTTACATATTTATCTTCCTTGCGATCAAAATGCAAAAACTTGGTGACATCATTCCTAACCGAAATGCTTTTTCGGTTTACTCCGATAAATTTTGAAGCCATTTAGTTGTTCTCCTACACCTTGCAAAAGATAGGAAATCCATCTAAAATCCACGTTTTAATTGAAAATATAAATGAACTTTCCTTTGATAAAATGCTAATGAGATATTCATCTTCGAGGTTTCCTAAAGGAAACATGGATGGAGAAATCAGACAAGTATAATTTCCACAAGTAAGGCGACGCGGATAAAAAAGCGATTTGGGTAAGACATTAATCCGTTTAAAAATTAATTACATGGGCGCGTCCGGTCACTTGGCACAGGCCGCTTTCTGCCCTTTTTGGCGACCTCAGGCCGCTTTCTGCTTTTTTCGGTGACCTCCGGCCGCTTTCTGCTTTTTCTGGTTTCTTTTGAAATAAATTAATTAGTAATTGTTATGGGTCAATCAAAGCGTGACATATAGATCAGTCACATGATACTCACAGGGTACTTTTCACGTACTCACGAGCTAACATGATTGTCACGCACCCAAGGAAGAGCGCGTAATGCTCACGCACTCACATGGCCTTGGTTTATCAAACTAGCCCCTTTCGATCACATTTTCATCTCAGCGTCACTATTTGAATTCCCATTTTCGCTCGCACGCCATTCTAAGAATTCGAATTTTTCGTTCGTTTTCCTTATTTTTTACTGTTTTTACATTTAAAAGTTATTGAAATTTACATTTTATGGTTACATTGACCAAATAGGATAATCTAATACAACATTAAATGACCGATTCCTCAAAAAATCAGATGTAAGCGATGAAATTGTGAATTTTCATTGTTGGTCATTTTTTCGATTTTTTTAGGTTGGGATCGGATGTTTTGTTGTAATTTTTAGAGATATTAATGTTTATTTAAATTATATAAGTAATATTATAGGGGAAATAATGATAAAAATGAGGTCTGGTCTGTAAGGAATCCTGGTCTTTAAGGAACTTTTTGTTGTATTTTTTCTCTAAAATCGTTTATTTTGCATCCAAAATGATTGAAAAAGTGATTATTTCAGATGAGTTCTTTTTTAACGGACATTCTGGGACGAGCGGAGAAGCTCAGCTCCTCCAACTACCAGGAGCAGGTTGGAACGGAAGTAGGCCACGCCCCCGCCCAGGTTAGATTTTTAAACCTTTTTCGCATTTTAAATCACATTTTAGCTGCTTATAATCGTCGAAAAGCCTCCAAAATTCAAATAAATTGAACATGTTTTAATTTTAGACCGCACCATGGGTCTCGACGAAATCGCTGGACCACGACCTGCAGACCATCTTCCGGGCCAGCGAGAGCCTCTGGAGCAATGCCAACACTCGCGCACTCAAGGTTTGTCCAATTATTCTTGAAAATAAGGAGAGAATATTATTTTTTGTTTTAGAAGGACATCCTCTTTGGAGAGAAGGGGGTGACTTTCGGAATGTCCACCCCGGAGGTGGAGAAGACTGTCGATCTACCCGCCGCAACAAGCTTGGACGAGGAGGTTCGTATCTGACGGCGTAAGCAGTGGACCCGAGCCGAACGGCTTCCAGACACAATTGCCGAAAATAGGCGGCCTTTGATTGCCACAAGGCGGTCCAGGCGGCCTTCTGTTGCCAACAAGCATCCTTTGGTTGCCAAAAGCGGTTCAGGCGGCCTTTGGTTCCCAAGAAGCGGTCAAAGCAGCCTTAAAGCGGCCTGACGTCGTAAAAAGCAGAAAGCGGCCTGAGATCACCTGAAAAAGCGGAAAGCGGCCTGAGGTCACCAGAAAAAAGCGGAAAGCGGCCTCAGATCACCAGAAATAACAGAAAGCGGCCTGAGGTCGCCAGAAAAAAGCGGAAAGCGGCCTTAGGTCACCAGAAAAAGCGGAAAGCGGACGGAGGCCGTCGGTTGCCAAAAAACGGCCCAAGCGGCCTTTCGTTGCCAAAAAGCGGCTTTCCGTTACTCTAACCAATCTTTCAATTCCAGATCGCCGAAAACGCGGCCCGCGTGAAACTCGAGGCAGAGATGGCCTTCTTCAACCACGTGGCACTCACCAAACCCACCTCTTCCCTTAACCCCGCGAAGAAGATCCAACGAGATGTACTTTTTTATTTTAAATTATTTTTTTAAACGTTTAAAAAATCTCTTTTTATAAACTTTTTTCGACATTTCAGACCACCACCTCGAATGTGACGCAGCCTCTGATCCTGGACAGTGTGACTAACCGAAGGGAGCTGTTATTCGGAGATAGGATTAGGAAGTACGTGAAGAGCAACAAGAAGAGGGACCTGGCCGAGCTGCTTTCGACGATCAACGCCGATCCGGACACCGATTCGTCTTACGTTACCATGTGGGGCGAGGCTGTCGCCCTCGTCAATCAGAAGGTTTGTTTCTGATTGCAGTATGCAAATTACAGATAACGTGTGGCCCGGATCCAGTCTGCTTTCTGTCCAAAGCGGCCTGAGGCTGCCTGCTTTTCTTTCAAAAGCGGCCTGAGGTTGCCTCCTTTCTGCCAAGCGCGGCCTGCGGGTGCCTCCTTTTTGTCAAAAGCGGCCTGAGGCTGACCGCTTCCTGTCCAAAGCGGCCTGAGGCTGACCGCTTCCTGTGCAAAGCGGCCTGAGGCTGCCTCCTTTTTCTCAAAAGCGGCCTGAGGCTGCCCGCTTCTTGTCAAAAGCGGCCATATTGAAAATGATTTGCATTTTGCCCTATTTCCTCCATTCTCAATATTCCTATTCCAGCTGTCAGTAGACCGAGACGATACCACCTGTTGCATTCAGCTGGTCGACAAGGCCTGCAAATACCTCAATGACCAGTGAGTTTTCGTCTTTTTTCTAATTTATGCATGTTTAAAACCAATCATTTAAAATAATAAACACTACTTAATGACTACTTTCAGGTACATCACCCACATGACGGAGGTCGTCGACAGAAATCGCGAGTTGGCCGTGAGGGGAGGCATACCCGGCACTGCTAGCCTCGTCTCCGCCTACCTGAAGGTACCTTTTTCACATGAAACCTTAAAATTGACCTTTTTTTCGCATATATCACAATGTTTGACACGTACGGTTTGAAACCGCCGTTGGGGGTGCTATTGGCCTCAAAATAGTACTAAAAAGTACTTTTTGGGGTGCTATATGCAAATTTGGTGTGCTATTTTTAACCAAGACTGGACCATGTCAAACAGTGATATAGCACCATAAATGTGCTTTTCAAAGTCATTTTAAGTCAAATTGCACATTCAAAGTATCTAATTTCCACATGTGCATATAGCACCTCAAAAAGTACTTTTTCGTTTAATTCCAAGCCTAATTGAACCTTCAAAGCTTCTAATTTTTATATTTGCATATAGCACCCGAAAACACTGTTTGACACGATCCAGTCTTACTTGAAAATAGCAGCTCAAATTTGCACATAGCACCCCAAAAATTGTTTTTTCGTGCCCTTTTTAGGCCAATAGCACCTCCAACGACGGTTTCAAACCGTACGTGTCAAATATTGCCCGAAAATCTTCTTTCAGTGTCATTTTGAGCCCAATTGCACTTTCAAAGCATCAAATTTTCACATTTGCATATAGCACCTCAAAAGTGCTTATAAGTGTCATTGTGAGCCCTATTGCGCCTCCCATGTCTTTAATTTTCGCATTTGATTATAGTATTCAAAAAATAATTTTCAGTGTCCTTTTGAGCCCAATCGCACCTCCCATGCCTCTCATTTTTATATTTGCATATATCACCCCAAAATGTTCTTTTCAGTGTCATTTTAAGCCAAATTGCACATTCAAAGCATCTAATTTTCACATTTGCATATAGCACTTAAAAAAGATTTTTTCAGTGTTATTTCAAGCCCGATGACATCTTAAATGCCTCTATTTTACTGCTAAAATATCAATTTCAGGTCTCTCCGGATGAGCCGGAGTCGGAGGACGGTGTGGTGGCTGGGCTCCCCGTGTGGGAGGTCACTTTCAACTGTTTCCGTGCCGGAGACCTCGCCGCTGCCGCCGAGGCCCTCTCCCATCTGCGCTCCTTCCCCCAGGCCGCCTGCCTCGTCCAGGCCCTGGTTCATCTGGCCAAGTACGAGACGTGAGTTTTTTTTTTAAAAATTTTATTTTTAATTTTATTTAAGTAAATTTTTTTAAAAATTGATTTTCTATTGCGAAGACAGTTAAAAGTCAAGAAGACAGAAAGTTTTTAGGTTGGATGCTGAGATAAAGAAGAAACTGAAGGTGGAATGGCGCCATAACCAGTCGATCATCAGGGACAAATACAAGCAATCCCTCTACATTGCACTGCTCGGAGGAGGTGAGAGAAGCTGTCTCTAGGAGAATCATCTGCCTGCTGTTTACAGCCTGTCCGCTGTCTAAATCGTAATTACAATCCTCAGAAAGCGGCCTGAGGTCGCCGAAAAAAAGCGGAAAGGGGCCTTAGGTCGCCAGAAAAAGCGGAAAGCGGCCTGAGGTCGCCAGAAAAAGCGGCCTTTGGTCGCCGAAAAAAAGCGGAAAGCGGCCTGAGGTCGCCATAAAAAACGGAAAGCGGCCTGAGGTTGCCGAAAAAAGCGGAAAGCAGCTTTAGGTCGCCAGAAAAAACGGTAAGCGGCCTGAGTTCGCCAGAAAAAGCGGAAAGCGGCCTGAGTTCGCCAGAAAAAGGGAAAGCGGACTGAGGTCGCCAGAAAAAGCGCAAAGCGGCCTGAGGTCACCAGAAAAAGCGCAAAGCGGCCTGAGGTCGCCAGAAAAAGCGCAAAGCGGTCTCAGGTCGCCAGAAAAAGCGCAAAGCGGCCTGAGGTCGCCAGAAAAAGCGGAAAGCGGCCTGAGGTCGCCAGAAAAAGCGGAAAGCGGCCTAAGGTCGCCATAAAAAGCTGAAAGCGGCCTGAGGTCGCCAGAAAAAACGGAAAGCGGCCTGAGGTTGCCAGAAAATGCGGAAAGCGGCCTGAAGCCACCAGAATCCTCGATTTCGCGTTTACTTATTTTCTGACAAGTCAAAAATTTGAATTTTCAGGAAGAATTGGTCCTTAAACATGTGAAAGGTTGTAAACAGCAGGCAGACCATTGTTCTCCAATCAATCGCATATAATCGTCTGGAATTAGAATTTTGCGCTCTAATTCCTTCATTTCCAGATGCCCCTTTGGCGGACACCATGGAGAACTGGCTGTGGTTCAAGCTGATCGTCCTCAAGACGCACCCCGAGATGTCCTCCGCCCTCTATTCCGATCTCCAGAAGATGGTCTCCATCGACTTCGGAGAGTCCTACTTCATGCGCAACGGCAACTACCAGTACTACTTCACCGCCCTCTGGCTCAGCGGCCAATTCGAAAGGGCCATTGATGTAATTTTCCAGCCAAAAAAACCTCATAATTCCAATTTCTTCAGTTATTGGCTAATTGTGGTCTCCTCGTGGAGGCCATTCATCTGGCCATCCTCTGCAACGAATACGGCTACCTCCGCTGCAATCCCAGCACTGCCTCTGATCTCTGTAAGTGGTTTTTCCATTGCAAAATTCTAATTTTTATTTCTTCAGTGGTGGTGGATTCGACTATTCTCACCCGCGCCTCTCTCAATCTGCCTAAACTGATGGTAATCTACACGAAGGAGTTCGAAATGAAGGACCCCATGCGGTCCATGGACTACTTCTTCCTCCTCAGGGTTGGTGGTTCATTTGCATATTGCGCCTACGAAATGGATTTCAGGGATTCAAGACGCCTAGTGGATCGGATGTCTTCGAGAAGGCGTTCAGTCGCACGACGTATTTGATGGCTGACAAGGATGTTACAAACCAGCTGTTGGGAGAGATGGACGCCAAGGGCAGGCGGAGGAAGGGACTCGTTGACGAGTGAGTGGACAGGAGAACGAGAGTAACTGGCTGAAAATGGGGACAAAAACCTTGATTAGTTAGAGAGTTAGAGACACAGAAAGGGAGAGAGGATTTTGAAAATGGCAACCTGAATTTGCATATAGCACCCCAAAAAGTCATCTAGGTTAGAGACGCAAAATCAAGGTTGGAGACGCAGAATCATCTAGGTTAGAGACGCAGCGTCATCTAGGTTAGAGACGCAGAGGCATCTAGGTTCGAAACGCAGAGATACCTAGGTTATAGACGCAGTCATCTAGGTTAGACGCAGAGGCATCTAGGTTAGAGACGCATAGTCATCTAGGTTAGAGACGCATAGTCATCTAGGTTAGAGACGCATAGTCATCTAGGTTAGAGACACAGAGTCATCTGAGTTAGAGACGCAGAGTCATCTAGGTTAGAGACTCAGGCAAACGTCCCCATTTCAAAATCAGCTGTATTTCCCTTGTGTTTTCCCACAAAGTGCGAGTTCTTACATCTAAAAATCCATTGTCTGACCCATATGTCACAAGAACCCATGCACTTTCGTCTGAAACGTGCAAAATCAAAATCCCGCGGCTATAAACAACAATTCTCAGAGTTTATTTTGAGCCCCTTGTGAGAGAAATCTGCAATGTTCTGGTGTTGTTGTAATAACCACGTGATTTTCCTGGACTTTCCCACAGCTGATGGCTGCTGCTTGTTGCCAAAAACTTCTGCAAGTGGATGTGCAAATAGTGAGAGCACGTGGTTGTTTTGAGAGTGAGAGAGAGAGGCTATATACAAATGAAGGTGCCAATTTCGACTATATTCTCAATAATGTAAAATAATCGAAAAAAGTGACTAATTTTAATAAAATAATTTTTTTAAATTTAAAATTGTTTAAAAACTTTTAAAAAAATTGACTAAATTAATTAAATTAAACTTTTTTAATTGTAAAAAAAAATCTAGGATATAACCATAAATTCAAATGACTTTTTGAGTGCTATATGCAAATGACGGTGCCAATTTCGACTATTTTTTTTTCTTGAATTAGCGGTCCATAAAAAAACAGCTGGCCATAAAAATAAATCGTCCCATAAATTTCCCATACGTCCCATAAATTACAGCCGTCCATAGTAATTATAACCCCCGCCCCCCATAAAAAGTTTTAAAAGCACAAAATGTTTAAAAAAATATTTTTTTTACATTTTGTAATGTGTTTTATACAATAAGGCTTAAAGGTTTGTATTCTCAATAATGTAAAATAATTGAAAAATAAATAAATAAAAAGTGACTAATAAAAACATTTTTTTAACAATTTTAATTTTAAAAAATTTTAAATTCTTTAATAACTTAAAAAAAACTTGACTAAATTAATTAAATTAAACTATTTTTTTAATACGATTAAAAGTTTTAAAGAATATAAAAAAATTAAATTGTTAAAAAAAAATCTAGGATATAACCATAAATTCAAATGAGCACAGATCTTCTGTGAAACACATGCATACGAGATCACGTTCCTTCTTTGCAGGTACCTGGATGACCCGTCGCCGGTCATCGAGGCTGTGGCCCACGACACGGAGCTCAACGGGCAGTACGAAGAGGCCGTTATGATCTACCTTCTCGCCAATCGCCCCAACAACGCCGTCCAGCTCCTCTCCTCCCGAATCTGCGAATATCTCAGGTTTCCCGCCCTGCAGTCTAATTCAAATCGCGTATTTTAGATCCAACCTGGAGCAGGCCGTTCACCTCCGCGAAGTCGCCAAGAACTGCGAGCCGCGTGAGTAAAATCCGAGGATGGAAAATCGCGGCCGGCCCTGGAACCTGTGTTTGGCGCAAGATGCGAAAATTTGAAAATACTCTTTCAAACACAAAATCGCATTTGTAGTCAAAAATTTCAACATTTTTGAAAATGCGTTTTGTAAAAATTTCATATTATTAATTTCAAAAATGCAAAAAATGGAATGAAAATCGTTCACGAAGTTTTTGGCGCAAAGGCCAAAATTTTGAAGAAAATTACATAGAAAATAGCATTTTATTCGAAATTCTTTTTTTGTAGTTTTTAATGCATATTTTACGATTTTCATATTTTTAAACAACAAATTCTTTAAAAATATATTATTTTTCTTAAACGTAAAAACCGCCAGGGATGGCGCTAACAGCAGATGATTTGCATATTGCACAGGACACTAAAATTTCTAAATCAAAGAACCTGTGTGGCGCTAAATCCGAAACACTTAAATAGCTTTCAAGCACGGAAAATCGCATTTTTTGTCGAAAGTTTTTTTTCAGTTTTTTTTTTGAAAGAAATTTTGTAAGATTTCAGTTTATCTCAAAGGAAAAATTACAGACAATTTGTTTTTTCGACGCTGAATTCTAAGTTTCAAGTTTTTAAATAATTTTTTGTAAGACCTTTATATTTTTAAACAACAAATTCTTTAAAAATATACTATTTACCTTTAACTTAAAACCGCCAAGGAACGTGCTAACATGCATATTACACAGGCCATTAAAATTACCTGAAGGTCTGTGTAATCTTTCAATTTTTGATTGACCAAGCCAGGATCAAATCCTTTAAAAAAGTGAATTTTTTAAACCGATTTTTGGTTTTTTATTACGCTTTTTACAAAACTACCGTTCAAAATAGTTTAAACTGAGAAGATATAAGAAAAATGAACTCATCGTTTCTCAAAATTCAAAATTTTGATATTCGCGCCATTCATTTTAGGGTCTCCAGGGCCGACCCGGGAATGAAACCGATGCGGGGATTGGCGTTAATTCACTTACTTTGCAGTGTTGTCGAGGGCGGATGCGGCCGAGTTTGCCACTCTGGCCACGATAATCGACCTGGTCGCCGTATTCGAGGCCTGTGCCCAGGGACAGACGAGGAGGGCCTACGAACACAGCCGTGGCCTCCGCCTTCTGCCCACCGATTCCGATGGCGCCTCCGTCATCATCCGCGAGTTCTACATGGTCCCGCAACAGGTTAATTTTTGGTGAGGAATGCAAAAAACAAGGGATTTTTAGGTGCGTGAAGTGATCCCCGATCTCTGCCTGACGTTCATGAAGAGTCTGGTGGAACACGTGCAGAATCGACGCGAGCACATCTTCATCGAACAGGTGAGTCAAAAAATTAGCAGAAAAAGCGGAAGCGGCCTGAGGTTGCCAGAAAAGTGGAAGCGGCCTGAGGTCGCCTTAAAAAGCAGAAAGCGGCCTGAGGTGACCCGAAATAAGCGGAAAGCGGTCTGAGGTTGCCAGAAAAAGCGGAAAGTGGCCTCAGGTTGCCAGAAAAAAGCGGAAAGCGCCCTAAGGTTGCCAGAAAAAGCGGAAAGTGGCCTGAGTTCGCCAGAAAAAGCGGAAGCGGCCTGAGGTCGCCAGAAAAAGCGGAAAGCGGCCTGAGGTCACCAGAAAAAGCGGAAGCGGCCTGAGGTCACCAGAAAAAGCGGAAGCGGCCTGAGGTCGTCCTTGGTCCTTGTCTTTCTGGCTATTTTAACTATTAAGGGAGCAATCCGCTTGTTACGATGTCACGTATTGTCCAGCTGATAAGGGTCACATCCGATAAACAAGCAAAGTTCACGTTTTTTTTTCCTGTCAGAGGCAAAAATGACCACTAAGATGGCCGACTTGTTACCTAGGAAAACCTTGTTTTACGTGGAAGAAACCCTATTTGTAGCTCAATAAACAGTTTTTAGCCTAAGTTAGCCCAATTTTCCCCAAAAACCACCTAATTTTCCAATTTCAGATCCGCGCGATCGTGCTCTACGCGGCCACCGTTCCCTACAAGTTCCCGCACCACGTCAACTCTCAACTTCTGAAGCTGCAGGCCTCGGTCGCCGTCTGATTGTTACTTTCTTCCATGTTGAATTAAACCGGTTCTCTCCTTTTCTTCTGTTTTTTGATTACGGTAGCCTTCTTATGTATACCTAGTTTTATCCAATTTTGATCCAGTCTTGGTTGGAATTACCACCCAAAATTTGAATATTGCACCCCTAAGTGTACTTGTTTGTGCTATTTTAAGCCCAGTAGCCCTTTTGACGACGTTTTCCAACACTTCCCAACATGCTTCTCTTATTTGTACTTTGTAGCCCTGTTCTCATTGGAATTTAGCACCCTAAATTTGAATATTGCCCTCTCAAACACAACTTTTAGTGCCATTTTAAGCCCAGTAGCCCTTCTGACGACGATTTTTAACCGGTCGTGCCAAAATTTTGATACAACCCGGTCTAATTCGAATTTCGCACCTCAAATTTGCATATAGCATCCCCAAAGAACGCTTTTTAGTGCCATTTTAAGTCCAGTAGCTCTTTTGACGAGGTTTTCCAACCCTACTTGTCAATTATTGGACGATCTCATTCGATTTTAGTAACCTAAATTTGCATATAACACCCCAAAGAGCTCTTTTTAGTGCCATTTTAAGTCCAGTAGCCCTTCTGACGGCGATTTTTAACCGTACTTGCCAAATATTGGAAACTATCGGGTCTCATTGGAATTTAGCACCCCAAATTAGCATATAGCACCCCCAACGGCGATCCCCATCCGTACTTGCCAACCTTGTTCTGATATTTGTACTTTGTCGCCCTGTATTCATATTTCTCGGGGGGAACGTGCATCTTTTGGCATTTTGTGCGCGCGGAAGGTCGTCGGCGGACCGAAGCCCCGCCCCCTGTGCGTCCTATCAACACCACCGCGTGGCTGTTTTCCCCACCCTCGGCTGTTGTTCCCTCAATTCTTCGCTTTTTCTGCCCTCTCCTGACTTTATTTTTAGACGTCTTGCCCTCCTCGTATGCTAAAAATAGACCGAATTCTCTGTTTCAGGTGGAATAGTCAAGTAATTTCGAAAAACGATGAGCGGGTTGACCAGGCTCAGCAACGCGTCGAACGGGGTCATCGCACAAGTCAGGTAAGAAAAAGGCGATCGATCGGATTTTCCCAGTTCAAAATTCATTTTTTTACATTAAAATCGATCAATAAACTTTTAATTAAAATCAATCAATAATCCAAAATCCCTGGATTGTATTCTAATATGATATATTTATCATCATTTTAACGAAAGGGAATCCTGCAACCTTGACATTTCGGCTTCCCGCCAACATTCAGAAGTCGTATTTATCTTACTTCGAAAGTTCACGATTTGGAGGGAAATTACATTTTTTTGATTATTTTCTATTTAAAAAATGGGAAAACACTTGATTTAATCTTTCTCCAATTTAAATGTTTTATCACCGTAAAAAATTTCTATGAAAAATTAGATTTTTATTTAATCGCCACAGCCAGTTTACTGTTGGTGGAGGTATTTATCTGAATTTTACGCGGTGAAATTAGATTAATCGATCGGATTTTCGTAGTTAAAATCAATTTCCTTTGAAATGAAACAAGGGATTATAATATATTGTTTTTAAACTTTTTCTTTAAAAAACTGAAATTAAAGTTTTTTATAAGTTTGTTTCCGAAACCCTCTTTCGGAAATGTTCTTACATATTTCACCCTTGGAGAAGTTTTCCTCGTGCTAAATTCAAATGAGAATGGATGGTTTCAAGTGATTTGTCCTAAAATCGTAAACTTTTCGATTTTCTGGTTTTCTAGTCCGTTCTTCTCAAATTCCGGGTCTAGAGTTCTCAAATATCCGCTTGGATTCCGTAAACAAAGTTGTACAATTTGTCACAATAGTTTATTTTTTATTTTTTAAATAAAGAAATACCTCATTTCGTCACTTTAAGTAAGTAGTTTAATTGTCTTTTAAGATCTAAAACCTGCTTTTTAATTCAAAGTCCATGTAAATCGTTTCGTTTTGTCTCTAAACGTCCGCCATTTGTTAGCAAAAAGAGAAAAAGAAATATTTTTTTATGCAGAATTCCTTTCCGATTTTGCAGAGGCGAGGATTTGTCTTTTCGATCGATTCCTTCCGTGTTTGTGGCCAGTCCTCTCTTGCAAAGCGAGGTCGGGTGACAGGAAAGTACGATTCCTCGCGAATTTAACGTAATATAAACATAGTTTGACGCACAAATTCGGTACTAAATCGTCGTTAGAGGCCCATTTTGGACCATTAAAACCAACTTTTTGAGGTGCTGTATTTCTAACGTTAAACGATATTTGCAATGAAAACATGTTTGCGTAAAAAAACGGCTGAACCACAACTCAAATATCATGGTTTACTCATTGTAGCTGTAAAATTCAAATTGTTCAGCTATTTTTAAAGTTTTTATTTAATTTGTCATTTTTAAAGATGAAAATCGTAATTTCCCAAAAAAATAAATAAATTAGCATTTGACCCTTAAAAACCTGCCCTTCGGTGCTTTCCACTTTTCTTGTTTACTGTCCTGTCCCGTGGCCGCAACTCGCCAAAAACCAGCGATCACTCACGTGCTGATATCAAAAGCAGGGGTTATGTTTGTTTGCACAACTCGGCGCTATTGATGTTATTCAAGGCTCTGCAAATCGCAGAAAGTTACTTTGAATTGTGACCCGGTGTTGATGCAAAATTCAAATTTTTGGGTTAAAGTTATTTGAAAAAAATCTCAACAATCGACTTGAGAATTGGACAATTTAACCATTTTTCTGGCATTGAAATTCGAGTAATATTGGAAAATAGTTTAAAAAATTAAATAGCGGGTATTTTCTTCAAATTTAAAAAGGACAGTTTTACCAATTTTTGGCATTTAAATTCGAGTATTTTTTTGTTGCAAAGTCCACGATGCAAAACAGTCTAAAAATTAACAATTTTAAGAGGGAGACAGCCACCGAATTGATGTAAAAATTCAAAAAAAAATTAGGCCTAAAATAATTTTAAAATTCTGTAAAAATAGACTTTTACTTGAGAATTGGACAATTTTAAGCAGTTACTTTTCAGACACGCTTCCACTCGCCAGGCATTTGCGTGTATTCTGGGCAGCGGAGTGGCCGGAAGTTCGGTCGCCTACCACCTCACCAAGAGAGGTGTCAATGATGTGCTGCTCCTCGAGAGATCCGGTTAGTTTTTAGAGGAATTTCTTCGTTTTTTAAATGATTTTGACTTATAATTTACAAAAAAGCCGGTCAAGCGGCCTTTGGTTGCCAAAAGCGGCTTTTAATCGCCAAAAAGCAGGTCAAGCGGCTTTTATTTGGAAAAGCAGAAGCGGCCTTTGGTTGCCAAAAGCAGCTTTAATTGCCAAAATCAGGTCAAGCGGCTTTTGGTTGCCAAAAAGCGGCTTTTATTTGGAAAAGCAGAAGCGGCCTTTGGTTGCCAAAAGCGGCTTTTAATTGGAAAAAAGCAGAAGCGGCCTTTGATTGCCAAAAAAGCAGCTTTCAATTGCCAAAAGCAGGTCAAGCGGCCTTTGGTTGCCAAAAGCGGCTCTAAATTGAAATGATTATTTCGTTTTCAGTGGTGTCCTCTCCGTCGAGCACTTCGTTCCACTCGCCCGGTCTCATCACTGCCAGCCATCCGGCCCACAGGTACAAGCCAATCCTGGCCTACTCGATCGAACTCTACGGCAAATTGGAGCAGGAAACCGGAGAGGTTCGTTCTCTCTCTCTCTCTCTCTCTCTCTCTCTCTCTCTCTCTCTCTCTAACTGTATACGTTTCAGAAGATAAACTTCGAGCCGACCGGTTCCATGCGACTTGCCACGAACGAGACGAGACTCAAGGAGTTTAGGAGGTACACCGCTAGAGATTACTACAAGGCTAGTTTTTTCCTACTTTTTGAGTATTTTTCTCTTTTTGAGCCGCTTTTTGGCCTCAAAAGCCCCAAATATGCTTTATGAACCCTCAATTTCAGAAAGGAGACGTTTGCAAGACGACTCTCTTGACCCCTGAAGAAGTCCACCGATTGGCTCCCGGAATCGACCACACGAAGGTAATTTTACCTTCTTTTTTTTTTGTGAAAAAATGGGTAATTTTAGATCCTCGGTGCGCTGCACACGACCAATGATGGAACTGTGGATGCGAAGGGACTGACGAGGGCTTTGGTGAAGGGAGCGACGGCTGGAGGAGCTCAAGTTATCGACAACGCCATCCCGAAGTTTATCAGATACGACAAGGTGCGGGAGGGAGAGTGAGAGGCTGTTAGAGAAGCAGAGAATTCAGAGACGCAGATGGACGGTTAGAGACGCAGAATCCAAGTTAGAGAGCAAATTGCGGCAAGGCAGAGTTTGGTCTGAGGCTGTAAAAGCGGTCTTCTGCGGCCTGAGGCTGTAAAAAGCGGTCTCTTCTGCGGCCTTAGGCTGTAAAAAGCGGTCTTCTGCGGCCTGAGGCTGTAAAAAGCGGTCTCTTCTGCGGCCTTAGGCTGTAAAAAGCGGTCTTCTGTGGCCTGAGGTTGAATAAAGAGGTCTTCTGCGAAATTTCCTAGGTTTCCCTTAATAAACCTCTTCATTTCCAGGACCGTGGCCTGTGGCTGGTTGGTCTGGAGGATGGAACCCTGGTCGAGACGAAGAATCTCCTGAACGCCGGAGGCATCTGGGCCAACGACATTGCCCGTCTCTCCGGCCACGAAATCCCCGTCGCCATTACGGAGCATCAGTACGCTATTATCAAGGTATTTATTATTTTGTTTTTTAATAAAAAAAATATTATAATTCAAAAAGTTTTTATTAAATTTAAATATTTTTCATTTAATAAAAAAACACTGTTTGACGTGATCCGGTCTAAATTGAAAGAGCATCACCTCATTTGCATATAGCACCCAAAAAGAACTTTTTAGTGTCATTTTAAGCCAAATGGCACCTTCAACGAGGTTTCGAACCGTTTTAAACATTGAAAATAAACTTTGTTGAAAATAGATTTTTTTAAACTTTAAAAATCGCTTCTCAGAGATTTCGGTGGTAACACGCGCGCATAGTCGATGGGTTCCGCTAACCCGCGCGGTAAGGTGCGGTAACCGGCGTTCGTCGTGAGCGCGTATTACCGAAAATTTGTTCAAAATAATTTTTCGGCAACACGCGTGGGACTCGAGCGCGGGTTACCGCAAATGTCTTTTTTCGTCATTTGGAGTGACGCGGAGTATTTTATTTTTGAACTTCTGTTTTTTTTTTTTGGTTTTTTTTGGTCACAATGTATTTCATTAATTATTATATATATATATATATATATATCTTATTATTCTTGTTTCTAATGAGTAAAAAGTCATCAATGGTTTATTTCCAGCATTATGCTCGCATCAACTACGCGGCCGAATAGACGGAGATACCTGTGTCGCGTTCACTTGTTCTAAGTGAGTCTTTCTTAAAATATACCCATATTTTTTCACTTTAGGGCGTTTTTCTATGCAAAACGGACTACGTTCGACAGCTCAAATTCATCCGACGCGTTCTATCGAAGGAGGGTGACTACGAAACGAATAAGGTGAACTTTTTTTCTATATGTATTTCAAATCAAAGAATCTCAGCTAAATCCTTTTGGTTTAATAAATTTATGTTCAGGCATGGCAAAGGTACGTTGTAGACAGAGGGTTTACCTGAGATTGTCTGTGGAAATTAACTTTTCAGTTTGCATCATACGTGCTTATTTCAGGGCTAATGAAGGTACAAGGCTACTCTCGCACCACTGAAGATGCTAGGCTACTCCCGATGTACCCGTAAGCAGCAAGAAGCTTCATGGAAGGGCAGCCGCTGCACAGCCACTACAATCCTATTTTCCTGCATGTTGTCCATTGTTCGGTGCTCTATTGCCTTTTAGGCAGTTTTATTCATGTATTATTTGTCATTTTTCTCAAATAAATTATGTTTCTAACGTGTTCTTGGGGTCGTTGGGAGGGTATGGGTACAGAAATATTTTTGGCCGATCGTATTGAGTAAGCGTGCTATATGGCTAACATTCTGCTCGGCGGCTAACCAAAATACCCGATACGCGCGCTGGTCCAACGCCAACCCGCGGTCCGCTCGACCGGTAACACGCGGACTGTGCCAAACTCGGGTTACCGCTATTTTATGCGCGCGGGTTACCGCTCGACCATGCGCGCGTGCTACCACCGAAACCTCTGAGTTCTTTTCAGCCGTCTTCTACGCCTGCGGACAGCCCCGCCATCATCGACCACGACAGTACTTTCTACGTGAGAAAGAGTGGAGACAGCTACATCTTTGGAGGATTCGAACCGAGCGATAAAGTCGTCTTCAGGGAGGACTGGATGAAGAATGGAGTCCCCAATGGTTGGTTATTTCTAAAATTTAAAGTTTTTAAATTAAAAATACTTCTTTTAAGTTTTCAAATTGTCTTTTTTTAAATTTACAATTTTCAGAGGGTTCCATAGTCGTGCAGCCGGACTTTGAGCGTCTCTCCACCGCCTACAACAGGGCCTGCGAACTGCTGCCCAATCTCCAAGGAGCTTTCGTCGAACCTCACGCCGCTGTATTCAACATGACCGCCGATGGATATCCCCTGGTCAGTAATTATGGCAACCTCAGGCCGCTTTCCGCTTTTTCCTGGCGACCTCAGGCCGCTTTCCGCTTTTTCGGTGACCTCAGGCCGCTTTCCGCTTTTTTCGGTGACCTCACTCTTTCTGCTTTTTACTGGCGACCTCAGAGTAATTGTCCTCCTTTCAGGTTGGTCCCTACGACAAGAACTACTGGCTCTCTACCGGATTCCTGGATGGCGTGAGCAGTGGCGGAGGCGTGGGCAAGTACCTCGCCGACTGGATGGTCGACGGAGAGCCTCCCCACGAACTCTTCGACACCGACGCTAGCCGCTACGACCGCTGGGCTGACAGAAAGTGAGTTTTCCCTCTTTTTCCCGTAGTTTTGAAATCGTTTTTGTAACCTTAGGCCGCTTGGAACCGCTTTTAGTAACCTTAGGCCGCTTACAACCGCATTTAGTACCCTTAGGCCGCTTACAACCGCTTTTGGTAACCTTAGGCCGCTTACAACCGCATTTAGTACCCTTAGGCCGCTTGGAGCCGCTTTTGGTAACCTTTGGCCGCTTGGAACCGCTGGGCTGACAGAAAGTGCGTTTCTTATTGGAATTGAGCCTATTTTTACCGTAATCCTTAACCTACCGTAACCCTTTCCCAACAGTTACCGTATCCTTTAGGTTCATCACTGAAAAGTCCCGTGAGACGTATTCGATGTACTACAACTGGTCCTACACCGATCGTCTGGGCGCCCGCCCCACTAACCGCATCAGTGGAGTCTACGGTAGATTGCGCAAGGAGAAGGCCCAGTTCTCCTTCAGAAACGGATGGGAGGTGGGGCTGTTTGCTAATTTATAACTTCTAATTTCCTTTTTCTAGGTGGCTCAGGTGTTCGACGTGGATGACGAGGGTCTCCTCTCCACCATATCTCGCGAATACGAGCGAGTTGTCAACCGGTAAGGAGGAGAAAGAAAGGATTAGACTGCAAGAGCCGAGAAAAGAGAGAGGGCTTTGAAATTGGCAAACTGAATTTGCATATCGCACCCCAAAAAATTCGTTTTAGTATCATTTTGAGCTCAATAGCACCTCCCACAGCGGCTTAGAACAGTACGTTTCAAGCATAGCTTTAAATGGTAATCAATGTTTGACAGGTACGGTTTGAAACCGCCGTTGGAGGTGCTATTGATCTCAAAATGGCACTAAAAAGCACAGTTATGGGGTGCTATATGCTAATTTGGGGTGCTATTTTAAACTAAGACTGGATCCTGTCAAACAGTGATGGTAATAAACTTACTTTTTGTGGGCGCTATATGCAAATGAAGGTGCTAATTTCGGTTGTTTCCTGGATTAGCGATCAATACGATTTGTTTTATAGCGATTGATTAAAAGTTTTTAAATAATAAGAACACTTATTTTTACAACATTTAAAATTTTTTTAAAATTTAATGGGATTATTTACCTTAAAACTTGTTCTAAATTTACAAAAGTTTATAGAATTGGATAAAAACAATATCCATGCTAGATTCCAAATAAGCTGGATTTTTTTTTTTTGGAAATAGCCTTTTTATTTTAATACCAGGAGAGTAAGCGCCCCCCGGGCGGTCTTCAACCGCGTCAATGGACGGCCTTCGGCCGCTTAAACGGGCGGCCTTCGGCCGCGTCAATGGACGGCCTTCAGCCGCTTAAACGGGCGGCCTTCGGCCGTTTAAACGGGGGGGCCTTCGGCCGCGTCAATGGACGGCCTTCGGCCGCTTAAACGGGTGGCCTTCGGCCGCATCAATGGACGCCCTTCGGCTGTTTGAACAGGCGGCCTTCGGCCGCTTAAACGGGCAGCCTTCGGCCGCGTCAATGGACGGCCTTTGGCCGCTGAAACGGGCGGCCTTCGGCCGTTTGAACAGGCGGCCTTCGGCCGCTTGGTTGGATGGCCTTCGGTTGCATGGCACGGTGCAACCGCATGAATGGTTGAGAGTGTAGAGAATGAGGGGAAATGAGTCTAGGAATAGCATTCACGTAACGTAGGCTCATTGCTCCGGCTGGTTTTCCTTTTCCTCTGGAGGAAATGATAGCGTGAGGTTACGCTGATAGACGACACACACACACACACACACACACACGGAAACCATAGCGTTTTATATAAAGGGATTTACTGTAGTCCCGATTTTATTTTATTTTATAAAATTCGAGTCCCCAATTTAATCATACTAATTCATCTTTTTCTTATAACACTTAAATTAAATTGTCGTTTAAATAATACAAATTCTTCAAAATGTGTAAAATTTTAAGAAAATTGAGTCCGATAATTAAAACAATTCTAATTTAAAAATGCATAAATATAATTAAAAAGTGTTTTTAAAAAATATTGAAAATTTTTGGAATAACGTTTTCCGAAATTTAGATTTGGAGAGGAAAGTTTGATAAAAATGTTAAATCAGTTGGAATTTTAAATACTCTTTAAATAAATTAGAAATATCTTTGATATGATATAGTTCTGCACATGTGAAAGCCACTTCCCAACATAATTTTACGAATTTCTTGGATATATCAAGGATACCATTTTAAATCGAAGAAATTTAATTCTTGGCTCTAAATGCCTCAGATCCTATTCAAATCCTTTTTCTCTTCAGTTGCGGAGTGATCGACCTCTCCTGGAAGGGCAAGATCGAAGTCAAGGGCCCCGACGCCGATGCCCTGATGGACTACGTCATCGCCAGTCCCGTAAGCCATTTCCCCCCAATTTTTCGCCCTTTTTAACTTTTTTTGGCCTATTTTTAAACGTTTAAAAAAAAATCTATTTCGCCTCTCCCTAGGGTTGGCCTTCCCAAATATCCAAAACTGAACGCTCTTTTAACTTTCTGAGGTTCCTCAATTGCAGATTCCCCCGTTGGGCAAGATTGGCTCCGGCCTCATGCTGACCAGGGAGGGTCGTCTCCTCGGCCCCATGATGGTCTTCCACCACGACAACGCCCGTTCCTCCTACATCCTCCTTACCGAGCCCGAGAGGGAGAGCCGCGATCTCTACTGGTCAGTTTTGGCAACCTCAGGTCGCTTTCCGCTTTTTCCGGCGACCTCAGGCCGCCTTCCGCTTTTTCTGGCGACCTCAGGCCGCTTTCCGCTTTTTCTGGCGACTTCAGGCCGCATTCCGATTTTTTAAGCGACCTCAGGCCGCCTTCCGCTTTTTCTGGCGACCTAAGGCCGCTTTCCACTTTTCTGGCGAAATATAAAACTGCCTTTTTCTAGGCTTCGTCGTGCCGCCAGTGAGAAGAACTTCAATGTGCAGGTCAGCTGCGTCTCCGAGTACCTGGCCTCGTTGGCCCTGGTCGGACCGAATAGCAGAGAGGTGAGGAATCTACAGTATGAAGTTACAGTAATCTATCCTAGCTTCTGTCGGAACTGACCAAGTCTGATGTGTCGGACGCTGGATTCCCGCAGCGATCGACTCGTTTGATGCGGCTGGGCGCGGTGGCTGTGGTCTGCGCTAGGAGCTCCACTTCCACGGGACAACTCAGCTACGAACTCTTCCACAACAGGGCCGATTCCCTCAAGCTTTATGAGGTACATCTCTCTCTCTCTCTCTCTCTCTCTCTCTGACCGGCTACCGTAATCAAGAATGGAATGTAGTTACCGTAATCAACCAACTTCCTTCGGCTCTATCCTGAATTAGCGGTTCTTTTTTTAAATTTTTTTTCGATACTTTCACTTTCAAAAAAATAAATATAAATTAATTTAAAAAATATATTAAAGATTGCATTTTATTATATTAAATATTTGTAATATCTTTTTTTTAATTATCGGCACTTTCAGTAGATTTTTTTTCTTTTGCTTACCCTGTTTTTTTTCTCTCTCTATCTCGAATATTAAAAAAACATTACAAATATTTAATATAATAAAAATGAAACTTGATATTGAAAAAGAATTTAATTATTTATTATTTATTTATTTATTTTTTTGAAAGGGAAAGTGCCAAAGAGTTTTCTTAAACCGCTATAATTAAATTTTATGGGCCGCAACACATGTTTTTAGAGCATTTTTTCAATTTGAAAGTGACCCTTCCTGGATTCGGTTTTTTTTCTATTTTCAAGCCGAATTAGAATTGTGAGAAAGGACGACACCGGATGGATTTGGAAATAGGCTAATTTCTAAGCTCGAATAGGCCAAAATCGTCTTCTCTCTCTCTCTCTCTCTCTCTCTCTCTTTCTCTCTCTCTCTCTCTTTCTCTCTCTCCCCTCTCTCTCTCTCTCCCTCCTCTAACTCCTCTCTTTTAGGCCATCATGTCTGCTGGAGAGCGCCACGGCGTGGCCAACTTCGGCCAGGCTACGATGAACATGATGCGTCTGGAGCACGGCTACAAGCTCTGGGGCAGGGAGCTCACCCTCGACACCAACCCCTTCGAATGTGGTCTCGGAGGTGAGATCCTTCTCAGTTTTTTATAACTTTTTAAAAAAATTTCCTGAAATTACTGAATTGGTTTCCTAAACCCCAAGTTTTCAGGCCTCGTCGACTTCAACAAGGGCGACTTCATCGGCCGCGAGGCTGCTCAGGCGCTGAAGGACAAGTCGTTCGACAGACGATTGGCGCTGCTCACCTTCGACCCCGAGAAGAACGAACACATCCCCCTGGAATGGAGGACGCTGCCTCTCGGAATGGAGGTCATCCGACGCGTCGGACAGGAGGAGGTTCGTAAAAAAAAAGCTTTCCTTCTTAGCCGAAGCGGGTCAAGCGGCCTATTGTTGCCAAAAACGGGTTTTAATCACAAATTGGCTTTTAGAGATGATTTCAGTTCAAGTCGAGCGATTTTTTTTGGCTCTATCCTGGATTAGTCCTTAAAAATATAGCGATCCATAAAATTTAATTATAGCGGACCTGAAAAAATTAAAATTTAAAAAAAATAATTTTAAAATTTTTTAATTATATTTCATTTTTGTAAGTTTTTGGTTAAAAAAAATTGCGACACAAAAAATACAAAATACAAAAAAACATTTAATTTAAAAAAAATAAATTAAAACTTCATTTTATTATATTAAATATTTTTAATGTCTTTTTTTTAAAATTTCGACACTTTCAGTATTTTCTCTCTTTCTCTCTATCTCGAAAATAAAAAAAAACCAAAACATTACAAATATTAAATATAATGAAAATGAAATTTAATATTTGAAAAAAAAAACTCAAATTATTTTTTGTTAATTTTTTTTGAAAGTGAAAGTGCCAAATGTTTTTTAACGAAAAACTTATGAAAATATAATATAATAAAAATATTTTTTTAATTTTCAACTTTTTTTGGACCGCTATAAATTTTAAGGACCGTTAATCCAGGATAGAGCCATGATTTTATTTAAAATATTTTCATCAAAATCATTAAGAATTTTGACCCCCAGCTGAAAATCGTTTCTTTAAAAAAAACCCTCATCTCATTATTTTTAGCGCATCGGTCAGATCACCTCCGGTTCGTACAGCGTGCGTCTGCGTCGTCCGATCGCCTTCGCCTGGCTCTCCAACGACGTGCGAAACGACGAGACGGTCAGTTTTCTTTCTTCATTTTCATTCCCCCCATTTTTCTTTATTTTTTTCCTTTTCCCCCTTTATAACTCCCTCTTTTCAGCTCTCCGTGGACATTGGCCTGGAGCACCGTCTGACGGGCACCATTCTCGAGGAACTGCCGCACTCTCCCACCCACTAGGCTAATTAGGCTGTACATTTCTTCCTTCCTGTAACTACTGTAACCTATAGTTTGTACTTTCCCGCTACCGGTTCCCACGGCTAGGAGTCATTCCTTATTTTCACATAATTCCACACATTTGCCACTTTGTCATTACCTCCACTAGTGTAAGATTACGGTAAATAAATCATTTTATAAAGCTTTTTGATATTTCTTTTTTTTAAATTTCCTTGGTTTCCCCCAAAATTACCTGGAATCTAATTGGAATTGAGTTTATCTCCGTCCAGATGGCTAAAGAAGAGCCAGAGATGGGTATGGATATGCTGGAGAGGAATCGACTTCGACTACAGTTCAACTTCCAAAGTATCATCAAGAAATATGAGAATATTGACGAGGATGAGGCCATCGAGGTGGGAGATGGCAATTTTTATGTGCATTATGCAAATTTGGTGTCCTGATTTCAACTGAGTTAGCGGTCCATAAAAAGGTTATAGCGGTCCATAAAAAGTTGAAAATTTGAAAAATAAATTTTTATTATATTTGAAAGTATATAAAGAAAAATTAAAAAGTTGAAAATTTGAAAAATAAATTTTTATTATATTTTTTAAGTTTTTTTTTCGACACTTTCACGTTCAAAATTTTTTTAAACAGAAAAAAATTATTCTGAAAAATAAATTAAAAATTGCATTTTATTACATTAAATATTTGTAATGTCTTTTTTTAATTTTTCGACACTTTCAGTAGAATTTTTTTCTTTTTCTTACCCTGTATTTTCTCTCTATCTCGAAAATTAAAATTAAAAAAACCCAATCAAAATAATGAAAATATTTAATATAATAATATTTTTTTAATTTAAAAAATGGTTTTTTGTTTGTTTAATTTTTTTAAAGTTTTTAAGAAACATTTAAGTTTTGAAAGTGAAAGTTCCAAAAATTAAAAACTCAAAAAAACTTACTAAAATGAAAAATAATATAAATAATTTTTTTATTTTTTCATTATTTAACTTTTTTATGGACCGCTATAATTAAAATTTATGGGCCGCTACACTGTTTGGCACGATCCGGTCTCATTTGAAAATAGCACTCCAAATTTGCATATAGAACCCCAAAAAGTGCTTTTTAGTGCGATTTTGGGCCCAATAACACCTCCCACGGCGGTTTCGAACCGTAATATTATAGCGGCCAATATTGTCGAATATTGGCCGCTATAATTTTTAAGGACCGCTATATTTTTTAAAGACCGCTCCAGGATAGAGCGGAAAAATCGTACCCAATCAACCAATCGAAAAATCGAAATTTTTAGCTTTTTACTAAATTGCATGTTTGGCTGAATTTTCCAGTTAACCTATTTCCAACCGATTTAATTAACGCGGCTAATTCGATGGCTTAAAAATACACCTTAATAATAAGCGTTTCCCTCATAATTAGAATTTTGCAGATTGATCCCATGGACAATACGTGGCACATCCCGGCTGGGATGGACAAGAAGACTGTCCGCAAGCAGCAGGAGCGCTTCTACGCCGTGAATGAGAACTTCGGGTGGGATATTTCCTCCTTCTCTCTGGTTACGGTATTTTCTAGGCTATCGGCCATCTCCGCTCCGTTCAACAACGCCGTGACTCTGGAGGGCCAGGATCAGCTGATGAAGAAGTGCGAAAAGAGGGACAAGGACTTTGGCAAGGTCTTGGAACTGACGCCCTACGCTGAGCCCACTCCGAGGAAGAACACCAAACTGGTCATCCGTGACGAGGTGAGGAGAGAAACTGAGAGAGAAAGCGGCCTTTGATTGCCAAAAAGCGGTCCGAGCGGCCTTGATTGTTGAAGGGCGGTTCAAGCGGCCTTTGATTGCCACAAGCAGATTCCAGCGGCAGTTGATTTCATCAGGAAGCGGTGCGAGCGGCCTTTGGTTGCCAAAACATTGCATTATTGAAATTTGATAACCAGAAGAGGGTTATCGTTGCTATAAAAAACTATGTAAGCGCCTGTGGGTCAATTAATAAATAGCGGGATTTGATGGGACCTATGGTCCGCTCTGAAACCTGTGGTCCAGAAACCTGTGGTCCGGAAACCTGTGGTCCATGATACCTGTGGTCCGTGGGACCTGTGGTCCAGGAACCTGTGGTCCAGGGATGTGTGGTCCAATTTAGAAAAAAAAGGAGATATTGACCAGATTCTATGCGCTATTTATCGCAAACGCAAATTCGTATTGTTACAAACGTGTTTTTACTTTCGAAAATTAAATCGCAAGTATGATTTCCCATTGAATTTTTATAATCTTTCGAATGTTACCTCAAAAAATATTTTTTTGCTATTTTTAATTATAAAGAGAGATTTTTCAATAATCTAACTAGCGATTATATTGGCTACTTCCTACTAAAAATGGATATTACAAGTATAACCATCGCCCAACGAATTTGCGTTAATTTCTGCCAAGAATATTGCCTAAATAGCGTTGTTTCTGAATTGGACCACACATCCCTGGACCACAGGTCCCACGGACCACAGGTACCGTGGACCACAGGTTTCCGGACCACACATCCCACGGACCACAGGTTTCAGAGATGACCACAGGTCCCATCAAATCCCGCTATTTATTAATTGACCCCAGCGGCCTTTGGTTGCCAGAAAAAGCAGAAAGCGGCCTGAGGTCGCCAGTAAAAAGCAGAAAGCGGCCTGAGGTCGCCAGTAAAAAGCAGAAAGCGGCCTGAGGTCAACAGAAAAAGCGGAAAGCGGCCTGAGGTTGCCAAAAAAGCTGAAATCGTCCTGAGGTCACAAAAAAAAATGAAAGCGGCCTGAGGTCGCCAGTAAAAAGCGGAAAGCGGCCTGAGGTTGCCAAAAAAGCTGAAAGCGGCCTGAGGTCGCCAGTAAAAAGCGGAAAGCGGCCTGAGGTTGCCAGTCAGAGAGAGAGAGAGAGACAGAAACTGATATGTCCCTATTTCAGGAGCAAAAGTACACCTGCACCGGAATCACCGTCGAAGAGCTGGAGCGCAAGCTGCGTCAGGACGGAATTTCCGGCGATATCTTCGAGAAAAGTAAGTTTTCTTCCTCTTTTCTAGCTAATTCCCCCATTTCAGATGAGAATGGCGGGGTGGCCAGTGTGACCTTCAAGAAGAGGACCACAAAGATCGAGGATGTCGACGAGGAACCGAAACCGGGGCCTAGTCAGACCGTTCTCGGTTAGTTTTTGGCTGGATTACTGTAATTGTCTATGTGTTTCAGATGCGGTGGAGCGCGGATTCGCTGCGGCTCTCTCCGGACAGCCCGGGCCCAGTCGCCCTTTGACGGCCGTCCAGAACACGACTTCTCTCCCGAGAGTTCTCGCTTATTGGGGCCGCGCTGACACCACCAAAGAAGAGGAAGAGGAGGATGTGGAGGACCTCTTTGTAAGTTAATCCAAGAATTCAGGTCCGCGAGATTGAATTTCGACCCGGTTCTCCGATCTCATTTGAATTCATCATCTCACATTTGCATATTGCAACCCAAAATATGTTTTTTCTGCTCTTTTAAGCCTAATTATTACTTCTTATTACTCCCACTGCGATTTCGAACCGTACATTCTAAATATATTTCCATCGAAAATGCCCCTTTCTTCGAGAGTTTTCATTTTTCGACTCACTTTTGGCTCCTCATCCCATTAATTCATATTTCAGCCCAAGGCAGGAGGCCTTTTTTAACGTACACAATTCAAATCAAGTAATGTTTATTTACAGTTTTATATGTTTGTCATACAATAAAGTGGAAAAAATGAGTGTAACGTGGTGTTTAAATTAATATATACTTTTCAAAAACCGGGCCGATAATTTGGTCATTACTTAACTTGTCCAATCAAAATGCATGAAAATTGATTTTTCAGAACATTTGAATTTTTAATACTTAGAAAACTTTGCAGTACTTGTGACTATAATCACTTTTTTACTTTTACTTTACTCCATTATCGATAAATAGCGGCCTGTGGTTGCCAAGATCAGAAGAAAGCGGCCTGAGGCTGCCATGATCAAAGGAAGGCGGCCTGAGCCGGCTCTATCCTGGATTAGCGGTCCTTAAAAATTGCAAAAATTATAGAACCAACCAAAAACTTAATGAAATATAATAAATTTTTTTAAATTTTACTTTTGCTATAATTTCTGCTATAACCGCTATAATTTCTAAGGACCGCTAGAAACCGCAAAGGCCGTCGAAAGCTCATCTTCCCATTTCCAGGAAGACGCTAGCGAGAACGCCTACGCCTCTGCCAAGTCGAGCCAGATCGCCAACGACGGTCGCTGGGTGGGTCTCTCTCTCTCTTTTCTCTCCCTCCCTCTCTCTCTCTCTCTCTCTCTCTCTCTCTCTCTCTCTCTCTCTCTAAAATTCAAATCTTTCAGGATTCCGGCTCGGACACCAATTCCATCAAGTCCGGCATCGTCATGCGCTCCCCCAAGCGCGAGATTAAGGAGGAACCGCTGCCGAGCATAGGAGAGGCGGTTCGTTCTATCATTTCTCTCTCTCTCTCTCAGCCCGTTAAGGTCGACTCTCTAAGGCCGCTTTTGGCAACCAAAGGCCGCTTGGAATATCTGATTTTTTTCAGGATGAGGATGCTGATGGATTCGAGGGAGGCGTGGTCGATGCGCCCGACGTGACGATCAAGGCGGAACAGAAGGACCAACGAAAGACCGGCGGAGCGGAGAGGGTGGTCCAGGAGACCGTGAAGGAGGAGAATGAGGAGGAGACGGAGTCTCTGGACGGTGTGATCCAGTTGAGCTCAGACGATGAGGAACATAAGGTGAGCAAAAAGCGGCCTGAGGTTGCCAGAAAAAAAACGGAAAGCGGCCTTAGGTCACCAGAAAAAAGCGGAAAGCGGCCTGAGGTCAATAGTAAAAAGCGGAAAGCGGCCTGATGTCTCATTTGAATTCATCATCTCAATTTGCATATTGCGAAAGAAAATTCAGGCCCGTCCCTTCTACTCCATTTTCTCTCGCAAGAGACGCGCCTCGGGAAGGGTCTTCTCCCCCATGTCTAAGAAGTCCCGCGAATCGTGAGTTTCCCCTAATTTGCATACTGCAATCTAATTCAGCGACTGGGATCCCGTGGAGTTGCCCCGTTCCGGAGATGCCCCGCTGGACCATCCCTTGGCCGATTTCGACGGGGAGTTGCTCTGGGGAGAGGTTGGTCTTCATTTTTAAATGTCCTAGTGCTCATTTGCATACTGAAATTCATCTCATTTGCATACTGCAACCGCATTTTCAGGAGGCTGGCAACGTGGTGGATTCCTTCCGTTCCGAGAAGAGTTCTACCGTCGTGGGTCTGGGAATGGCGGACGCCGCGAGGTAATCCCGCTACAGTAGCCCGTGGACTACGGTAGTTTTTAGGATTTGCGAAAAGTCGCCGAAGAAGGGAATGCTGGAGATGTGGGCCGACCACGCCGCCGATCAGCTGAAGCAGCAGGGCGCAGGAATGTACGCAGTCACTGTTTGACACTATCCAGTTGAAAATATCACCCCAAATTTGCATATAGCACCCAAAAAAGTGCTTTTTAGTGTCATTTGGAATCCACACGACCCGGGTTCGATCCCACTCGGTTCACTAACCAGTGCCAAGCCTGAAGTTGGCGCAAACAACAAAAATTTGAATTTTAAGAATGAATTTATTCCCTTTTTGATTATTTATTCATAATTTTTTTAGCAGTTTGCGAAAATAAGCAAAAAATAGCGTTAATTTTAAGCAAAAATAGCTTCAAGATAAAAAAATAACGATATTTTTGTATTTGGTAAAATTTTGGCCTGCCTCGGTGAAAAAACATGCCTAAATTTGCATAATGCACCCCCAATTTATGCAATTGCAACTTGTATTTTAAATTCATCTTTTCGCCAAAGCCCCTAAAATTTGTATTCCAAATTTAGGAAGGTGATTTTTGTATTTAAAAAAATTCAATTTTTGGTTATGCTAGCGGACTTAAAATGAAACTAAAGAGGGCTTTTTTGGGGTGCTATATGCAAATGTTTTTGGGGTGATATATGCAAATTCACACCAGATGCTTGCGTTTTTCAATTTTTGGCAAGGAAAAGCCGCTTTTGGCAACCAAAGGCCGCTTGACCTGCTTTTTTGGAAATTAAAAGCCGCTTTTTTGGCAACCAAAGCCCGCTTGACCTGATTTTTGTGAATAAAATTTGACCGATTTTAGAAGCTATTAAATTCAACATTTAAAAGTCATATCAATTGAAAATATCCATTTTTAGGGACTACGTCGCCATCGAGGAGGGACGAACGTGGAGGAATGCCCGTTCCCGAAACCAGCGCCTCGTCAATGGATACGTCGTCTGAAGACGCTTCCTACCCCATTTTTCTACGCAAAAACTCCATTTTTCTACAGAAAACCTCTCTTTTTTCACACAAAAATCTCATAAACTGTAAATTCGGGTACTGAATGATCATTTCCCTCTTTTATACCGTAACTGTAACCAGTAGATGTACTTCTGACTGCGGCTTCTTCAATTGCAATCACATTTTTACTACCGGTGTACCTTTGCGATAAACATTGATTTTCTTATGTTTTGTGTTCCTTGTTTTCTCGTTCTTGGTTCGCTCCAATCTATGCCGAAAGCAGGTGGAGGAAGGCAGAAGGCGGCTGCTGAAAAGCGAGTTAAAGTGAGACACAGAAAAGCAGGCCATTTGTTGAGTTGACCCTGTTCCCCTGTGTCTGATGCCATGAAGGAATCCGGCAGCCTTATATAGAAAAAGTACTTCCCTATTGGCACCGTGCCAGACCAAACTACAATTTCTGAATACGGGATTAAAAACGTATAATTTCGAGGCATTTGGAGACGAAAAAAATTTCGGGGTGGGGTAGTGTAGGTGGAAAAGAAAAAAAACTCAAACCTGGCCATTTTATTGGCATTCTAATTCCCGTTAAAATGTGCCTCCTCCGCCTTTCTTCCCTCTTTTTTTGCGTTACGGTAATCCTGATTTCTCTTCAGGAGGCTTACGTGATGGCTGGTTCCGGCTGGAACCTCGACATTCCCCTCTCCCAGTTTATCGCAGAAGAGGTAGGAAGTAAACGAATCCTTAGAATTACCTTAATTTAGGTTAATGTTTCTGCCAGCAGGGCAGGTCTCGTCGCCGACTTATTCGAACAGGGCAATGAAGTAGGTTTTTTATACCGAAATCCTAAAGTTTTATACCGTAATCCTATTTTTAGGTGGCCTACGTCGCCCGCTACCGCGTGGATCAACATGGAGGGATGACTTGCGATCAAGTTAGAAGGATCTATGAAGTTCTTAAGGAGGCCAAGTGGGTTACTGTAGTTTTACATTTTGTAAAATTAAAACTTTTACAGTAATAATCTATTGAATTTAGGGAGCTCAATAAGAAGGTCGAGAAGGCCATTACGACGGTGAAGGCGAAGGCTGGAGACGAGGCTCCACAGGCACTGGAGAAGTTGAGGAGTTGCAGGGATACGGACGATGTGGCGGAAATTACGAAGATGTACTCGAGTGGGAAGAGGACGAAGGCAGGAGTGGCCAGGTAGGCAGGGTTAGAGAGAGAAAGAGAGAGAGAGAGAAAGGGAGAGAGAAGAGACGCAGAGACAGGAAGATGGGTAGAGACGCAGAGAAAGGGAGATGGACAGAGACGCAGAGACAGGAAGAGGGTTAGAGACGCAGAGACAGGAAGATGGTTAGAGACGCAGGGAAAGGAAAATGGGTAGAGACGCAGGGAAAGGAAGATGGGTAGAGACGCAGAGAAAGGAAGATGGGTAGAGACGCAGAGAAAGGCAGATGGTTAGAGACGCAGAGAAAGGAAGATGGTTAGAGACGCAGGGAAAGGAAAATGGGTAGAGACGCAGGTGAAAGGAAGATGGGTAGAGACGCAGAGAAAGGCAGATGGTTAGAGACGCAGAGACAGGCAGATGGTTAGAGACGCAGAGACAGGCAGATGGTTAGAGACGCAGAGACAGGCAGATGGTTAGAGACGCAGAGAAAGGAAGATGGTTAGAGACGCAGAGAAAGGAAGATGGCTAGAGACGCAGAGACAGGAAGATGGCTAGAGACGCAGAGACAGGAAGATGTGTAGAGACGCAGAGAAAGGAAGATGGTTAGAGACACAGAGACAGGAAGATGGGTAGAGACGCAGATGCAAAAATGATTTAGTGATTTATTTTGGTATATTTTTAACCTAATTTTTTCTAAAATTACTATTTTTCAGGTCGCTCGGATTGGAGGAGGCCGCTGTGAAGATACTGGCTGGAGAGGTCGTGAACATCCGGAATGTGGTGCAGAAATCGAATCCAGGTAATTATCTTTACCAAAATATTATATTTTAACAAGAAAAAATAATAATCCCTTTATTTAAGAGATGTCATCACTCGAAGCGGTGGAGGAGCATCTGAAGTTCCTCCTGGCTGACCTCATTAACAAGGACGATGCTGTGACGGCTAAGGCTAAAGAAATGTGAGTTTTTGGTGAAAACTGCTTTAAAAAAGCTCAAAGAAATTTTAAAGGCCTGAAAAAGCTGAAAAGTTTTATTTTTAAACTGTAAATTTAATTTTCAGAGTTCAAGGAGGGACCCGAGTGGATTTGAAGATCAAGGCCGCTCTCTCGGCGAAGGCTAAGAAGTGGACCGAGAAGGACAAGGAATTTCATCTGATCAAGGAGTTCCAGGAGATTTCCACCCTCGACATTAGGGTGAAGTATATTCAGAACCATCAGGTGAGAGAGAGAAGGAGAGAGAGATAGGTAATGAGAGATTTTTCAGATCTTGAGGGTTCTTCGCGGTGAGGAAAAAGGAGTCCTGAGCTGGTCCGTGGATGTCACGGGAGCGGAACACATCCATCCGGGGAACAATCGGAGGTGAAGATGGCGCTCTCTCTCTCTTTCTAAAAGCGGCCTGAGGCTGTTCCTATAATAAAAAGCGGCCTGAGGCTGCCAGAATTAATTAAACGCCACCTGAGGCTGCCACAACACTCATTAAAAAGCGGCTTGAACCTGCCGTGATTTTTTTAAGTGGCCTGAGATTGATACGGTTAATAAAAAGGCTGTAGTTATGAAAATGAAAAGCGAGGTTTCCAGAATTGATTAAACGCGGCCTGGGCCGGTTTGCTAATAAAAAGCGGCCTGAGTCTGCCAATATTATTTAAAAGCGGCCTGAGGCTGTTGCTTTTGATTAAAAGCGGCCTGAGGTTGCCAGAATTGATTAGAAGCGGTCTGAGGCTGCCGCGAATAATTAAACGCGGCTTGAGGTTGTTGTGATAAAAAGCGGCCTGAGGTTGCCAGAGTTGATTAAAAGCGGCCTGAGGTTGCCAGAGTTGATTAAAAGCGGCCTGAGGCTGCCAGAATCGATAAAATGGCTGCCGCGATCAATAAAAAGGCACTTGAGCCTATTGCGGTTGCTAATCAATATAAAGCGGCATGAGGCTTTTGCTACAATAAAAAGCGGCCTGAGGCTTTTCTTATAATGGGAAGCGGCCTGAGGCTGTTGTTATAATGAAAAGCGGCTTTCTCTCTCTCTCTCTCTCTCTCTCTCTCTCTCTCTCTCTCTCGCTAACCTCCTCCTTTGCAGGGTAGCCCCTCCCCACATCAATCTCTACACCCAGGCCAAGTCCTACTCTATCTCCAAGCTCTTCCTCCCGAAGATCCAGCGTTCTGTCAAGTAAATCCTACCGTAACCCCGCCATAATCAATTTACTTCAGGCGCCATCTCTCGAATCGTGCAGAAGTCGCCGCCATCGAATGCTTCGCGAAGAATCTGGGACAACTATTCGCCCAGGAGGGCATCAAGAATAGACACGTGGTGGCCTTAGACCCCGGGTTTTCGGCTTGCAAGGCCGCCTTTTTGGCGCCAGATGGTCAGTTTTTGAAAACAACCGTAATCCTCTGATCATAGTAAGAAGCAAGCAGGCAAAATGGGTACAATAGGCTTCGGTAGAAATCGTAAACTACCGTAATCTTACCATCTTAGGCAGTTACCGTACATCATTCTTTGATTTCAGTTACCGTAACCCAGTGGTCTGATTTTTATACCGTAACCCTGAGGTTTTTATTACCGTAATCCTAAGTTTTTTGGTACTACCGTAATCAAACTACAAGCTACAATTACCGTAATCGTTGAGTGATCTAAAAATCCCAATTACTCCATACCGTAATCCAATTTGCATTGATAGCTACCGTAGTCCAAATACAAATTATCGTAACCTTTTATAGTAATCTTATCCATGATTAAATCGATTGATTTAGCGGACATTGTAGCCGTTAGAGCTTCCATTGCGTATTACATTTGCTGACTCACGGCTTTTTTATTACGGTAGTTTCAAAATCAAATCTTTAAGCTTTTTCTAGTTTTTTTTTTTGCAGTTTTCTTAAAATTAAAAAAAGAAAGCTAAAATAAATTGATATGATATAAAATTGACATGAATAAAATTAAAATGGCTGGCAAATTGATTTTAAATCGGTTACCGTGATGGAAAATATTGCGTGGGCCAGAAAATGGTGTACGCAATGGAGGATAACTCAGAGGCCGGCAATCTCAAAATTGCTAAATTTTATTCCGTGACACCAAAAATATCTCTATTTCCAGGCTCTATGATCGAGACCGTCTAGCCATACTTACTCTACCGTAATTTGCATTGCTAACTACCGTAATCCAAATGCAAAACACCGTAACCCAATTTTCAGTTACCGTGACCTCGCCTTTTACCGTAGTCTTCTTCAAAGCTAAATCGATTGATTTAGCGGACATTGTAGCCATTAGGGGTTTTTTGCGTATCACATTTTTCTACTCACGGCTTTTTTTATTACGGTAGTTCCAAAATCAAATTTTTAAGCTTTTTTTTTGCAATATTCTTATAAAGAAAGCTGAAATAAATTGATAGTATATGAAAATAAATAAGAAAAAAAGTCAAAATGGTTCACAATCGGTTACCGTAATCGGATAGTTTGCATGGGCCTGAAAACGTGGTACGCAATGAAGGCTTACGGTCAAATTAGATCTCAGCAATCTCAAAATTCATAAATTTTGTTCCGTGACACCAAAAATATCTATTTTCAGGCTCTGTAATCGAGACGAAGCAGATATCCTTCCGGAACTGCAACTTCGACAGAAGTGGAGAGGAACTCCTGAAGAAGTGGGCTACCGTAGCCAAAAATCACCTGATCTTCGCAATCGGCAACGGAACGGCCTCCTTCGAGACCCAGAAGGCCCTGCAGGACCTAATTGGCAGGAAGATCTTCGCCCCTGTGGCTGTTCAGTTCTGGTAAATCGGCCCTATTCGCAATTGGACCTTTAAATTTAGTGTTATTGACGAATGCGGCGCGTCTAAGTACAGTATCACCCCGCTGGCTGAGGAGGAATTGCCTGGAATGCCGGTTACCGAGAAATCTGCAGGTAGTCAATTGGGGCTCTATCCTAGATTAGCGGCCCTTAAATATTATAGCGGTCCATAAAAAAGATACAATTTTAAAAAAAACTTAATTATATTTCATTTTCATAAGTTTGTAGCTTTGTTTTAAAAAATTTGGCACCAAACAAAATAAAAAAATAATTTAATTTAAAAAAAATTAAGTTTCATTTTTATTAAATATTTGTAATTTTTTTTAAATTTTCGTTATAGAGAGAAATAGAGAAAATACAGGGTAAGGAAAAAGAAAAATCTACTGAAAGTTTCGAAAATTTAAAAAAAAGGCATTAAAAATGTTTAATAAAATTAAATTTTTAATTTATTTTTTTAAATTAATTTGTCGAAAAAAACATTTACAACCAAAAACTTACACAAATTAAATATAACAAAAACTTTTAAAAAAATTATTTTTTTAAATTTATTTTTTAAATTTTCACATTCTTTTATGGACCGCTATAATTTTAAGGACCCCTAATCCAGGATAGAGCCCCAGTTTGCTTAGTAGATGCTAATTACGATTTAGTGTCCCTCGGTCGGAGGCTGATCGACCCTGTCTCGGAATTTGTGAAGATCGAGCCGAGGCACTTGGGAATCGGGATGTACCAAGTGAGTTGGACTACGTTAGCTGGGATTACGGTGGATGAAACTCGTGACGGTTACTGTAATCGATATACTGTAGTTGATTACGTAATGCAGGAATTACCGTTACCACAAAAAGCGGCCTGAGGTTATCACAAAAGGCGGCCTGATGTCGCCAGAAAAAGCAGAAAGCGGCCTGAGGTAGCCAGAAAAAAAAGCGGAAAGCAGCCTGAGGTCACCGGAAAAGGCGGAAAGCGGCCTGAGGTCGCCAGAAAAAGCGGCCTGAGGTCACCAGAAAAAGCGGAAGCGGCCTGAGGTTGCCATAAAAAGCGGAAAGCGGCCTGAGGTTACCATAAAAAGCAGAAAGCGGGCTGAGGTCACCAGAAAAAGCGGAAAGCGGCCTTAGGTCTTCAGAAAAAGCGGAAAGCGGCCTGAGGTCGGTAGAACCGGCCTGAAGTACGGTAGTTTTCCAAAACTAACCCCTACTCTAGTTAAGTTTACGGTATCATTCGCTAATTTTACGGTATCTGAGCCTTTTTTTAAATTACTGTAGCCGATATTTTTTTCCCATTTTTAAAGTCCATTTTCAGCACTCGGTGAATGAGAAGAAGCTGACTGAGACCCTGGACCTCGTCGTCAGGGATTCCGTTTCCATCCGCGGAGTCGACGTGAATTCTGCCTCCCTCCAACTCCTACAGTAAGCCTATCACGTCTATTTGGTCTACCGTAATCCTTTAGGCAAGTCTGCGGATTGAACAAGAAAACTGCTGCCGGGATCATTGCCCTTCGCAAGAAGAAGGGACGCATCACCTCGCGCGAGGAGTTGAAGACCGTCTCTGGCCTCGGACCGAAGGCATTCCAGCAGGCGGCTGGTTGGTTTTTTGGCTCTATCCTGGATTAGCGGTCCTTAAAAATTATAGCGGTCCATAAAAAAGTTGAAAAATTTTAAAAAAAATATTTTTATTTTATTTCATTTTCGTAAGTTTTTTGGCTGATTTTTAAACTTTAACTTTCAGAAAAATAAAAAAATTAACAAAAAATCATTTTTTTAATATTAAGTTTCATTTTTATTATATTAAATATTGTAATGTTTGTTTTAAATTTTCGAGATTGAGAGAAAAAGAGAAAATACAGGATAAGAAAAATAAAAAAAATCTACTAAAAATCTAAGTGTCGAAATTTAAAAAAAAACATTACAAAGATTTAATATAATAAAATTCAATATTTTTTTAATTTAACATTTTTATTACATTTTTTTTAATTTTTTTAGAAAGGGAAAGTGTCGAAAAATTTTAAAAAAAACATTACAAATGTTTAATATTATTAATTGCAATCTTTAATTTTTTTTTAAATTTTTGAAAGGGAAAGAATGTCGAAAATTTAAAAAAAACCACAAACTTAAAAAAAATAAAATACAATAAAATTTTTTTTTATTTTTAAAATTTTAAACTGTATATATGGCTTTAATTTTTAAGGACCGCTGCTAATCTAGCATAGAGCCGGTTTTTTCTCTCTTTTTCTTCTTTTCCTTTTCTTCTTTTTATAAAATGGGTTTTTCAGGATTCCTGAAGGTCGATCCTCCGGAGGAGGCTGCGGATGGACCGCCGAAGAAAAAGAAGAAGGTGGAGTACGAGCCACTCGATGCGACTACGGTCCATCCGGAGAACTACAAGACGGCCAAGGAGATTCTGAAGAGGGCGGGGATTGAAGGAGAGGAAGTGGGAAGCCAGAAGACTATGGAGAAACTGAAAGCGGTGAAGGTGGGAACTGCGAAAAGAAGCTGTAAAAAGCGGTCTTCTGCGGCCTGAGGTTGTAAAAAGCAGTCTTCTGCGGCCTGAGGTTGTAAAAGGCGGTCTTCTGCGGCCTGAGGCTGTAAAAAGCGGTCTTCTACGGCCTGAGCCTGTAAAAAGCGGTCTTCTACGGCCTGAGCCTGTAAAAAGCGGTCTTCTACGGCCTGAGCCTGTAAAAAGCAGTAATGATTACCGTAATCTACTAACATCCGTCATACTGTAGCTGATGTAACTGCCTTCACCGTAATCCCAAATTTGGGGTACGGTAGATTGTTCCAAAAATTTGGAATACTGTAGAATAATGGGACTAGACAATATCTCTTTTTTGCATCTTCTTTCTCATCAAAAATCTACTAAAAATTGAATTTCAGGTGAATTCTCCAGATGAGCAGCTGATCGTCTCCCTCCTCACCTCGTCTCCGAAGACGGTTCCTCCTCCTCCCTTCATTGTAAGTTCCTCAGCCGACGAGACCGCTTTTTTCAGCCTCAGGCCGCAGAAGACCGCTTTTTACAGCCTCAGGCCGCAGAAGAGACCGCTATTCACAGCTTAAGGCCGCAGAAGACCGATGTTTTTCAGCCTTAGGCCGCAGAAAACCGCTTTTTTCTTGCATTTATCATTCAATTTATCCTACTTTTCAGACCGAAGTCCGCAAGATTGGAAGCCTCCGCCCCGGAGAGGTCCTCGCCGGCCGCGTCACCAACATCACCGACTTCGGTGCCTTCATCGACATCGGAGCTGAGAAGGCCGCCCTGGCTCACAAGTCCGTCCTCCGCCAGCCATTCCCAGAGGTAATTGGCCCTCTTGACCAAAAGACCGGACCAATCAAACATCGAGGGTTCAGGGCCACACCAATCAATTTTTTGCATAATTTAAATAACCAAAACACATTTTGAAGCATTGTTTTACTTTACAAGTACTGATAAAGTAAACAAATAATTGCACAGGGGCGGATCCGAACCCTCCATGGTTATCTCAAATCGAACATTATGGATTTTGGCCAAATTCTGTGAAAAATATGTATTTCGGCAACAAAACGCTATTCTGAAACTTTTAGGTCAATGTCGATTTTTTTCGCCCGGGTTACGGTAGGTCGGTCTGGGTTACTCTGTAAGTCACCTCAAAATGGTCCAGACTGCTCAAACTCAACATCATTCGATTATACATGACTTTTGTTTATTATTAGGCCACCTCAAAATTACGAAAATGGAGAGCGATAAAAAAATTTAATGAAAAATTTTACCATTTTTTTCCAGTTTTTTTTGTTGCTGAGGTTTGCTAACAGTCTGAGCACCATCATTAAATTTATCGAATTGTGCATAGAATTAGTTACAAAACCGCTGCCTCAGACCTTAAAAAATATCGACTTCAATTACTCAAAATTTCAAAAGAAGAGCTTTTTTTTCGAAATTAGAGGTAAAAAATTTCTTTATAAAATTTTTAGCGCAGTCCATTTGCATTATTTTGGGATGACCAACAACAAACAATTGTCATCATTCAAAGCCGAATGACGTTGAGTTTGAGCCGTTTGCATCATTTTGAGGAGATTTACAGTAGCCCAGACCGACCTACCGTAACCCTAGTGAAAAATCGATATTGACCTTGTTACCAGGCAAACATCGAGTGTTCGATTCCACACCTGGGCAAAGTTTTTTGTTTTCTTTGTAATACTTGTAATGCATTCGAAAGGTGTTTATAATGCCCGCAAAAAATGTAATTTGAGGCGGATCCGAACCCTCTCTTTTTATCTCTGTTTATCTTGTAAACAAGCCGGTCCTGTTTGCCATATTTTCCACCTAAACTTGATTAAACAGATTGGTTCAGGTAGGAGCGAGGATTCAAGTGAAGGTGATCACAGTGGACGCCTCTCGCGGAAGGATCGGAGTGCAGCCTGTTTGATGTGTTTTTGTAAAGATACGGGTGGTTGTAATAATAAATTTGCTTTAATAATGAATGTTCTTTAATAAATTTGCTTTAATAATAAATGTTTTTGTTGTAGCCGTTAACAATGGTTAAATTAGATAGTTTATTACAAGAAGGATAAATAGAAATAGTAAAACAGAGAGGTAAAAAGGACGGGCGTACTCGGTACTAAATTAGATAGTTTATTACAAGAAGGATAAATAGAAATAGTAAAACAGAGAGGTAAAAAGGACGGGCGTACTCGGGGGAAGAGCAGTACAAGACTGACTTGTTGGCAGAGGGCGCTTAGCTGATTAACTATATGCTAAATAGGCACAACAACACAAATAGGATAATCATGGATAATTAGTGACATTAGCATATGAGTAATGTCTACAACACCTCCCCTTTTAAGAAGGTGAGATGGGGGTAGGAGAATGTACAGACACAAGGGGCAACAATCTCCTTAATAGGTCAATCTCTCGATCGGCTTCGGAACACGAGCTGAGCGGCGCAGCTGTGGCTGGATCATAGGTTGTTGAACTGGTGCAAGTGCAGCTGGGCGTCGGGCAGGCGCAGCGGGAACTTGGGCATTTGGCACTTGAACTGCTTCAGGAACTGGAGCTGGCATCGGCGGTAGATCAGCAGCGACTGGAAGTGCTTCTTGATGGATATCCACATATCTCCTTGGCTTTAGATTGAACGTATGCATCATTGCATCGTACCAGTGTTCCAAATCATTGTCAAAGGTCTCCGCCGTACGAAGCCTCAGCTGATTGGCGTGATGGCGTCCACTTTTGCCATTCTCCTGGTCCACATCGAACATAACAGTTCCGATTTTGGCCTTGAGTTTACCAGGGTTCCATTTCCATGAGTTACCTTTATGGATTTTTACCCATACAAGGTCTCCAACTACGAACACTCGATCTTTCACACCGTTCTTGGTGTCGAACTGAACTTTCATTTTCTCCTTGTGAGAATCTCCATTGATCTCACGGTCTTTGCGAGGTAAGAGAAGGTCCAATCTGGTACGGAGCTTCCGTCCCAGAAAACTCTCGGCAGGCGTACGGAAGTTGAGGGATCCATTCGGGGACGATCTGTATGCAAACAGAAATCGCTGTAAGTCTTCAATAGACGGTGTTCCCTCCCCTTTTAACTTTCGAAGACCACGTTTCAAGGTGTCTACGAAACGTTCCGCTTGACCGTTGCTCTGCGGGTGGTATGGAGCAATTCTGATGTGTTCAATTCCGGCTTTCTTGCACATCATGCTGAATTCCTGTGAGATAAACTGCGTTCCGTTGTCGGAAACGATAGTCTCAGGATATCCGAACTGTGAGAATAGTCTCTCCATGACCTTGACTGTGTTTCTAGCTGTGCTTGTGCTCATTACAATCACCTCAGGCCATTTGCTAAGTGCGTCAACTACTACCAGGTATTAGATTCCGTTCATAGGTCCAGCAAAATCAATGTGAATTCTCTGCCACACCCTCTCTGGTTCCGGCCAGGGAGCCAAGGGCGACTTAGTAGGCAGGCGTGCAGCTTTCTGACAGTTAGTGCACTGCTTCACCAGATTCTCAATATCGGTGTCAATTCCAGGCCAATAGACGTAACTTCAAGCCAACTGATGGTTCGCGTCTCTCCTTGATGACCTCTGTGGAGCTCTTTCAAGACGGGGAGCTTGAGGATCTCTGGAATAACGATTCTTTCGTCTCGAAGAAGATAATTGTCAAAGATCGACAGTTCATTACGTTTGTTCCAGAACGGGAGGAGATTCGGAGGCAGTTTCTTTGCTTTATCAGGCCACGTTCCTTTCAGAACACGCTGAATGACCTCCTTCAGGACTTTATCCTTGGTTGATTCCTCCTGGATGTGTTGAGCCGTGACTGGCAGTGCTCGAATAGCGTTCTCCAGTGACCATGTTGTGTCCCATTCGACACAGGCAATAACAGCATCCTCATTCTCAAGCTGAGTTCCGGACATCAGTCTGGACAAAGCATCAGCTTTCCCGAATTTCTCCGTGGAAATGTACCGAATCTCAAAATCATATCCGAGCAGGATTATGCCCCATCTCAACAGTCTGTTAGCACTGTGAGCCGGCAGTCCTGTCTTGCATCCATAGATCTTCACTAGCGGTTGATGATCTGTCTGGAGCAAAAATCTGCGTCCGAAGATGTACTTGTGAAACCTCTTGACAGCGGTGACCAATCCCAACGCTTCCTTCTCGATCTGGGAGTAGTTCTTCTCAGCTGCTGTGAGAGCCTGAGAGAAATGTTGGATAGGCTTTTCCGTTCCGTCCGGCGTACCCGAGGAACCGAATCTCTCTCTGACTGAACTTGCATTTCTCCTGTTTCACACGGAAACCGTACTCTGCAATTCGCTTGAAGAGCTTGACAAGATTCTCGAAATGTTCCACCTCGGTCCGTCCTGTCACCATGATGTCATCCAAATAACACGCGACTCCTCTGAGTCCAGCGCACATCTTGTCCATGATGGACTGGAAGATTGCGGGTGCCGTCTTCACTCCGAACGGCAGACGATTGTACCGATAGAGGCCTCGATGCGTGTTAATCGTGACCAGTTCCCTTGAGTCTTGATCCACTTCAATCTGAAGGTAGGCATCACTCAAGTCAATCTGAGAGAACCATGTTCCACCATTGAGCTGTGCGAATATGTCCTCAGGAATAGGCAGTGGGTGTTCCATGTCCACCAGAGCATTGTTCAGCCCTGTGGAGAAGTCAGAGCACACTCGGATCTTTGCAGTGTCTTTCTTCTTGACTGTTACGATCGGTGCAGCCCACGCACTGTGGTTCACCTCCTCGACCACTCCTAATTCCAATAATTGGTCCAATTCAGCACTGACTGTGCTGAGTGCGGCGTACGGTACAGGCCTAGGCTTTTAGAACTTTGGCCTAGCCTCCGGTTTCAGGTCCAGTTTCCCTAATCCGTCCTGGAACACGTCTGGAAACGTTTCCTTCAAGGATGCTCCAACATCCGCGGGTACCGTACCCACTGCCTGGACGTATCCCAGACAATCGAGTCCTTTCCTTGTGTGGCGGTTCTTCTCTAGCCAATCGATGCCCGAAGACATTTTCCGTCGAACACGTAGACGACATCCTTGCCGGATTCGCCGTGCAGGACAAATTCACAGTTGAATTATCCGTAACACTTGAGAAGACTGTCATTTGCGGCTCGTAACGAATGACAGGGGGCCTCGAGCGGCGGTGATCCCAACTTAACCCACTTCTCCTTAGACATCAGGGTGACGTCGGACCCTGTGTCGCACTGGAACGTCACTTTCTGACCGTTCACAGTCACATCCACGTAGCGTCTTACACCATTCACTTCAACTTGCTCCAACTCGTCAGTTTCTGAGCGTCCAATGGCGCTCTGCTGTGAATCCTTGACCACTTGTTCCTTTCGAACTGCGTAAGTCTTCTTACTTGTGGTTCGCTGCTTTCCCTTCCTGCAGTACTTGTCCCGATGACCCATGCCATTGCACTTGATGCACTTGACACTTGGCTTGGTACAGGCCCTCGATGTGTGTCCGAATGCTCCACAGTTCCAGCATTCAAAAGACTTCTTGTTGTTCTGATGAGGACTTCTCTTCTCGACTTGTCGCACTTCGACATCCGCCTTCGAAATCATCTGTCCGTCAGATTTGTAAGATCTAAGCTTCTTCAGCTCTCGGATCAGATCCTGTAGACTAACTCCTGATGCCTCTTCGGCCTGCTTGTCAGCAAAGGAGTGAAGGTAGGGCAGATGCTCAGCATCTTGTCTCCCTTTCAGACCTACAAGGAACCTGAGAACCATGTAGTCTTCCAGTTTCATATCCTTCATGACCTTGTGGAACCTCTCGTTCAGCCGGTCTCCGTACTGTTGATCATCTTCGGTAGACGATTTGTCGAACTCTGCGGTCCAACACTGGTACCGTTAAGTGAATCGAGAGACGCGAGCATCGAACAGCTCCTTCAGGATGTCTACGGCTTCATCAAATTTCATTTCGAAGGGGTTTCTGGGCAGAATTTGCCTGGAGAACTGCTTGAAGCACGATTCGTCCAGCTTCTCCATAAGAAGTCTCACTTTCGCATCGTCATCCAACATTGCACCATCGGTGCTAATGATGTGGCCATATCTCATGTACCACGCTGGGAAAGTACGTTCCGATTCTTCATCGAAAACGAACTGCTTGATACTCTTCTCCAATTCCGCAATGAGCGTGGCCTGTCGGGTCTGCCTCTGCGGCAGCCCGCCACTCTGGATAATCAGTGAGAACCGTTCGTTCTGCTCCAACAGCTTTCTGTTCTGCTCCATCAGATCCATGAACATTTTCTGGTCCAAAACAATTTGACCTTGCTGCGGTTGATTGTATCCATGTTCATTGTCATCATTATCGTGGGCCATCTCTGAGATCGGTTACCACTCAGTTGTCTTCAGCAAGAAATCAATTCACGAAAATAATGACCAGAAAGGTTGCCAGCCTCCCTGTCAGAAGAAACGGAAAATCAAACAAAGAAGAGAACAAAAGAGGAATCGAAAGAAATCAATTTAAAAACAAAATTGTTTTAATTTTTAGCCCAAAAGGTGGAATTTTTGGAGAAATAGGAATAAATCACCAATAAAACCAGAATTAAGGCCACTGAATTGTTTGAATCCTGATCGCCAGTGTTGTAGCCGTTAACAATGGTTAAATTAGATAGTTTATTACAAGAAGGATAAATAGAAATAGTAAAACAGAGAGGTAAAAAGGACGGGCGTACTCGGGGGAAGAGCAGTACAAGACTGACTTGTTGGCAGAGGGCGCTTAGCTGATTAACTATGTATATGCTAAATAGGCACAACAACACAAATAGGATAATCATGGATAATTAGTGACATTAGCATATGAGTAATGTCTACAACAGTTTTAATATAAATTATAGGAATTATTTATCTCTCCTGGTGGCAATTGCCTCCACTTGGCGGCTGACAGCCGGCGCCCCGTCGAGTCCCCATCCGAATGCTGGGTCGTTGAGACCTCCGCGGGTGACACGCTCTCTCGCCGGGCTGTCTGCGCCCTCTCCGGGGCCGGTGCTCTCTCGTCCGCCCCGTCTGTGCCCTCCGCCGCCCCGGATCCATCTCGTTTGGCCATCGATCCGAAGGACAACAGCCCGACCCAGCCAAGCGCCCTCAGCCAATGCACACACACACACACACACACCTGCAAGATGACCTTTTACCTCACCTTAACGCGTATTTATCTATTTATTTATTATTTAAGTCGTATTTAAGCTGTTTTTGTACAGTGTCTTTACGCCCAGAGAGAAAAATTTGTCTTTTTTAAGACTGTATTTTTTAAGATGTGCGAATTCAAAATATCCAAATTCCGAGGTTTTATTTAAGGTTCTCACGGGCTGGCTTTCTCCTCTCCTTGTCCCATTATTTATCAACCACACGACCAAGGTTCGATCTCGGTCGGCGCACTTTGTATTTATTAAACTTTAATTAAATAATTTTGTAACTGAAAACATTATCCTTTCCTTATATAACAAAACGCTATGGTGTGTGTGTGTGTGGTGGATCACCTCCTCGGTCATTTCCCACGGGAAGAAGGGTGGGTGCGGTCGCAGGCCGTGCTCATGCAATTAGCGTAAATTCATGCTCAATTCTAAATAAATAACGACCGAATGCGGTTAGAAAGAAGTGAAAATTTGCGTATATTCGCGGCCGAAGGCCGCCCAGTTCAGAGGCCCAAGGCCGTCCGATGAAGCGGCCGAAGGCCACCCAGTTAAGAGGCCGAAGGCCGTCCGATGAAGCGGCCGAAGGCCGCCCAGTTAAGAGGCCAAAGGCCGCCCAATTCAAAGGCCGAAGGCCGTCCGATGAAGCGGCCGAAGGCCGCCCAGTTAAGAGGCCAAAGGCCGCCCAATTCAGAGGCCGAAGGCCGTCCGATGAAGCGGACGAAGGCCGCCCAGTTAAGAGGCCGACGTCAAATTTATTAGCATACTTTCGGGTGCGAGACCAACCCATCCAGGAGGTAACGCGCCGTAGGCGCGTTTACCGACTGGTTTTTTATAATATTTAAAAAAAAAATTATTGAGTTAATTTTCTTCTGGAAATTTTTAGAATTTTTTAAAGGACTAAACTTACCGCCTAAGTTAATTGAGATCATTTGGAACATATCGTTGGCTGAGTATATAATCCATTTATTCAACTTTTTATTCAAAATGTAAAATAACCAGAGTGAAACAGTGGGGTGATGTGGTAAAAAAGGAAAATTGGGTGGGAAAGTCTCCAAAATGTCGAAATACAGGAGAGGGAACTTAAACTTTTTTTTACCAAAAAAGAGAAAATTATCAACAACAAAAAAGTTTTTGTAGGTGAAATAATCGTTTTTAATGTTTCATAACAAGCAAAAGAAATTGACGAGAGTGGAATTCGGACTACTATTTAGAAAATAATATTTTCTTATTAATGCAATAAAAATTGGAAAGGTACCTCTCTCTCTCCCTCTCTCTCCCTCTCTCTCCCTCTCTCACTCTCTATCTCTCTCCCTCTCTCTCCCCTCTCCCTCCCTTTCTCTGTCTTGTCATATTTGACCAATATATACAGTAGATAAACGATAATTCTAGAAAAAATGCCGTTTGATACATCACATGCGATCACCGATGAAGATGGGAACCCAATGCGTTGGGCGAAGAAACCCTGGGTCCACTTGGGATTGTTCACTCGTGAAGAGGCAGTTCAGGTGTGTGTGCGTGTAAGAGTGAGTGAGTGAGTGCGTGAGTGTGTGTTTAATCAGTAACATCAATTTCAAATTCTTTCAGATGTTGGGAGAGCGAATGGTCTCTCAAAAGCGTCGAATGTTAATGAAGGACTGCGTCCGCATAATCTACTACTGCCAGGTCCAAAGAAGCAGCGGCTGTCGCTACGAAATGAGTGTCTGTGTCCCACTGAACAAAGATGAAAAGGTAATTTAAATTTTAAAATTCCCTAAAAATTTAATTTAAAATTTCTAAAAAAAAATTTTTAAATTTCATTTCCTTAAACCCCTAAAAAAATTCCTTAAATCCTTAAAATTAAAATATAAAACGCCACTTTCAGCTCCGAATCGACGATTACAATAAGCACACTTGTGATGTGGACGCGGCCCGTTTGAGAAGACGGGCCCTTCCCCAAATGGAAGATTTCGATCGGCCGATCGAAAAGAGAGTCAGAATGGGGAGGGCCTCCGTCAAAGGGGCTGATCTCATGGGAGAAGAGGTCTATGATGAAGGCGATGACTACGGAATGGGACAGGAGACCAGCTCTGCCGCAGATACCAGCCTCACCAGTCTCCTTGCGCAGGCTTACAGAACCCACGATACGGTAAGAGAGAAAAAAGATTTTAGGTTTAGGATCTTTCTCATGCGGTCCACACGGGCTATTGATAACAGACCTCAGCGCGCGCTCTAACTGTGGCGAGATGGCCGAGTGGTCTAAGGCGCGTTTAAGGCACCAGTCTCTTCGGAGGCGTGGGTTCGAATCCCACTCTCGTCAATTTATTTTGCTTGCTTTGAAACATTAAAAAACTATTATTTTACCCTCAAAAACTTTTTTTTTGGTAATTTGCTTGCTTAAATTTCTTGTTTTTTACACTTTTCATAGATTTGTTCACATTAAAATTGAGGTTTAGAAAAAGATCTAAAGTTTAAAGGTGGTTTTAAATGAATAAAAACACCACAGTTATACTTAGACAGAGAAGCAAAAAAATTTTGGAGATATAGGGAATTGAACCCCAGACCTCTCCCATGCTAAGGGAGCGCTCTACCACTGAGCTATATCCCCAGCGAGCGTTGCTGCGCGCCCGCCGTTTATCAACCGCCAGGCGCCGCCGTTCCACGGGTTTCACGATCAAATTTGTTTCAGAGCGCAGAACCTGAGACTTCTGTGTGGACTACGGTAGACATAGACGTGGTGGACCTGTCCAAGAAGCCTGATGGTCCATTTAACTATGTTCTGAACTGTTCTGATCAGGTAAAATATTGATTTTTTTTTTTACAAAAAAGTGATTTTTAGGGTTCTAGATTCTCCTACGCCTATCCAATTGTGACAAATCAGGGAGATGTGGTGGCCAAGGCTTTATTGGACATGTTGTATATCTTTGGACAGCCAGGAGCCCTTCATTTGGAGGCGTTTTATCAAAACAGCGCTCTGCCGAATGTCATTCTGTCAAAGTTTCCGACTTTGAATTTGACCTACTATTCGTTGAAGAGGAATCATTTGGGACAACTTGTACCGAGGTGAGGAAGTGGTAAACGACGGGCAGATGGCGTGTTGGGTGTAAACGGAGGGCAAACGGGGTTGTAAACAGAGGGCAAGTTATGTATTGTTGGTAAACAGAATGCAGACTGGACGTAAGTGCGTAAACAGCGGGCAAACGCCAAGTAGAAACGGCGGGAAGAACATGAATTGTCGGGCAAATCACAAGTTTTGTCGTAAACGAAGGGCAACCCTTGTCTTGTTGTGTAAACAACATGCAAACTGGGCGTTAGTGCGTAAACAGCGGGCAACTGAGTGTTTAGCGTAAACACCGTGCAAACTACGCCGTTGTGCGTAAACACAGTGCAAAATTGGTAAACAGAGTGCAAACCACTAATTTTCGTGTAAATAGCGGTCAAACTAGTTGTTTTAGTCAACAGAAGCTGCTTGTTTGTCTGTAAACACAGTGCACAGTACGCTTTTTCTTTCACGTAGTGTTAAACAACGGACAGATGACGCGTTGGTTGTAAACAGCGGGAAGACTGGGCATATGTTGCTAAACAGCGGTCCTACAACAAACATAGTGTTTTTCTGTAAACATAGTGCAAACCACGGAGTTTGTTGTAAACGGAGGGCAATCCATGTCTTGTTGCGTAAACAGCGTGCAAACTAGGTGTAAACATCAGAGTATCACTTACTCGTTTGTATATAAACGAAGATTCACTCAAATCCAAAGTCCAAAAAAGTGTCCAAAAATCGAAAAAGGTTGTGAATCTGGGGGACGTCCCCACCCCTTCGTCAATCAAACTCCTAGAAGCGATCGGTATGAGATGAAGCCAGCCGAACCCCAAACAGCTGAACATTAACTCACGATTCACACAGCAGGCGCTCTACCAACGGCATGCCCCGGATATACGCTTACGGGTGACGCTAGTAGTCCCAACTGCATCATGCAAGCTAGGGAAACGACGCCGCTTAAGTAGCCCAGGACAGTGGCGATGCAGATGCCTTTCGGACGTTTGGCAGGAATCTCTCGCGCGGAGGGTGCAGACAACGAGGGGCAATGCAGGCACCATCAGCGCCTGCATTGTCTGCACCCTCCGCACGAGAGATTTCTGCCAAACGTCCGTAAGGCATCCGCTCCGCCGCCGCACGAGGCTATATGGGCGGTATCATTTCACCCTTTCAGGAGTTTGTTTGAAGAAGGGGTGGGGACGTCCCCCAGATCCGCAACCTTTTCCATTTTAGGACAAGTGCAAACTAGAAGAGGGTGCGTAAACAGCGTGCAACATCTTTTTGTGTAAACATTGGGCGTGTAAACAGCGGACAAATTGAGCAGCCTGGATGTATATGCGTAAACAGAGTGCAAAACTGCGTAAACAACGCACAAATTTTCAAATTTCAGGAGGGAAGCCCAACAAATGAAGGACCGCCTCTTCGCCTGGATGGTTGAAACCGGGGCAGCCAGCTGGGTTCAGGAACTTTGCGCCATGAAATTCTCCCACAATTCCGAATGGATCGAAGAACTTGGAGGGACCCCCATGGACCTCTTCTACCGCAGGAATAGGCGACACACAAACGCTGCCAGGGAGGAACTGATCAGCCAAGTCAAAGTGGAACTACTTCCGGAATAGGACCTCTATTTGTTTCAGATCTCTCTGTGATACGACGTTTTTAATAAAATATATTTAAAATCTTCTTGTCCGGGCGAGACGGGCTATGATTGATAAGAGACCTCAGCGCGCTCTGTCACTGTGGCGAGATGGCCGAGTGGTCTAAGGCGCTGGTTTAAGGCACCAGTCTCTTCGGAGGCGTGGGTTCGAATCCCACTCTCGTCAATTTGTTTTGCTTGTTCTGAAATATTAAAAACGAGTATTTTACCTACAAAAACTTTATTTTTCGTAAGTTTCAATTCTAAAACAGTTTATTTTCTACTCACTTTCTTGAATTTCTTGTTTTTACACTGTTTTACAGATTTGTTCACATTAAAATTGAGGTTTAGAAAAAGATCTGAAGTTTAAAAGTGGTTACAAAGAATAAAAATGACACAGACATGCTTAAATAAGAAAGCAAAAAAGTTTTGGAGATATAGGGAATTGAACCCCAGACCTCTCCCATGCTAAGGGAGCGCTCTACCACTGAGCTATATCCCCAGCGGTGTTGCCGGCGCGCTGGCTGTTGATAAACCACGCCTGGTTCTAAGCGACAGTGATTAATCGCACGGATCGGATCCTTTTAAGGGGAAATTGAGATATAAACAAAATTGATTTTTCAGTGATCATAAGAGGAATTTGGGATGAAAAATTGATTTTCCAGGGTTTATAAGAAGAAAGTGGGATGAAAAATTGATTTGTCAAGGGTCATAAGTGGAAAATAAAAGACGAAAAATAGATTTTTCAATTTTAAAAAAGGGAAAATGGGATGAAAAATGGATTTTTCAATATTTAAAAAGGGAAAACGGGAGGAAAAATAGATTTTCAGTGTTTATAAGGGGAAATTGAGATATAAAATTGATTTTTCAGATTTGAAAAAGGGAAAAACAAACAAGCTGAAAATGGATTTTTCATTATTTCTCTCTCTCTCTTCATTTTTCTTCCACGAATTCCATTTTCGGCGCCCACCCTTCATTTTTATCCCACCGCATCGAAAACGATTTTTCTGTTTCTTCTCGCCGTCCCCAATTGCGCGATCAGATATCGAACGCGACCTTCACCCCCAGTCGATTTCTTCCTGGCCGCCATCCACCGCTGCTCCCTTCCACCCCCAAATAATATTTTTTTAAACCTTTTTAATCAATTTCTTCAATTTTCTAACAATAAATCCCAATAAAAAGAGATTAAGATGTCTTCTTCCTTCCTGATCACCGGTGGTCTTGGCGGATTGGGAGGGTCCCTGGTCTCCTATCTTCTGAAGAACACAACTTCCAAAATCGCCATTTTGGATAATCTCTCATCCAACAGCGTGGGATTTAAATTACATATTATTTTTGTAAATTACTTTAGTACGGTATCTTTGAAGATGATCGTGTGAAGCTCTACAGGGGGGACACCTGCAATGAAGGACTCCTCGGCCACATCTTGAAGGAAAACGGAGTGGATACCGTAATCGATTGCTCGAGCAGGGCCACTCCGAAAACTGTTCTGGAAGCCGCCTATGTTTTGAAGGTAACTTTTAGAAGCGAAAATCGTGGTCAGAATGTAAAACAACAAAAGCAAAAAGAAAAACATAATGGGGATCCCAACTCCAGACCCTCCGTTTATGAGACAGGAGGCTAACCGCCTGCGCCATGCTGTCACTAAACCTGCTAACCATCCGCCGCCTTTTATGTCCGCACGCGGACGCCGCGGAAATCCATGAAGAAGAAAAAAACGCTTTTTTTCTCTAGAAAGTAGAATGTCAGGCTTTCTTGAATAAATTTCATAAATTACCTATAGATATTTCTGATTGAATGGTATAAGTCTACCCAGTAATCTAAGTAGTGACCTCACCAATTCCATCAGCACCCATGATAGGGTAAAAATTATTTGAGGTTTAAAGCTGACTAGAGAATTCTATTGACAAAGTTTGTCTAAATTAATGAAGCAAAAAAGTTTTGGAGATATAGGGAATTGAACCTCAGACCTCTCCCATGCTAAGGGAGCGCTCTACCACTGAGCTATATCCCCAGCGAGTGAATGGGCGCGCCCGCCGCTTATCAATCACAGCGGCGGCGCTAGACCGCAGAAATCAAATTCTTCGCTGTGAGACCCACTAAACTCCCCTTTTTTCCAGAACTTCACCCATCTTCTCGAAGCCATCCGTGCCTATGGCTCCTTGAAGCACTTCATCTTGGCTAGTCGTCCTCAACGCCCCAAGGAGTCCCAGCCCCCCTGCCCAGGAGAGTTCGGTCTGGCCTCTCTCATGTCAGCTGAGGCTATGCTCCACTCGTACGTCATCTCCTACCGTCTTCCTCTCGTCATAGCCAGAGTGGCAGTCGTGGCGGAACATCTTTCCGACTACAGTAACCGTAAAATGAGCCTGGGGTCGAAACTACAAGCGTTTTCAGTTTCTGGCTTTGTGAATCTGATTTCCGGTGATGATGCAGCTAGGGGGATTCTGGCTGCCCTTCGGGGAGAGCCAGCTGGAGTTTACAACATCTGTGGGGCTTCTGACTTTGACGCCTTCGATTTGAAGAAGGGAATGGAGGGAGTTGCGCCAAGGGAGACGCTTTTTGATGTCTCCAAAGCTAAGAAGGAGCTGGGATTCACTGCTTCTAATGACGTCACTAAAGGTAAGGACTCACTCACTCACTCACACACGCACACAAGCACGCTATAAGCACACATATGGTTGGTTTCCAACGGACAATTCTTGAACGACAGACAAATTTTGGAACACAGAATTTGCGAAAGTATTTTCTCGCGGAGTCGAAAGAATGCCGATTTCGGAAAATGACATTAACCTACCTGGATAACCCGGCTTCATTTTCTTTTGTTGACGGCAAAATTATGTAAATTTTTCCTAAAATAAAACATAAATTTTTAAAAAAGAAGCTTAAAACACAATGACGAAAAGAAACACATTTATATAACGTTAATTTTGAAAAACAGTGAGTTTTCGAACAAAAATTAAGTATTTTCACACTATTTCACAGTATATTGTGGTATGTATAATTGCTCATTACTGAAAAACAGGCATTTCAACTCAAAAACAATGAAAAAGAAATAGAAATACAATAAAAACAAACAAAAAACGAAAAAATAAAGCTGGAAAATTGCCAGTAGTTACGATTCCGTGGCGAATATCCAAATCCGCCCATCGTTGCGGGACCCAATGTACCCTACCCTTATCCTTTAACTAGCTGAAATCGGCGATTGTCCGTGTGTAACCAACCATACACACTTTCACACTCGCACACATACAATCACTCACTCACTCTCTCACTCTCACACAGACTCAAGTAAAGGAATTGTTCAGTTGTGGCGCTAACTTCAAGTACAGCTATTCTTGAGAAGGTGCTCATCTTTGGAAATGGAGCACTCGTGGGAGAATTGGAGAAGGTGTTAAACAAGGAAGGAGTTGTCTTTGTTAAGGCAGCGACTAAGCCAGGTGAGAAAGAGAGAGAGAGAGAGAGAGAAGGAGAGAGAGACATAGAGAGAGAGAGAGAGAGAGACCGGCCCGAGGTTTTCTGAAAATCGAATTTTACATTTAACTTATTCAAAACTTAATATTTTTCTGTTATTTTTGTTGTAACAATAGTTCTAAACCTGCAAAAGATACTGTGCAAAGGAAGATTCGAACTACCCTATATAAAATTTGGTAATCCAAAACTACCCTAGTTCGATCCCCGCTCGACAAAAACTTTTTTGCGTCAAGTCTTTTGATGAATAGTTATACTAGAGACACTTATTTGCACCATACCTATCAAATACTTTTTTATAACTTTTGAAAAATTTGGTCTCTAATCCGGGCTCGGCCCGGAGCCACCCTTGAGACAGAGAGAGAGAGGGAGAGAGAGATACAGAGAAACAAAGTTATTAAGGAATCGATGATGACAAATCCCTCATCGACGAACTCACCCAAGTTGCCCCCTCTCACGTCATTTGCGTTTCCAACGAAGACGTCGACGAAGGTGCCCCCTTAAGCCAAAGTAACTTTAAACCTTCATTCAGGATCCGGAACTCCTTGCCAAAAACTCCACATCTCCACCTACTCCCTCCTTTTCCCTCCCTGGATTTTGGCCAGTCTCTGCGAAAAGAGGGGAATCCACTACACCTTTGTAGGAGGATCCGATTTGTTCGCTCCTGAGCAGCTGGAAAATGGATCTGTCTCGGTTTTCCAAAAGATCTTTCTTTTTCAAATTGAATTTTAGGAAGCTGTTGACGGAAAGAACCAGGAGACGAACCTTGGAGCTGTTAGGACCTATACGGAGAAGTTGATTCGTCACTTCCCTGGGGCCTTGCAGGTAAAGAAAGCCAAGGAGATGGAAAGAGAGAGAGAGAGAGAGAGAGAGAGAGAGAGAGAAGGAAGAGAGAGAGAAGGAGAGAGTACTTTCAGATTCGCTTCGACGGTGCTGAATCCTCCACCGACCAACTCGTCAAACTCATCATCCAGCGGTATTTTCAAGTTTTTTTTTTTGAATTACAATGCCGTTTTTCAGAGAAACTGGTGTCTGGAACTTCCCTGGACCCAAGTCTCACCTCGATGGCTTGAAGCTACTCCAGCACTTCCAATAAACACCCGCTTTTGTGTAACTGCTCCTGTGATAAAAGTTTCTCTCATTGTCGTGTTTCTAGCACTCTCTCACACTTTCAAACGCTCACCGATTCACTTACTTACGCACATTCACACACATCGGTTGTTCTGTCTTTGCACCTTAGCTTACCTTAGGTTAACTTACCTTAGCTTAGCTCACCTTTGCTTAGCTTAGCTTAGCCTAGCTTATCTTAGCTTAGCTTAATTTAACTTACAATTAGCTTACCTTAGCTTACTATTAGCTGAACTTACCTTAGCTTATCTTAGCTTACCTTCCTTAACTTACCTTAGCTTAGTTTAGCTTAACTTAACTTAGCTTAGCTTAGCTTATGTCGCCGTTTCCGTGAGGACGCGTCGAATTATAACCAGAAATGGTTATATTTGCGTTAAAGAGAACTCAGCTAGTCCAACTGCTTAAAGGTCTGCTCATAAAGCGCGCCCTATTGCGAATCCGTACCGTAATCTTGGAGCCCGCGCTTTCTGACGCAACCGGCCCGTCAGTCGAGGTTCTGCGTTTACGCTGACCGGTTCTCAACTAAATTGCTGATGGTTTTACCTGATAATTGTAAGGTTAGTCTTTACCGATAAGCTCTATGGGTTTTGGGCCCTAAATATGTGTAAATCTGAATTACCCGTGAGGATTTCCAATCCCACAGGTCTTAGGCCTCTGACTTATGGCAACTGACCCCTGGGACATCCTGTTTTGTGTGTTGACGCTCATTATTCCATTTCAGAACAAAATTGCGTCGTTCAGTGGAAGAACTGAAGTGAAACTGCCTCCTGCGCCGACCCGTCAAGCTGATCACCTGCCGGATCGACGCCTTATTATGTCTGTTTTATTTGTGTGAAAAGTTTAGTAATAGACTTCGAGCGCAATCTGAGTTCCGTGGGGATTGGGACGTAAACTGCTTGGAAAGGAAATCACTACTCTGTAAAGGAGTTGGAATTTCCTTTCCGGAAACTGAATCAGAAGATTACACCATCCATTAAAAGACCGCGCGCCCTCGCCACCGGACAGTATAAAAGAAGATCAACCGAGAGATCTAGGCTTTCAACATGTGATCCTCGCTGTGATCCAGTAATGAATCTTCCTTGATCTACTACTCTTCTGCGGTTGATCCGAGGAAACCAATGCTCGCTTAAGTGTGCCTACCTCGTACCGCGTGGCACCTGAGATCTTGATATGGCGAGCACAGCCGTTAGAACATAGCGCCTGCAAGTTTATCTGTCTCTCATGGAGATATGAGCGTGAAAGTAGCGATAACTTAACTTAGCTTAGCTTAGCTTAGTTTAGTTTAGCTTAGCTTAGCTTACCTTACCTTACCTTAGCTTAGCTTAATCTCTCTCTCTCTCTCCAGTCCATCTGTCACTGCCTCTCCCACACCTGCCCGTTCGTCATCGCGTGTCTCCCCGACGTCTCATCTCCAATGCATGTGCAGCTGTGTGCCATCAGCTATGGAAGGGAGACTGTCCATTGCCGCCAGTCTCCTCTCTTCATGTCTTCTTGTCTGTCCCTCCTTCTCTTCTTGATCCCGCTAGCCGCCGGGCGACTCTGCGTCGACGACCAGAAAGGATGGTGCCAAGGGCATGAGATCTGGGGCTGGTGCTTTCACAACAAGACCGACGGGCGATTCGACTGCGATGAGGCCAATTTCTGCGTTGGACAGGAGACTCTGAAGAATAAGAAGAGCAGTGGGTGTTTCAACAGGGACAACAACACGGTCTGCTGCTGCAATGATGCGGTGAGTGAGTGCGTGAGTAAGTTGCCCCCCCCCCTCTTTTAGAGAGAGAGAGAGAGAGAGAGAGAGAGAGAGAGAGAGAGAGAAAGAGAAATTCCCTCAGACTTTCAATGAATTCCCCTAAGGACCCATTCCAGGTGTGCACTTTCTTGTCCCCCCCCCCCTGCACCCTGCAGCCCCCGCTAGGAGACCCCGCCTCAGTTATTCATTGCTAAGTGGGCCTTCTTACATCCAAACACATGACTTATAGATAGGGAGCATCGACAAAAAGAAACGCTTGAACGTTCACTGAACTTTAGGGGGGACTTCCACTTCCTGGATTCCTTCGATCCTTGGTTTCAGGATGGCTGCAACTTGGGATTCGTCCAGGCTCCTCCCAAGTACATAGCATCTCAGGCTTGCTACAACTCGGTAGAAGAGCCAGGAGAGGATCAGAGGCTGTTCAAGCCTTGTGATGATCCTTGGTGCTTTGCTTTCTTGCACACGGAGGCTGATGGTGGACTGACTTCGGTGGTTAGGGGATGTCACTCGAGGAAGATGGTCATGCATCAGATGTTCCTGCAGGAGGATAAGGTATCTTTTTTTTGTCTCTCTTTCTCTCTTTCTCTCTCCCTCTCTATCTCTGTCAATTTCTCTCTCTCTCTTCCTCCTTCTCTCTCTGTCTCAATCTAAATTTCAGAAGTACAATAACAACTCAAAGTGGCAGGAGACGAAGGATATGGCTGCTCAGCCTTCATGTGATGACATTGCTGGAAGCGCCGATAGAATGAATGGAACTCAGTCTATGTGCTTCGAATTCGACTATGAAGGGGTTGGTTAGAGAGAGAGAGAGAGAGAGAGACTAATGGAAAGAGAGAGAGACAGAGACAGTTACAGAAGAGAGATATAAAGAGACACATATAGAGAGAAGGATAGAAAGAGAGAGACAGTGAGCCAAAGAAAGAGAGAGAAAGAGAGAGAGAGAGAGAGAGAGAGAGAGAGAGAGAGAGAAGAGAGAAACCAACCCAATCCATTTAGGAAGAGGGACCTCGAAAGGGCCGTCTCTGCTGTTGCCGTGGTGGCAGCAAATGCAACGAAAAGTTCTCCTGGGCCGATGAAGCCATCACAAAAGTTTGTTTTCCCCAAACTTTTTAATTGAAAATTTACATTTATAATTGAATTAACATTTTTTTCAATTTTCAGGAAGAATTGGAGCAGATCCGTCTGGAGCGCCAAGGTCTTACCGGCGGTGCCGCCGGTTTTGCGATTGGAGCAGTCCTGATTGCGATTGGAGCACTCCGACCCTAGCTATCTCAGATTTTGCGTCAAGACGTTTAGCCTTATGGAATTTGTTGCTGTCGGTTTCGATTTAAATTAAATTTTCTATTTCTTTTCTATTGATTTAATAAAAAAGCAAAACATCTGCAGCGGCGGGGAGTCGAACCCTTGACCGGTTGGCTATGAGACCGAGGCGTTAGCCACTGCGCCATAGACGCGTCTGTAGCGGTGGCTGGCTTCGCCTTTATAACCCTGGCGCGCCCAATCGACTAGATGAAACTTTTATTGATTTTCTATGACAACACGACGACATTCACAGAATCCACCGGGATTGTTCCACAATCGTCTTTGAATAAAGTATCTCTTTTGTTCCGGAAAGACGCAAAACGGATATTTTTGCGAGGGGGGGGGGGCGTGGCTAAAATAGGCAAAAGGGGCGGGGCCTAACTCAGATCTGTGGTACCGGTAGACAAGTCACACGGAGACTAGAGGTGTATGGTGTGGTCGCAAAACAAAAACTATCGATTTTATGTACAAAAAAAGGGGGCCGGCCAACTTTGGGGGGGGGAGCAAACTACAAGCCCCCACAGGAGGCATCGTATCCTCCGATGGAGGATTGTCGAGAGAAGGCGGGGCTTAGACTGGTCTGACGAGAGAGCATCGGAGAAGAGGGCACAGACAACGAGTGCATCAGAGGGGGCGGGGCCAGCAGGCGATTCGGGGGCGGGGCGAAGGCCGACTTCTCACCGGAACTGATGGAATTAGGGCTCAGGGTGAGATTGGGGGCGGGGTTTAGGGAGAGGCGGGCCAGGGGGAGGGGGAGGGGCGAAGTGGGCGGAGCTTGCAGCAGCGGCATGGGGAAGCCGGGTGGTCCGAGGGCGGAGGGAGGGACTGGCGAAGGGGTGGAGAGCGAGAGACGACAGAGATTCACCTCTCCTTCCCGAGTGTCGTGAGTTCGAAAATGGCGCGTGATCATGTCGCGACGACTCTGAAATCAATCGATAAATTGATATTTGAATGTTACACCCGTAATTTGGAATAGGTCGTTGGAAAGAATTCGAATTTGGACCAAATTACGGTGGTAACCTCTAAGTTCGGATATTTTCCAACAATATGTATCAAATTCCGAGTGTGGCTTCCGTAATTTGACACATATTGTTGGAAAGAAATCGAATTTGGATCAATCCTAATTGTCGTAACCGTAATTTGGCGCATGTCGTTGGAAAAAAAATCAAAGTTTGATTATTCAAGAAAAAAGTGAAGGATCTAAACCCGTAATTTGACATATATCGTTGGAATATATTTGAGTTTAGTTTTTACCACCGTAATTTGACGCGTGTCGTTGGAAAGAATTCGAATTCGCATTCGTCTTCTTTTAGTTCAATTGTTAAATCCGTAATTTGAACACATCGTTCGAATATATTTGAATTTAGTTTTTATCACCGTAATTTGCGCATGTCGTTGGAAAGAATTCAAATTTGGTTTAATAAAGTATTTATTTGACATTAATAACCGTGATTTTAAGCTTGTCGTTGGAAAATATTCGAATTTGGTTCAATCGAGTACTTATTTGATTGCTACGACTGTAATTTAGCACATATCGTTGTAAAATATTCGAATTTGAATCATTCGAGTACAAATTTGGCTTTTAAACCCGTAATTTAGCGCATATCGTTGGAAAAAAAATTAAAACTTCGAACTCACCGCCGTGTATGAACATTTCGAGCACTGGTAGGGCTTTTCTCCCGTGTGGGTCCTTTGATGGGTCGATAGATGGTCCGACCGCGAAAATACCTGTCCACATTGGTTGCATTCGTAAGGCTTTGCCCCCGTGTGAAGCCTCATATGCCTAAAATATAAAAGTTAGCAATGGAGCATGTTTACAGCTAGTTGGTAGGATAATTAGCATTGGGGCGCGTTTACCGTCCCTCCTTGCTTCACTCAACTGTGAAATTAGAGTTGGAGCAGGTGCAATTAGCAATGGAGCGCGAATACTTCCACCAAGCGAGGAATTAGCAACAGAGCACATTAACCGCGCAAAATATTTTTTACGAACCTTGTTAGCATATCACTCCTTGTGAACTTCTTCGGACACTGGGTACATTTATGAATTTTCGCTCCTTCGTCAAGCGAGGCGGTCGCGCTGCGGTCCCGGTGTCTCGAAGCGATGTGCTTCGCCAGCCTGTCGTGACAAGAGAAACCCTGAAAACTTGGCTTAAAAATAAAATAAAAAGATTTTAAATATTTAAACAAGTTATTTATACATTTTTACACTAAAAATAGAAAACAATAATCTTTGGCGGCGGTGGGGATCGAACCCCTGACCTTGCGCATGCAAGGCCGCCGCACTACCGCGAGCTGAGTCTGCGCGCACGCCGCCTATAAACGACCTCTGCGTGGAAGCGTGCATTGCGGAAATAAAAATCAATAAATCGATACGATTTAAACAAAATATAGTTAAATACCCACCGCTCCACATGTAGAACAAGCAAATACTCCATTTGCAAAATTGTGGGCAATAGGTTGTTGTTGCCTCGATACATCAGTCTCCGATCGACTTCTACGCCACAAAGTAGAACTTTTTAAAGGACCGCCTCCCTCTGGAAAAAAATCGATATCGTAGAAAATCGATATTCAATGTTTACCTTCCATCGTCGCTTCTCTTTGCAAAATGCGGGATGTGTGGTCTTCAGGGGGTGCCAAAAGCTGGGTTCTTGGCATCTGAATCGATTATCGATTGATTATCGATTGGGTACAGTAACCTGGAGTAAGACATTGTTCAGAAGGGACATTTGGCTCTCTATCCATCCGTTTACGGCGGCAGTTGATGGGAGGGCTGCGTGGAGGGAGGGAGGAGGAAGATTCTGGAGAGGGGGTGGGGAGGCCCTGCTGACACTTCGAAGGTCGGATTCTGAGCCGGCTTCTGAGCCAGGCATCGACGGAGGAGGGGAGGAACTGCTTCTGGGACGTTTCCTCTCTTCCTGTTGGTATTTCTGCAGAAGACGCTTCTTATATTGGGCCGAATTCGTAGCCACAGGAACGGAGATGGTCGAATGGGGGTCCATTCGCTCTTCCACAGGGGACATGTCCGATTCTGAGCGACTTCGCTCTCTAAAACAAAAATATTTAGAATTTAATACTATTTTTATATTTTATAGACTTTTAACACAGATTTCGGTGATTGACACCGGGCGGGATCGAACCCTCGACCATTTTCTCAAGAGCGGGAGTGAACCGGTTGAGCCATTGGCGAACAAGAAAGAAATTTTTTATTTTCTAAAAAGTACTCGTTTTTGGAGCGAATTTGAGAAATTTTAAGTTTTTCCTTTTATTTTTTAAAGTTTTTTTTAAAAATTTTCCTACTACCAAAGTATTACTTGTTCATCTATCTGTTCCAAATTTGATCTAAACTTTATCAAAAACATTAATTCAAATTAAAAATCAAAATCAAAATTCGGATCAATATCGATTTTTTTCACGGGTTACAGTAACTTAGTTTTTTAACCTTGTCTAAAACCTTAATTTGGGTACGTTTTCAACGGCCAAAAAGTGTTTCATTTTTAAATTTTACCCAGTTTAAATAAGTTAAAATGCATTTTTAAAAATCGAAAAAAGTTTTTTTTGCCACTGGTGGGATCGAACCCTCGACCAATTTCTCAAGAGCGGGCGTAATTGTTTTTGGAACGAATTTGAGAAATTTTAAGTTTTTCCTTTTTAATAAAAATTTACCTATTTTGAATAAGCTAAAACGCATTTTTAATAATCGAAAAAGTTTTTTTTTAGTTTTTGGGCGACCGATTCTCCCAAAAATGGCAAATCTGTTTTTAATACATTAAAACGTATTATTTACGTTTTTTTATCAAAAAATTACATATTTTCGAGATTTAGACAAGGTTTGATAAAAATACAGTAAACCGGACGCGCGCGCAATAACCCCACGCCACAAAAATCAATATTGACTAAAATTTCAAAACAAACGAGTCAAAAAGTGTGGTTTGCAATCATTTTTATACTATTTTTATTGTTTAAAAATGTTTTTCACCGTTTCACAGCAAGAGGCCCTTGTGCAAAATGCAAAACTCATTGTTTTGTAGTTATTGATCGTTTTCTCAAAAACTTCTAAAGTTACAAATTTTGACGCTGGCGGGATCGAACCAACAACCCTTTTCCTAGAAAACTTCATTACCAATACACCACTGAGAACCAAATAAGATTTTATTTTTTAAAAAAACTACCTCGACTGTTCATCCAAACTCGTCGATGGGACAAGCAAATGATGTCGATTGGACATGGAACTACTGCTTCTCACTGGGTCGAAGCTAAAAAATCGATTTATTGATTGAAAAATGGATCGATTACCTGAAATGTTGAAAAGCTGTGCTAATATTCGGAGAGAGGTTAGGGGACCTTGCAAAAATCGACAACGGTGTTTCCTCTCCATCAGAAAATGGAGAATAAGGGGCTGGAGACAGGAGAAAACCGGGAGAGTTTAGGTCCTGAATGGATTATTGATTGATTTTTAGATTATTGATTACCTTGTCGTCTAGATCGAAACTGCTTTTGTTTTGTTCTCGGTAGGCGGTCCATGGTCCGAGGCCGGAGGGAACGGAGATGGAGCTTCGGGGGGAAGAACCCAGGTCAGACGTAGGGTAGTTGGGGGAGAGGGGGGAGAGCTTGCCGAAATCATGGCTGTAGCCGGCTGTCAGCTGGAAAAGTTCTTTCTTTCTCTTTCTCTCTCTCTCTCTCTCTCTCTCTCTCTCTTTCTCTCTCTCTCTCTCTCTCTCTCTTTCTCTCTCTCTTTCTTTCTTTCTTTCTTTCTCTCTCTCTCCCTCTCTCTCTATGTCTCTCTCTCTCACTCTCTCTCTCTCTTCTCTGTCTCTGTCTCTGTCTCCCTCTCTCTCTCTCCCTCTCTATCTTTCTCCCTCTGTATCTCTCTTTCTCTCTCTCTTCTCTCTCTCTCTCTCTCTCTCTCTCTCTCTCTCTCCCTCTCTCTCTATTTATATTTAAACTTCCGGGTGCCCAGACGCCTCTCTCCGATTCTTCCCGTTTTTCCCGAAACACATGTTGCTCCGGCGGCACGAAAGAGTGTAAAATGCGATTTTTTCTTCATCGTGAATTTCAGAAAGTCTAATTAAAATCAAAATTTTACAATTCAACCATCCTTTTTAAAAAAGAAACAGAAACATGTTTACTTTGAAATAAGCACCAAAACTGGTAAATTCGAATTTTCAAACTGGGAGAAGCGTCTTGAAACTTCCTTTTGAAACTTTTTGAACCAAAACCTCTCTTAAACTTAATATTTTAATTAAATTTATCTAAATAAATTACACTTTCAAAAAAACGTACCAAATTAATCCTGTGCATGGCCTCTAGTGTGAGTGGAGGGCAGAGGCGTCTCTGGCGGGTGGCGGGGGAGGTGGGCGAGGCTGGCGCCGACGGCCCCTGCTCGCAGATCAGCGGCGGACCCTGGAAATAGGGGGATGCCCTTTGGAAAAAAAGCTATAAATAAATTTCATTTATGAATTGAAATAAGTAATATTTAAAATAATAAAGTTAATTAGCGAAGCTTAAAGTAGCATTAGGAACCCTTTTTGACGGTTTCGACCGTTTTTACGCATGATTTGCACTGTGTTTACGCGCTTTTAAAATTTTTTTAATTATTTAGTTTTTAAATTGTTTAAAACATGTAAGTCTGTTTATTAAATAGCTTAATTAGCTTAAAACGGCCTATTGAAACTTTTTGACGTTTCCTATGGGTTTTACGCATATCTTGCACTGTGTTTACGCATGTGATTTCGTTTCTATCAAAATATAAATATGGGAAAATGAATTTAATAAATTTATTTTTCTGTACTTTTTTATCTTTATCGAAAAAAATAAAATAAAATACGAAAAAAGCCAAGGCTAATTTTAACAAAATGGCTCAGTGGTAACGGGCCTAATTATCAATCCAAACAACGAAGGTTCGGATCCTCTCCCCTATTTCTTTTTTAAAGAGTCTATTTCTATCTATTTAAGCTTTATTTATTATGAATTCTTTATTTTAGGAAAAAACAAATTTTGTTGTCTGAAAATCTGTTTTTAACTTTGAAATTTTAATATTTTATACGTATACTGAAGGTTAATCGGATCAAAATGACGTTAATAGGATTTAAATTCAACGAAACAGTCCAAATTACTGCGCGTGCCCGCTGTTTAACAGCTGAATTCCACCACTTGGTAGAATGGTAAAGTGGTAACGTTCTTGCTTGCAAATCTCACGACCAGAGTTCGAATCTACCGAATGGGATTTTTTGTTTTTTCCTCTATTAATTGATAATTTTCAATCAATAAACACTCGTTTATTGATTTTTTTTTAAATTTCAGAGATAATATGTTTCGAAATATTTCAAAAACAGCAAAAATTGTATTTTCAAGCGCAATTTTGAAAACAATACTACTTTTCAAATCAAATCAGAAAAGTTGTTTCTAGCACTGTAAAAATTAACATTTTGTTACATGTTTTATATATGTTTTATGTTAACAAAAAAATATTTTGAAAGAAAATCAGAAAACTTAAAAAATCCTTTTTTTTTCGAAATAATTCCATTTATTATATTGAAAACTTCAAATTCGCTTTTGTATTTTTAGTAAAATTATCTATTTTTGTCTAATTGACCGTTTTTAATTTGCCTTGTTTGTATGACATCGCAAGTCTAGGCTACAGTAACCCGAACAGGTTTATAACCTTTTAAACTTTTAAACTAATTTTTACTTAAAACTTGATAAAATGGCGTAAAAAATTGGTTTTGAGAAAAGCGAGGGTGTCGGCAGTCGTTTGTGCCGGAGGCGAATCAATCGGGTCAGCTGGCGGCTGTCCTCAACGGTCAGCACAGCTGACAGCCGAAAGGGCGCCGCGGGGTCGAAAAAGAAGTGAAATGCGAAATTATTTCCCCAAAATTTGTCGAAAACAGTTTTTTATGCGACGTTTAGGTCATTATCGATTTTTGGTTCCGGGTTATTGCGCGCGCACCCGGGTTACGGTATCTTCGTCGATCCCTAAAATACGGTACTTTTTGGAAAGGTCATCACGATAAGAAAGTTTGTAATGTTTGTCAACATAGGCTTTTCGCAATTAAAAAAGTAACGGACCACAAACCGAAAAAATGACTTTTTTGATTTTTTTTTTCAATTTTTCACATTTGTGAAAAAAAACTTTGCGTTAATTTGGACTAAACGGCATCTATTTTATCGTTTTATACCATAGATTGCCACTAAAACAAAATTTTTACAAAAATGATTCAAAAATATTTTTAACCACTTTTTACACTAAAAATTGAATAAAAAATCTTTTTTTAAGTGTGATAACATAATTTTTTTTGATAGAACATGTTTTTTAGAAAACGATAAAATAGGTGCCGTTTCATCCAAATTGACCCGAAGTGGTGAAAATTTGGTTTTTAGCTCTTTACTTTTCAAAATAGTAAAAAACCTATGTTTACATACATTACAAACTTTCTTATCGTGACGAGGCCTTTCGAAAAAGTACCATATGTTAGGGGTTTAGGGAGTTTTGACAAAGATACGGTAACGTGGGCTCGCGCGCAATAACCCGAAACCAAAAATCCATATTGACCTAAAATTACCAAAAATGTATGTGTGTGGAATTTTTTTTTGATAAATTTTGGAAAAATGGATTTAACAGAAATTCCGTCTTAAATTAAATTTCTCTCAATTTGGCTTCTCGCTTGGCTGAGTATCATTTTATCATTTTTAAAAGTTTTTTTTTCAAAAACCGTCCTTTTGTTTTCTGGTTGTTCCCCTGACTAATCCTCAGTCGGGCTTCCCACGTCGACGACCGTTTGACGTCAGAAGATCATCCCGGATTACGGTAATTCCACCAGGTGGGGGGGGGGGGTACGGTACCTTGTGTTGGGTGGCGAAGGAGGTCATCGTAGGCAATTGGAGAGTTGGAGGCCGGACTGGCGATACTGAAATTTTGAATTTTAAATTTTAAAATCTTAAATTTAAATTTGAAATCTTAAATTTAAATTTAAAATCTTAAATTTAAATTTAAAATCTTACAATGTAAAGTAAAAAATTTAAAAAATTTAAAAAAATACTAAATAGAAGGTCGAATGCAATTTTTGGGCAGGGTTATTGCGTGCGCGTCCGGGTTACAGTTTTTATAGTTAGCCAAATTTGCCAAAACTGGTGTTTTTTTGCAAAAAGTTTTTAAAAAAAGTTAAACTAAACAAAAATGGGTTTTTATCGATTTTTTGTCCAGGGTTATTGCGCCCGCGCTCGGGTTACAGTTTTTAGGCAAACTTGACCTGAACCCCACTTATCAGTACTTTTTCAAAAATAAAAAATAAAACACTTTTCAACGTATTTAAATTACATTTTTCCATAATTTTCGAGATTCATGGCCAAAAACC
>JAJQXH010000082.1:267500-275000 GCA_022343465.1 Oscheius sp. G VE-2021
AGTATCTTTTCTTCTAGAAATTACCAATAATAATTCCCTGAAGTATATAAGTCGCATAAAATGACAAAAAATGTGCTTAAAATGAATGATACTCAGTCAAATTCTAGCAGCTAATTTGAACAACTCAATTTATAACCACCGAACTTCAATAAAAAAGGCAGAAAATTTGTAATTCCCCACAAATTTTGAATAAAAAAGTTATTTTACAGTTAGTTAAAGGCGTTTGAGAAACGTTGGCTCAACCAATTTCTGAATAAGAAATTAAGAAAATTGCTCAAAATTAGTCTCCTATTGAAAAATCGGAAAATACAACATTTAATTTAGAATTCTACTTGGAAAGATGATTTCGGAAAACTGAAATTGATATTTTGTTTACGAGCAACGGTGGAATGGTTAGCGCAGGGTAGATAAGGGGGGCGCAACTGACTAGTAACAGTCCCTGGTTGGTGTAGTGGTTAGAGGGTCTGTCTGTTACGCAAAAGGTCGGGGGTTCGAATCCCAGCTAAAGCTTTTTCTTTTGCATGTTGAAATAAAAGTGGTAATACTCTTTTTTGTGTTTTGCTTGACTTTCCAGGGATTCTGGAGGGGTGGGAGGCAATAACGGAATACCTGGGAAATGATAGCACGGCCGATGAAGTGGATTAATTATGGAGGCGTCGCTCTCAATTATCGCTCTAGTTCATACTTTGTCGAGCGTCATCGAAGGTATGTAATTGAAGGAGTGCAGGCAATTGTGAGTGCACATCGAAATCGGAGTCGAATGAACGCCGTTGTAGTCTCAGCGGGTGAGCGCGCGTCAGCTGGGTGGCTACAATTGCCCCCGGAGTTCAGAGGAAAGAACTTTTAATGAAATCTTTTATCGACTCTTTCCGGGAAAAGAAAGAGGAATAGTTGGAAAGGTGAATAATTGGGTGGAACGAAGGAGTCTGAATATTGAGAACGAGTCAAATGTGCGATCGATGCGGGCGGGCGGCCACCCCCACACGCACGGCGGGGGAGGCGACACGCCATTAACGGACCGACACCACCGTGGGAAACAAGCAGTAGTCGACGTTCAGAAAAAAGGGGGCTTAGAAAAGTTTATAAAACTTTAAATACAAAGAAAGCAAAAAACTTGACCAGGCGGGAACCGAACCCCCGACCTTTGGGTGACAGCCCGTTTTACTAACCACTGCACTACCGGGGCACCATTATCTGCCTGCTGGTTCGCCCTAATCTCTAGCCGCAATGATCTCCGCTACAGAAACCAGTGAATAAAGAATTAATCCGCATGTGAAAGATAATAAAAGTGACGGAATTGAAAACTGAAAGGAAGAACAAAGAACTAATTGGGAAAACATTAGGGCAGTTAAGTCAAAACAGAAGTACGGCTGTTTGAACTATGTGATTTGGTAATTTGGGTGTCTGAGGCAGAAAACGAGAGAGAGAGAGAGAGAGAGAGAGAGAGAGAGAGAGGGAGAGAGAGAAGGAGAGAGAGATGGAGAGAGAGAGAGATAGAGAGAGAGAGAGAGAGAGAGAGGGAGAGAGAGAAGGAGAGAGAGATGGAGAGAGAGAGAGATAGAGAGAGAGAGAGAGAGAGAGAGAGAGAAGGAGAGAGAGATGGAGAGAGAGAGAGAGAGAGAGAGAGAGAGAGAGGGAGAGGGAGAGAGAGAGAGGGAGAGAGAGATGAAGTGTGTGTGTGTGTGCATGTGTGTACATTTGAACGTGTGACTGTGTGAGCGTGTGTGTGCATTTGAATGTGTGACTGTGAGAGCGTGTGTGCATGTGTGCGTGTGCATTTAAACGTTTGTGTGTGCGTGTGTAAGCGTGTATGTATGTCTACCAAAACCTTGTTTTCCCTTCGCTTCCTTCCTCGTCGCCCCTGTTGTGACGCACATTTTCCACCCGGCAGAACACAGAAAGCATCAAAGGCTTTCTTTCCGCCTGCCCGAGTCCTCAATGGCCGTCGGCGGAAGAGAGTCCGCCGGTCATCCGTCGTACATCCGGCGGTTGCCGTCCCCCCGGTCTTTGTTGTAATGCCCAGGGCGTCAAAAACAAACCCTCCGGGTGGTCGCGACGTTTCCGGTCAAAAACACCTGCGGGCGGCAGAGACAATCAAAATTTGTTGTCTAGGTTTGGGAAATGGTAGGAAAGTGAGTGATTGAGTGAGTGAGTGACTAAGTGAGTTAACATGTGTGAGCGTGAGTGTGTGTGTCTCCCAATAACAGAAAACCACCCACATAGGTAGGGGAGGATATAAATATTAATGGCCGCAACCCTCGAGGGCAAGTAAGTGGATTAATGGACTTTGCCCGCTAGACGTATTGGCAGAGGGAATTATTTCAAGGAACGAAAGATTGAAATGAGATTTTTATGTCAGTCGGGGCATAGTCTTTGTTTTTAGATGTCTTAATTGTAAATTCTTGCAAGATTGCAAGAAATGCAATAAAGGACAAGGAAAGTTCAACAACATTCATCAATTGCATTGTGGCTTAGAAGGGGAGGAAGGTCACCACGCAGTTGGGGAGAGAGAGAGAGAGAGAGAGGGAGAGAGAGAGAGAGAAAGAGAGAGAAAGAGAGAAAGAGAGAGAGAGAGAGAGAGAGAGAGAGAGAGAGGGAGAGGGAGAGAGAGAGATATATATATAAAGAGAAAGAGAGATAAAGAGAGAGAGATATGAAAAGAGAGAGAGAGACACAGAGAGAGAGAGAGAGAGAGAGAGAGAGAGAGAGAGATAAAGAGAGAGATATGAAGAGAGACAGACAGAGATATAAAGAGAGAGAGACAGAGAGACAGAGAGACAGAGAGACAGAGAGAGAGAGAGAGAGAATCTCTCAATCTCAAAAAGAATAAATTGAATTTTTACATTTTTTTTTTGTGGGATTGGGCAAATTTCAAAATCTTAGATATGAAAAAACGTAGTTTTCCGCTTAAATCTCACGTATTTTAAATTTCAACAAACTTTTTCAAATTTTTTTTTAGAAAAAAATGAAAAATAAAAAAACTCATTTTTAGCGGTTTTTCTGCTTTTTTGAAAAATTTTTGTTTAAAAATATAATTTTTATCAATTTTGTTGTATTCAACGTGAAAAAAGCTATCGATTTCATAATCGTCTTTTTTTTATTCGGCCTAGCTTCAGGTAGTGCTTATGTTTCGGGCGCGCCCGCGATAACCCTATCGAAAAATCGATTTTGGCCTAAAATGGATAGAATTTCACGGGTGCTCTGAATTTTTAAATTATAAGTATTATAAATAATTAGTATAATTTATCTTAATATTTTCACATTAAAAAAAAGAAAATGTGACGAAAAAACATTAAAAAACGAAAATAACGTGAAAAGATTAAAAAAAATTGACAGGGTTAGAGACGCAGAAGACAGGGTTAGAGAGGCAGAAGACAGGGTTAGAGACGCAGAGAGCAAAGAGAAAAAGGGAAAAAGAGTGGGTATATATGCGTCATTTATTTTGAGAAAAGGTGTTTTGTTTATCCACTTTAATTACTTTCCTATTTGTTTATTTTGTTTTCTTTCAGCCAATTTTCTGTTTATTCCCATTTCCTCCATGATTCAGCCTAATTAGCTCCCCACGGCCGCAGTGAGGGAGGATTCGAAAACAACGGCTATTTTCGGGCGCTTAGCCATCGCCGCAAAACCCGCGTGAGTGCATGTTTTCGCGGGAAACTGCTTCCGCCCTCCTGCCTCCCTCGGTGAGAAAGCGGGGGAGGCGGAGACCACTCGAAAGTGGTTTGTTTATACATAACCCAGAGGAAGTTTTTTTGGATTACGGTATTGTTTCGAGAGAAAAATGGGCTTCCGGCCATTTCCGCCTGCATTTCTACATTTATGAGGAAGGGTCATTCATACGCGAAGAAATGGACTTTCAGCTGGGAATTGGGGACGAGGGACCAAAGAATGGAAGAGAGAGGAAGAAAATAGCAATAAAGACTTCTTATAAATAGAGCTAGAAAAATTTTGACTTTTCTAGATGAAAATGCTGAAAAATTATTTCGACACTGTGTGTAGTTTTGGGAATTGGAGTTACGCAGAAATTGAGATGATAAGTCGATTAGTCATTTTTTCGGGCGGGTTAGAGAGAGAGAGAGAGTTAGAGAGAGAGACAGAGTTAGAGATACAGAGTTAGAGAGAGAAAGAGAGTTAGAGAGAGAGAGAGAGAGTTAGACAGCGTTAGAAAGAGAGAGAAAGAGAGTTAGAAAGAGTTAGAGAGTTAGAGAGAGTTTTAGAGAGAGAGAGAGAGAGAGAGAGAGAGAGAGAGAGAGAGACAGGGAGAGAGACAGGGAGAGAGGCAGAGACAGAACCAGAGAAAGAGGTAACTGTCTTTTTCTAATTCTCTCTCTCTCTCTCTGTCTCTCTCAGAAAAAAAACAGAGATAAAGACAGAGACAAAGACAAAGACAAAAAGACAGGTAGACAGAGAAAAAGAGAGATACAGAGAGACAGGTATACAGAGAAAAAGAGAGAGGCAGAAAAAGAAAGAGAGAGAGAGAAACAAACAGATAGAGAGAGAGAGAGAGAGACATACAGACAGACAGACAGACAGACAGAGGGAGAGAGACAGAAAGACAGAGAAAAAGACAGACAGAGAGAGAGACAGAGAGACAGAGAAAAAGACAGACAGAGAGAGACAGAGAGACAGAGAGAGACAGAGACAGAGACAGAGACAGAGAGAGAAACAGAGAGAGAAAGAGAATATCTCAATCTCAAAAAGAGAACTCCATCCCTAAGCGCATAAACTTTCTCCCTCTACCCCTCTCTCTCTCCTCTCATAAATCTCTCGTCACCTCTCCTTCAAGTGCTGCCAGATTAGCGAGCCCTGAGATTTTGAGCAATGGCAGGATTAGCCGTCGACCGGAGATTTCCGCGAGAGAGATCTGAATCCGAAAATAGAGCCAGGGCAACGCGAGTACTGATGCTGTGCCAGGGACATTAGCGTGTTTTCGTCTCAATTTTGACACTGGACGAAAAGAAGGATAGCCAGTTGTTGTGTGGGGGGGGGGGCTCCCGGGGGGACGCCGGCTGCACTATAGCCGGCAGGCGGCAAAGGGCCACAAATAGCACAGATTTCAGGGTCAATGCTCGGAATTTGGGGTTTAAAATTGGAAATCACGCCTTATGGCTCTTTTTCATCAGTGGAAAGACGACATTTTGTCGAAAACTTTGGGCCAAAACAGAATTTTCACTTTTAATTTGAATTTTTTTACGGTTTTTTTGTGGATTTGGGCAAATTTCTAAATCTTTTTTTGATATGAAAAATCCGTAGTTTTTCGCTCAAATCTCACGTATTTTACATTTCGCAAACTTTTTTAGATACGCAAAAAATTTTATTTAAAAAAAAACTTTATTTTTTTGCGGATTTTATGCTTTTTTGGAAAGTTTTTGTTGAAAATATAATTTTTCATCAATTTTGTTGTATTCTGCGTGAAAAGAGCTATCGATTTCATAATAATCTTTTTGTAATTGGGCATAGTTTCAGGTAGATCTTATGTTCCGGGCGCGCACGCGATAACCCGATAGAAAAATCGATTTTGATCAATAATGGATAGAATTTCACGGGTGCTCTGAATTTTTAAATTATAAGTAATACAAATAGTTAGTCTAATTTAACTTAACATTTTCACATTTAATAAAATGAAAATGTGAAGAAAAAACAGTAAAAAAACGGAAATAACGTGAAGAAGACAGGGTGAGAGACGCAGAAGAAAGGGTTAGAGACTGACAAGATAGGGTTAGAGACGCAGAAGAAAGGGTTAGAGACGCAGAAGACAGGGTTAGAGACTGACAAGACAGGGTTAGAGACGCAGAAGACTAGGTTAGAGACGCAGAAGACAGGGTGAGAGACGCAGAAGACAGGGTTAGAGACGCAGAATATATGGTTAGAGACGCAGAAGACTAGGTTAGAGACGCAGAGAGAGAGAGAGAGACTGAATTTCTTGTTAATTTGCCCCAATTGAATCCACAAATACAAAACCCGTAGCTGTTTGACGTGGTTAGTCCTTTAAGTACAACACCATGTGGGATTTGTGGGATTTGAATGTGTCTCACTATCAGCCTTACAAATATTATTCATTCATAAGAGACATTTCCAGGGAATGCCAATCAACTATTTTGAAAATACAAACCCCATGACGTAGAACAAATGAGTAAGTGAGTGAGTTTTTTTTTGTGACATAAAAAATTTTAGTCTTCGATTTGGCCCAAAAGTTGTTAAAAGTCATCATATGACCTAAATATGACATTCTGAAACTTTTGGGTCAATATCGATTTTTGGTCCTGGGTTACGGTAGGTGACCCCTACTTACTGTAATTTTCTGAAAACTCAACCAAATTTCAATTTGAAAAACGCATTCGATAGCGCTTTTTACGCTGACAAATATTGTCAATAACAACGAAAAGTTTTCAGCAGAGCCAAAAAACCGCGCAAAAAGTGAAAAATATCGTTTTTTTTGCATTTTTCGACAATTGACTGTTTAGATGGTAAAAAACGGGCTTCATATTCAAAAACTAGAGACACTTTCAAATCTTTTGAAAAAAACGACTTTGAAAATCGGAGTTCCTCCATCATGCCCAAAATTTGAATTGAAAGTGCCAATTTTTCAAAACAAAAAAAAAAAAAAAAAGGGGGGGGGTGTGAGTGTGTGAAAGTGATGAGAATAGAAAGCTGCAGATCCAAACATTGGCTATCTCGTCTCAAAATCCCTTGTTCTTTCCCTCCCCACCCAGAATAGCCACAAACTTATGCGGAAATGTGTCGACGGGTAAACAGCAGAAGATGAAGAGGGATATCAATCGGGCGGTAAGTGGGCGGCGACGATGAATGTCAGTGACGACAGGAGTCTCATCCATGTTTTCCTGCCGTTTGCGGATTAAAGAGACGGTCTCTTCTCCCGTAATCAGGAGATGAGGGAGTACGAGCTGAAGAGCTGGTCAATTAGGCGATGGGAGTACTTGAGCAGGGGATTTTGGAAGATTTTATACTAACTTAGGACGAGGAAAGATGTGTCGTAGGCAAATACAGATTTATAGTGATATTTTGGACCCCATTTGGTAACCTCAGGCCGCTTTTTAACGAAGATGGTAGCCTCAGGCCGCTTTTTAACGAAGAGGGTAGCCTCAGGCCGCTTTTTAACGAAGAGGGTAGCCTCAGGCCGCTTTTTACCACAGATTGGAGCCTCAGCACGCTTTTAACCGAAGATGGTAGCCTCAGGCCGCTTTTAACCGCAGATTGGAGCCTCAGGTCGCATGTTAACGCAGATGGTAACCTCAGGCCGCTTTTAACTGCAGATGGTAGCCTCAGGCCACTTTTACCACAAATTGGAGCCGCAGGTCGCATGTTAACGCAGATGGTAACCTCAAGCCGCTTTTTAACGAAGAGGGTAGCCTCAGGCCTCTTTTAACCGCAGATGGTAACCTCAGACCGCTTTTTAACGAAGAGCGTAGCCTCAGGCCGCTTTCAACTCAGTTGGTAGCCTCAGGCCGCTTTTAACCGCAAGTTGCACCCGCAGGCCGC
>JAJQXH010000082.1:280000-412500 GCA_022343465.1 Oscheius sp. G VE-2021
CTTTCGACACTTTCAGTAGATTTATTCTCTTTCTTGCCCTGTATTTTCTCTCTATCTCGAAAATTTAAAAAAATACCAAAACATTACAAATATTTAATACATAAAAATTTAAATTATTTTTGCTATTTTTTTGAAAGTGAAAGTACCAAATTTTTTTTAAAAAACCAACCAAAAACTTACGAAAATGAAATATAATAAATATATATATTTTTTTAAGGACCGCTATAATTTGAGAGCCGCTAATCCAGAATAGAGCCAAAATGACTACCTGCGCTCGGCGATTGAGACACGCGATTCATCAATAGGGAATCGGTAGTCGTCCGGAGCGACAGACCAAGCCTCGGCCCAATCGATCAGGTGGAATCTGAAGAAACAATTATAGTTCAGGAGGAGGGCGGGGAACTCACTCGGGCTGATCCTCACAGAAACGTCTGATCAACAGGTTATACTTCTTCAAAAGCGGGGCGTCAATGTAGGGCTCCTGGAAAAACGAGTTTTTAAATTTCTCTCGCTAACTTTCTCTGCCTCTCCCTCCGTTTCTCTATCTCCCTATATTTCTCTCTGATTTTTGCGATTTCAATACGACGGTTTTTTTTAACTTTAATTGATTACGGGAGGGAGGGTAATTCTGCGTCTCTAACCTCTTCCTCTGCGTCACTCTTTTTGGCAGCCAAAGGCCGCTTCTGCTTTTTTTCCAATTAAAAGCCGCTTTTTGGCAACCAAATGCCGCTTCTGCTTTTTCCTAATTAAAAGCCGCTTTTTGGCAACCAAAGGCCGCTTCTGCTTTTTCCTAATTAAAAGCCGCTTTTTGGCAACCAAAGGCCGCTTCTGCCTTTTTCCAATTAAAAGCCGCTTTTTGGCAACCAAAGGTCTCGGGGACCGCTTCTGGTAACATTAGGCCGCTGGAAAAGCAGCGAGGCCTCGTTTCTTCGGGGTTGGATCCAATTAGGCGATCTCTCTCTCTCTGTCACTTTCTCTCACACTCTCTCTTTCTGTCTCTCTTTCTCTCTCTCTCTCTCTCTCCTATTCCCTCTCTCTCCCTTTCCCCCCCCCCTCTCTCTCTCTCTTTATCTCTCACTCTCTCTCCCTCTCACCTCCGGAATAGTAAACAGCCAGATCCTCGGCATCGCCACCTCATCCCATTCCACTCTCTCCTCCTGCATCCTCATGACAATCTCCTCGAATAGAGCCTTCACCGTCATTGCGAATCTGAATGTCCCCCCGTAAAGTCTCAATTACCGTAACCTACAAAGCAAGACTGGCAAAAGCGTCGACGGCCTCTCTCTCAACCAGCAGCTGCTCGAATCCCCAACTGAGCACCACGTCGCGGATTCCGTCGGTTAGCTCCCGCTGGTCGACCAACATGTCAATAGCATGCCTGTGGGGATTACGGTAGATTGGATAGAACAGTTCTTTTCCTACTTGGGCTCCATGGGCGGAGGGAAGGCGAAAAGGGCGGCGTTTAGGAGAGTAGTGGGATTGACGTCTTCGAAGACACTGTCGGTCAAGATGAGTATTCCTGGAAATGGTCGTTTTTAGAGAGAGAGAGAGAGAAAGAGAGAGAGGGAGAGAGAGGGAGAGGGAGAGAGGGAGAGGGAGAGAGAGAGACAGACAGACAGAAAGACCTACCGTATACATTGTTCGGCATGGGCCGCGGGCCATCGTCCTTCTCGGCAACCTTGCGGAAAGGGTGGAATTCGAATCCAGCCATCCTCTCGTAGTAATAGTCCAACATTGGTTCTGTGTTTGTCTGAAACCACGGTACTTTTAATCAAAATTTAAAATAAATTTTTAAAAAAAGGAAAAAAAAGAAACTCACAAGTTCTCTGAGATCCTTGTCTCGTTTCCCGTCGTGTGCTGGGATATCTCTGGCCGTTCCACCCGTTCCTTTGTAGAGATTGTCCCTGAGCGGCACAAGTTTCAGGAAGCGAGTGGGAAACCTGAAATGGGACTGATTTCTCTCTCTCTCTCTCTCTCTCTCTCTCTCTCTTTCTTTCTCTCTCCCTCTCCTGTTCTAGTGGCCGAAGGCTGCCAAAAAGCGGTTTTTGAGTAAAAACAACGGTGAAAATTTTGATGCGAAATTTTGATCTCTGAGCTTATATCTGCTTCTTAGACCATGCACCTCTGCGTCCCTAACCTCCGCCTTCCTCTGCGTCTCTAACCTCTTCCCTTTTCTCTGCGTCTCTAACCTCTCCCATTCTTTCCTCTGCGTCCCTAACCCTTTCTTTTGTCTCTGCGTCTCTAACCTCTTCCATTCTTTCCTCTGCGTGTCAAACCTCAGTATTCCTCTGCGTCTCTAAACTTCCTTTTTCTCTGCGTCTCTAACCTCTTCCTTTTTCTCTGCGTCTCTAACCTCTCACATTCTTTTCTCTGCATATCTAACCTCTCTCATTCTTCCTATGCGTATCGAACCTCCGCTTTCCTCTGCGTCTCTAACCCTTTTCACCTGCTTCTCGGCGTCTCCCTTTCTCTGGCTCTCTCTCTCTCTCTCTCTCTCCCTCTCCCCCAAACCCACTGTCTCTTCCACAGCGCCTTGTCCCTCTTCGACTTCTCGTCCGTCAGATGCTCGAAATTCCGCACTGATGACCTCTTGAGGCCTTTGTACGTGTGAGCTGACGAGGGCCTCCCCACATCCCTAATCGGGTATCTAAAAAACTTCATTTCTTTCAAAAACAGGATCTAAATTACCTATTACCTTCCATGAATTCATCATAAGTGAGCCTCTGAAAACAATCTTATTGCAATCATTTTAAAAAGTTGTAAACTTTACAAAAAGTTGTAAACTTTACAAAAAGTGTAAACTTTACAACTTCTTGCTAAAAAAAGAAAAAAAACTTACAAGGCCCCAGGTGAGTCCCGTGCGGTGGCCACCCATGTCAAATTTGCCCCTGTAGCGTCGGTCGATGTAATAAACGAGGCATTCTGTCGGGAAGTCGGCTGAAAATAATTTTTAAACTTTAAATGTAAATTTAGAATTTTATCTTTATAAATTTAAAGATTTGAATTTTAAATTCTCAAAATTTGAAAAAAAAAACTTTTTTTAAATTAAAAAACATAAATTTGTAAAGATAACATTCTAACCTTAAATTTACAGGCAATTAAAAAAATTTAAATTTTAAAAAATTACATTAAAAAATTATTTGTGAAGATACTTAAATCAATGAAACTTACATTTAAAGGCTAATCATCTAAATTTAAAATCTATTTAATTAGAAATATGAAAAAAATTGTGAAGATAACATTCTAAACTTACATTTAAACGCAACTTTCTTCTTGTTGGCGCTGTATTCCATGTAGCTGATTCTGCCGAAGAATGGCATGTGCTTGACGTGAGTGTCGTCGCTACGGTACCAGGTCTGAATAGGAATTTAATTTTTAAGTAAAAAAGATTCTTTTTTAAATAAATAAATTTTTTAAAGTTAATAAATACTTTTTTAAATTATAAAAATTACTTTTAAAGTAGAAAAAGCTACATTTTATTTTTAAAAAGTTACTTTTTAATTTTTCAAAAAAGTTATATTTAAGCTAAAAAAGTTACTTTTAAAGTTTAAAAAAGTTATTATTTATGTTTTAAAAAGTTAGTCTTAGGTTAAAAAAAGTTACTTTTTAAGTGAAAAAAAGTTAGTTATTGTGTTTTAAAAAGTTAGTTTTTAGGTTAAAAAATTTATTTTTTAAGTGAAAAAAAAGTTACTTTTCTAAGTTAAAAAAACGTTTTTTTAAGTTACAAAAAAACAAACCTTATTAGCCTGCTTTAATATGGACTTAGGTGGGGCGAGGCGTTTCGATTGGGACTTGGTTGACGGTACATGCGGGGCGAAATCACTGAAAATACATAATTAGAGGTCACCAGAAAAAGCGAAAAGCGGCCTGAGGTTGTTAGAAAAAGCGAAAAGCGGCCTGAGGTCGCCGGAAAAAGCGGAAAGCGGCCTGAGGTCGCCAGAATTCGCAGAAAACGATAACTTACAATTGCAAGGGAAGATAGTCCTCCTCCTCCTCTCCTTCCTCCTCTGACTCTCCTTCATCCTGCCTCTCAATCGTCCTCCTCTCCGGGCTGTTCTCCCTACTCGCTGAGATCTGCACTTCCTCCAAAGTTTCAGCCAGGCTCCTCATCGAAAAAGTCATGAGGCCCGGTGGAAGGGAATCCACTAAACTCTTTCTTTCTTTCAATCCTTCTAGGCTAAACTCACACATGTCCCTGACCAGACTATCTCCTCCCACGAGATCTCCCAGCCTTTCTTCGACTCTCTTCATCAATCGGCGATCGTTCAGCTCCGCGGCTGGGTTAGTCTTGACAAAAGAGGCGACCTCCTGGTCATTCTGTCCCAAACCATCACAAATCCTAAATTTAAGGTGTCATTTCGGCTCTATCCTGGATTAGCGGTCCATACGATAATAGCGGTCCTTAAAACCACAAAGCGGCTCTTAAAAAATATAACGCTCCTTAAAAAAATATAGCGGTCCATAGAATTTAATTATAGCGGTCCAATAAAAAAGTTAAAAACAAAAAATAATATTTTATTTTTGTAAGTTTTTTAAAAAATTTTTCGACACTTTCACTTTCAAAAAAAAATTTTTTTTAAATATTGAACATTTCATTTTTATTATAATAATTAATATAATAAAATGCAATTTTTAATACTTTTAAATAAGTTTTTTTGAAAGTGAAAGTGTCGAAAATTTAAAAAAAAAACCAAAAACTTACAAAACTGAAATATAGTAAAAATGTTTTTTTTTTAATTTTCACCTTTTTTAAGGGTCGCTATAATTAAATTTTATGGTCCTTAAAAAATAGCGGTCCTTAAAAAAATATAGCGGTCCATAAAAAAGTTAAAAACAAAAAAATTATATTTTATTTTTGTAAATTTTTTTAAAATTTTTTTCGACACTTTCACTTTAAAAAAAATCAAACAAAAAATAATTTAATTTTTTTATGTTGAAAATTTCATTTTTATTATAATAAATAGTTGTACTGTTTTGGTTGGCTTTTTTGAAAATTTCGACATAGACAGAAAGAGAGAAAATATACGGTAAAAAAAGAGAGATAATCTACTGAAAGTGTCGAAAATTTAAAAAAAGATTTAATATAATAAAATGCAAATTTTAATATTTAAATTTTTTTTGTTTTTTTTGAAAGTATAAAAAATTTAAAAAAAAACCAAAAACTTACAAAACTGAAATATAAAACTTAAAAAAACTTAATTTTTTTAAAAAATTTTTTAAACTTTTTTTAAGGACCGCTATAAGGCAAAAAAAGAGAGAAAATCTACTGAAAGTGTCGAAAATTTTTAAAAAAAAACATTAAAAATATTTAATATAATAAAATGCAAATTTTAATATTTCTAAAAATAATTTTTTTGCTTTTTTTGAGGACTGCTATAATAAAATTTTATGGTCCGCTATATTTTTAAGGACCGCTATTATTATTTATTATTATTTTTAGCCTAAATAAAAAAGGACCGCTAATCCAGGATAGAGCCGTCATTTCGGTGCCGAATTCAAACTAACTCTTTCTTAGTTTTATTTTGAAACTCCAGCTGCAATTTCCGGTTGACTTCGGTGTGGAGGATCGTCAAAGCCTCGGCGAATTCGTTGACTAAAAGTAATTAGAATTTAAGGTGGGCAAATCCCTCACTTAGCAATAGAGCAGGGTAGGCATAGGGACTGAAGGTCTGATACAGGATTCTAATGACGCTGTTCTGATTCTCCAGGAGGAAGTGCCACTGTTCGTCGGAAAGCGGACGGTCACCAGGGAGATAGAAGAAGGGAGCCGTGGCCTCGATTCGCTCGCGGAGGAAGGATCTCACGGAAGCTGTGGCTGAAAAAAGACAGTATTCGTTGATTACGGTAGCTATCTTCAGTTTTTCTGGTAACCTGAGGCCGCTTGGATCACTTTTTGGCAACAAAAGGCCGCTTGGACCGCTTTTTGGTAAATAAAAGCCGCATGAACCTCTTTTTGGCATAAAAAAGCCGACCTCTTTTTGCTAATCAAAGGCCGCTTGGACCGCTTTTTCACAGCCAAATACCGCATAGACCGCTTTTTTTACAAACAAAGGCCGCCTCAAGTGTTTTTTTGATAACCAAAGGCCGCTTGGACCGCTTTTTGGCAACCAATGCGGGTTAGACCGCTTTTTGACGTTTAAAAGCCGCTTGTGCCTTTTCATAGCCAAATGCCGCTTAGACCGCTTTTTGGAAACCAAAGGCCGTTTGGACCGTTTCTTGGCAACAACAGGTCGCTTGGACCGCTTTTTTTTCATAGAAATGCCACTTGGACCGCTTCAGTGCAACCACAGGTCGCTTGGACCGCTTTTTTTGCAAAGAAAAGCCGCTTGTACCGCTTTTTGACAACCAAAGGCCGCTTGGACAGCTTTTGGCATAGAAAAGCCGCTTGGACCGCTTTTTGACAACCAAAGGCTGCTTGGACAGTTTTTTTTGCACAGAAAAGCAGCTAGTGGTTCCATTGCGTACTTCATTTTCTTACTCACGGGTTCTTTTGACTACGGTAGTTCATATTTATAAAACCAAGTTTTCACACATTTTTCTTGTTTTCTTCATTATTCTTATAAAGCAAACAAAATCAATATATATTTAATCAAAATAAACAAGAAAAATAAATCAAAATGGCTGAATTTGAATTTAAATCAGTTACCGTAATCAAAAAAATTGCGTGGGCCCGAAAATGAGATACGTGATTAAAGCCAGATGGGAAAATGGTTGTATAGTTTTGACGGAGCTTCCAGGCGAGCTTTCTTGGCGCATTTTTGAAAAATCGTGGAGTATCGGATTAATTTGTAAGGTTACTAATTGATTTTCATGTACATTGATTGATTTTTACGGATATTGATTGATTTTAAAAAAATTGATTGATTTTTAAGGATATCGATTGATTCTGAAGGATATTGATTTTTTTTTCAGGATATCGATTGATTTTTAAGGATATTGATTGATTTTTAAGGATATCGATTGATTTTTGGCACAGCGACCAACAATTGGGGCAAAAACGAACTGTTGCATCCGTGGAGCTTCTGCTGCGCTCCTTCGAGGAAGAGCAAAATGGCGGCCTTGTTGGCCTCCAGTTCCAGGGCTTTGCACTTCTGGTGGTTTTTCATCAAATCCATCTTCTCCTTCCTGAATGCATCCTCCAGATCCGCTGAAATTAGAATATAGGAAAGAAAAGAAGAGTTCCAACCTGTGTAGGATTTGACAGGAGTCTTTTCCTCCACTTCCTCCTCAGCTTCATCTTCGGATCCGCTGTCTGAAAAAAGGGATTAATTGGGAAAAGGGGAAAAGGTGGCTAAGGGCAGCTGTAAAATATTGAATTTTCAAACTTTTCCACAAGTTTTCCCCAATTTCGAACAATCTGCGTCTTTTTTTCCCAGTTCTCTGCGTCTCTGCCGTTTCTCAAACTGTCTGCGTCTCTAACAGTCTCACTATCTGCGTCTCTAGCTCTGCCAAACTGTCTGAGTCTCTGTCGTTTCTCAAGCTCCCTGCGTCTAACATTTTTAGTGTCTGCGTCTCTGCCTTTCCAAATCCGCCTGCGTCTCTAACATTCTCACATTCTGCGTCTCTAGCTCTCCCACGCTCTGCGTCTCTCCGTTTCTCAAATGGTCTGCGTCTCTAACATTTTCAGAGAGTCTGCTTTTCTGCCGTTTCTCATACTTTCTGCGTCTTCAACAGTTTTCAATGATTATTTCAACGAATAACAACTTTGAAAGTTGAAAAAATTAGAATTTTGTAAAATTAAATGCCAAAGCATAATGTTTTAGTTGAAAAAACATTGATCACAAAAATATGTTTTTTTAATAATTTAAGCAAAAAAATTGTGCCTAGCGGGATCGAACTAGGATATTTTAGAGCAGAAGTTTCGATACCTCCCGAAGCATTTTTATTTATTCTCACTTTAAATAGTTTAAATAGAATTAAAAATTGAATTATTAAGTAGACACTTTTTAAAAAAAATCATTTTTTTAAAATTTGAATTTTGCAAGTTAAATAACCAGACCGACCCAATTTTATAAGGCCACTTAGAGTTAGACACAAAAGAAGTGCACCGACTGGGACTGAACCATGGTCGTGTGGTTGGTAATTTATGGGACCAATGGGTCTGTGAGAACCATAAAAAACAATTAAAATATCAGACACGCGACCAGGGTTCGATCCCGACCGGTGCAAACCATTTTTGTCATTTTAAAATAGATTTTTCAAAAATGAAAGTGGGTTGAAAATATTTAGAAAATTAATGTTTAAAAAAATTCGGCCCAATTTTTCCAAAAAAAACTACATGGAAATTTTTTTTCAGCTGAATTATCCATTAATATTTATCGTAATATTTTCTTCGGTTATTTTTATATTCTTATAAAATTAAAATCATATTTATCAATCATGCTATTTAAATAAAATTTTAAACCCTGAATTTCTTAAAAATCAATTACAAAATCCACTAAAAAGAAAACTAACTAATAATGTAGTACAAAGTGGTTTTAAAGTATTAAGAAAATTAATTTTTAAAATTTGAAAAGTCAAATTCGGGCCATTTTTGAGAAAAGGCCACTTTGAGAACTTACCAAATAGAGCATCGAAGAACATCTCCGGAAAAGTGGAGTTCTAATTGGGTCGAAAATGTGGAATTTTACCACCTAAAATTAGAATAAAGCAATGAAAAACTGCTAATTCGTCAGGTAATCTTGGTGGCTTCTCCTGAGCAAAACCGATCTTCAGAGATACCGTAATCTAGGAAACACCCGGTTAATAATAAATTAATAAGAACCCAATGAAAGACCGAGTAAACTCTATTCATCGATAACGGAGTTATGAAGGCAACAACAGTCACAGGGTGTGAGCATGGCAGCGTAACAAGATGAAAACGAAAAGAGAGAAAGAGAGGGGCTAGTGGTGGTAGGGGGTCTTCGTCACGTCGATTCCGCGCTCCTTCAGCACGGGCTCCAGCAGCTCGGGCGTCAGAGTCACCTCGTACATGTGCCGGTGGCGCCTCGCGTCGAACTTCTTTTCTTTCCGGCCCTTCTTTCCCTTGACAGGCGCCGGCTTCAAATGGGCGCGCGCCCTTTGCTCCCTCTCTTCCGTCACCGAAACTCCCGCTCCTGACATCTTGGACTGAAAAAAGGGGATAATTAGGATGGAAATTGGAATTTTGTGCCTCTGTCAAGGATTTTCAGTGTCTGCGTCTCTGGCTGTCTCTAACTGTCTGCGTCTCTAGCCGTCTCGAACTCTGCGTCCATAGCTTTTCCAAACTGTATGCGTCTCTGGCTGTCTCTAACTGTCTGTGTCTCTAATATTCTATAACTGCCTGCGTCTCTAGCTTTCTCCAGCTGTCTGCGTCTCTGGCTGTCTCAAATTGTCTGCGTCTCTAACTGTCTCAGACTGTTTGCGCCTCTGGCTGTCTCCAACTGTCTGCGTTTCTAGCTTTTCCAAACTGTCTCAGACTGTCTGCGTCTCTGGCTGTGTCCAACTGTCTGCGTCTCTAACTGTATGCGTCTCTGGCTGTCTCTAACTGTCTGCGTCTCTAACTTTCTATGACTGTATGCGTCTCTAGCTTTCCGTTATCTCCTCTGCGTCTCTGTGCGCCTGCCTCTCTCCACCTCTCTGCGTCTCTCACCTCAACCACCGCATCGAGGACGATGTCCGCGATGAACTTCTGCGTCGCAAGGGAGATCAGCCTAAAATTGCCCGCATTAAAACCGCCAAAAAAGCCAAAATTTCGCTTTTTCTTGTAAAAAACGTTAAAAAAATATTAATAAAAATGCGAAACCAACCTGACAACTCGGGGATCATCGCTGGCGACTCCGTTCTTCTCCATGAAGTAGGAGGTGACCGCATCCGGAATGGCCGGCGCCATGTCCGGGAGGTTCTTGACGAACTCCCCCATAGTGGTTTTGCGAGGAGCCTAAATTCCAAATTTTTTTTATATTTTATAAAAAAATTAATTTTAAAAAAATGGACAGAAATTCACATTCACGACGTCGGTGAGGAGTCTCTCCTGAAGTTCCGTCGGAGGCTTCTGGACCTGCTCGCTGAAAACAATTCATTTAATTAAAAATAAAGAAAAAATGTTTTTGTTTACAAAAAAATAAACGTTTTTAGAAGAAATTAAACTGACCGAACGGTGGCCACGGAGGGCTCGCTGGGCAACTCGTAATAAACGCCGGGCACCTTGGAACCAACTTGGCTGAAAAGATATAATTTAATTAAAAATAATAAAATATTAATATAATTAGAATAAAAATAATGAAATAATAAAATTTAAATAAAAACAAGAGAAAAACTGACCTAGCGCTGGCTACCGAAGGCTCGCTGGGAGGCATCTGAGTGGTGGACTGCTGAAAGAGGGAGAAATAATAAGAATTACTGTTTTTTTTAAAATTTTAATATGCATTTTTCAGCTTGCAATATTCAGATTACTCTGAAACAGGTTAAAACAAACCGTAGGAGGCTGGGTAGCCCGCTGCGTGCCAGAGGAGGACGACTGCTGATCCATTTGATGTTTCTGGCACTGAAATCAGAATTTTAAAAATAAAATAAAATAAAGATAAATAAAAAGAAATGGCAATTATAATGGGATTCAGGGGTTCAAACTCCTTTCCTGACCGTTTGGGGATGAACAAAAAGTGAAAACAGCTGATTCCGTCAAAACCTTAGTTTTTTTTTTAAAATAAAACTTTTTAAATTCTGACAAAACAAGGATTTCTAGGAGTTATAATCCATATTATATATCATAAATATAATAAACATAAGCTGAAAATAGCAAAAAGAAACGCTGAAAATGAGTATTTTAAAATTGTTTAAAGTTAATATGCAAAATTCAAAGAAGGCCCGCTAAGTGCGCTCTACTGCGAATTCTTTTCAAAACAGTCCTTTAATTAACCGCCTCTATTTTTGTTATTAATTTGTAAATAAACCGATTTTGTATTTTTAAATTCAAATTTGGTTGTAATTCGAAGAAACCCACAAAATAAAGTATTTTAGGTGCTATATGCATAAAAATATTTAAAAATACACAAGAAAACCGCTCTTGTTGACAGCTGGCTTTTGCTCCTTTTTCTTCACTTAAAATAAGTTTTTTATTGATTTTGTGCTATAATTATTGATTATTATTGATAATTTAGTGTTTTTGGCGTATTCTTCTTCGCTAGCTCATTGAGTTCTTCTTTAAATACGTTTAAAGCCCATTTTTGATAAAGAAAGTTAGAAATTAGAAAAATAGCTGCAGCTAGCTATTTAGGATGGCCCTGGTGGACCAGGAATGGTTCTGGGGTAATGCGGACAAGGCGCTGGTTTCGCAGAGGATGGTGGCTGAGAAGGACGGCTCCTTCCTCGTCAGAAACGCCAGCGAAGCAGGTCAATACACGCTGGCCATCAGGTGAGATCAGGGACCTTTTTGCTCTTTTAAAATTCAATTTTACTAAAAAAAATATAGCTAGATAAAAGCCAAGGAGTGAATTGAGAAGGCCTGAAAACGAAGAATTATCGTCAAACGGTGTAAAATTAATTAAAAAAACAGTTTAACCTTGGAACAATTAAGTGTGTCATGGAAATGGCATTTGAATTGACGGTAGGGAATTTGAATACAAGCAGGGCCACGTGGTTTCTGGAAAAAGAAAGCGGCCTGAGATTGCCAGAAAAAGCGGAATTCGGCCTGAGGTTGCCAAAAAAAGCGGAAAGCGGCCTGCAATTGCCAGAACAAGCGGAAAGCGGCCTGAGGTTGCCGGAAAAAGGGGAAAGCGGCCTGAGGTTGCCAGAAAAAGCAGAAAGCGGGCAGAGGTCGCCAGAAAAAGCGGAAAGCGGCCTGCGTTCGCCAGAAAAAAAGCGGAAGGCGGGCTGAGGTTGCCAGAAAAAAACGGAAAGCGGCCTGCGTTCGCCAGAAAAAGCTGAAAGCGGCCTTAGGTCGCCATAAAAAACGGAAAGCGGCCTGAAATTGCCAGAAAAAGCGGAAAGCGGCCTGAGGTCAACTGAAAAAGCGGAAAGCGACCTGAGGTTGCCAGAAATAAAGCGGAAAGCGACCTGAGGTTGCCAGAAATAAAGCGGAAAGCGGTCTGAGGTCGCTAAAAAAAAAGGAGAAAGCGGCCTGAGGTCACCAGAAAAAGCAGAAAGCGGCCTGAGGTCGCCAGAAAAAGGCGGAAAGCGGCCTGAGGTCGCCAGAAAAAAGCGGAAAGCGGCCTGAGGTCGCCAGAAAAAGGCGGAAGCTAATTTGAATTTTGCCGCTAAATATCAATTTCCAGATGTGAGGGGCAGACTCGTCTCGTCCGCATCCTCGTCAAAGGAAAATGCGGATTCAACGAGCAGGATCTACGCTTCGAATCCGTCACCGAACTGATCGACTTCCATCGCGAGAATTCATTAATGGTGGGTTCTTTTTGAATTTATTTTTTTTAACTTTTGAAGATTTGGTTTGAAAAACCAACTGTAAACTGAAAATTTTCATTTTCTTTTTTAAAATTTATTTTAAATAAATTAAAATCCTAGGCGTACAACAAAAACCTGGACACTACGCTGAAGTTCCCGATTTCGAAACTGGTGGCTCGACCGGGCAGCAGTCGCTCCTCCCACTCATCCGGAAGCTCGTCGAAGAAGAGCAGACCCCCCGAGGATATAGGTAATTTTTGATTTATTATTCTTTTTTTAATTATTTTAACTCTAATAGAAAAACTAAAAATTGAAAAATATGGTCACCTGGCATGGGTCGGCGACCTGAGGCCGCTTCCGTTTTTTCTGGCGACCTCAGGCCGCCTTCCGCTTTTCCGGTGACCTCAGGCCGCTTCCGCTTTTTCTGGCAATCTCAGGCCGCTTTCCGCTTTTTCTGGCGATCTCAGGCCGCTTTTTTCTGGCAACCTCAGGCCGCTTTTCGCTTTTTCTGGCGACCTTAGGCCGCTTTCTGCTTTTTCTGAGCCACTCAGGCCGCTTTCCGCTTTTTCTGGCAAACTCAAATTATCCAAAACGGAATACACCGACCGGGATTGAACCCTTGTCGTGGTTAAAACTTTAACTGACCATTCTAGGAGAAAGGAAAATTGTTTTAAAGTTTATTTATACAATTTAAATTTTTTAAATTACTTTTTAAAAATATTGATTTTTTTAAAATTCATTTTGGGACTTTAAACTTTAGCCTTATTTTGAGAATTTTTATTTTCTCAAAACTAAAAAAGTTTTGACCTGGAAAATCATTTTTTTAAAAATTTTATATCTTACAAAAAAAATTGTTTAATTATTATTTTAAATTTCCAGAATGGCTGCGTCGCCTTGGTCTGGAGCGACTTCGAATCTCTCAAACGGCGTTGGAGAGGGCTGGCAAGATCTACGAAAACTCCTCATTGGATACTCAGAAGGCGGAGGCACTTTACCACTCCTACACCAAATCGGCTAGTTTCCATTCCTTTAATTGTTTAATTATTTTAAAAAAAGTTAGTTTCTTTTCCATTTTACTGGTTTTTCTCTTTTCTTTCATTTAATCATTTTTTTAAAGTTAAAATTGTAATGATAGGCCTTTTAGATCGCCGAATTGGAGCGGAAAATGGCGGAATTGGGAGAGATTCTGGACACTCAGACGAATATAGCGAAGAACAACAGCGGAGTGGAGACGGCCACTAGGAATAATGGAACGGTAAGCAGAAAGCGGCCTGAGGTTGGCAAAAAAAGTGGAAGGCGGCCTGAGGTCACCAGAAATGGCAGAAAATGACTTAAAATTAGAATTTAGAATCTTAAAAAACGAAATTTTTCAGATAATCAAGTCGAGTATCGATCGGATAGCCAAGGAAAAGATCACTTTCGTGGAGAGGAGGGGAAAACTGGCGGACATAATGACCCAGTTGAGGGAGGAACAGACGACGGCCAAAGTTGGTTTTTGTATAAAAAATGTTTAAAAATTATAAAAAAATGTTTTTTTAATATAAAAATTTAATATAATTTAACAATAAGTGTAAATTTTAAAAAAAAACATTCACGCTAAGTCTTCATTCACGCTAAGTCTTCACTACCGAGCGGTCGGCTCTTCATTCGCTCCGCTGACAAGCTGAATCCGGTCCCAGAACCTCGTCAAGGAGGGACCGTCATCGACACTACTCCTTGTTGCTGTGAGACTGGACAACAGAAGCGCCTTCGCTCAACGTCTGCCTACACAAGAAGCACTGGGACCCACCGGCTAGAGCAAAACCATCCGCTCAAGATCTCTCCGATCCAGCCGTGATCCGGAATAAATTGTATTGTATTGTATTGTATTGTATTGTAAATTAAATAAAATTACAATTTAAAAATTAATGTAAGTTTAAAAATTGTATTTTAATTAAAATTGGTTATTGTGTAAAAATTACAATTTAAAAATAAATGCAAAATTACAAATTGTTTAAAAAATATTAAAATTGTTTTTGTAATCAAAATTACGTTTTTGTGTCATAGTTACAATTTAAAAATTAATTTAAAATTGTTGTACAATTATAAAAGTTTTTTAAAATGAAAAAGATGGCTTTAAAATTTAAAAAAAAACAGAAATCTTTCCAGAAAACTGCTCTTTTTGGGATCTCTGATAAAAATTTGCATTCAGGAGCGCTACCTAGCTGAGCAGGCGGCTAGGAACCAGGCCTTCCATGATCTTCTGCTGCAAAAGGTCACCAGACAGCAGCTGGAGGGGACCACGAAGCATGCCTCGGATCAGATGATCCACGAACAACTTCATGTAAGTTTTATGTCGGAATATGCTAATTTTTGGTTTCAGTTCAGCTACAGATTGGCCGAGCTCCCTCTTCTTTGGGATCCAGCGAGGTGAGAATTTCTGGCATTTTTTGTCAATTTTCTGGCTTTTTTGGCCAATTTTTAAACAAATTTTCATATTTTTTATGTTTTTTTTCAGTTTGTAATGGAATTTAATGGATATTTACAGGTATCTGGTGAACGACGCGTCGAAAGAGACGGCGGCTGTGCTGGTCAACATGGCGAGGAAGAGGGTGCTCACAAAGGACCCTGAAGCGAGCACGGATGGGATATTCCTCATTCGCCCGTCGGCGTCGAGGGATAACATGCTGGTTCTGACGATACTCTGCGGGGAGAAGATCTCCCATTGTCTGATTGAACATCAGCAACAGGTTAGTTGGTAGAGACGCAGAGGGAGGTTAGAGACGCAGTGGAAGAGGTTAGAGACACATGGGAAGAGGTTGGAAACGCAGAAAAAAAGGTTAGAGACGCAGAGAAACAGGTTAGAGACGCAGGGGGAGAACGTTAGAGACAGGAAGAGGTTGGAGAAGCAGAAATAGTGGTTAGATAGGCAGTGGAAGATGTTAGAGCCGCAGAGGGAGACAGTTAGATAGGGAGAGGAAGAGGTTAGAGAGGCAGAGGAAGGGTTAGAGAGGGGGTTAGAGGCAGATGAAGAGGGTCGGTGACGCATAGGAAGAGGTGAGAGAGGTAGAGGAAGAGGTTAGAGACGCAGTGTAAAATGTTAGAGAGACAGAGGAAGAGGTTTAAGACACAGAGGAAAAGGCTAGAGACGCAGATAAAGGTTATAAACGCTTTTTGGCAACCAAAGGCCGCTTCTGCTTTTTTCCCCAATTAAAAGCCGCTTTGTTTTTTTACAACCAAAGGTCGCTTCTGCTTTTTTCCCCAATTAAAAGCCGCTTTTTGACAACCAAAGGCCGTTTCTGCTTTTTTCCCCAATTAAAAGCCGCTTTTTTGACAACCAAAGGCCGCTTCTGCTTTTTTTCCAATTAAAAGCCGCTTTTTGGCAACCAAAGGCCGCTTCTGCGGGGCAGAGGAAGATGACGCAGAGAAAAAGGGTTAGACACGCAGAAATAGAGGTGTTAGAGACGCAGATAACTGTTATAAACGCTTGTAAATCAGTGATTTTCCAGGGCTGGGGCTTCCCCACCTGTCTCCTGCACTTTGTCACCATCGGCGACTTTGTCCGCTACTACGCGGCCGAATCTCTCCAGGAGCACAATTCAGAAATCAGGACCCCCCTCACCCAGCCGGCAATCCCCTGACTCTCCCAATATTCGAATATTGTGGTTGTATATATAATATTCTTGCCAGTTATTCCCGATACGGGTTGTTTATCATTGCAAATGATAAAGTTTTATGTCTTTTTTCTTTTTTCTTTTTTGCTCAATTTTTGTTGAATCAATTGCTATCTTTTGCGATTTCTATATGCAAATATCCGATTTAAGGCACTAGTTAATGAGGGGATTTGACAGCATGTGCGAGAGAGTGCGCTCCGCTCTGAGGGCGACTTTCGGGAATCACGAGCAGCTGAGGGAGGAGGAGGAGGAGCAACCGAGTGGCTCGAGAACACTCAGCTCTGACTACACGGAGCTCATGGGCGGCAGTGTGCCCTGTCCCTCGTGCAAGGGAACCGGGAGGATCCCAAAAGGTGCGCTGGATTCAAAATTTATAAGCAAAAAGGCTTGAAAACTGCAAAAGATGGGCTCTGCCCATACCTGGACATGATCCTAAGGATAATCAGTCTTGTAGACGGCCTTTCGTTGCTTAACAAAGCGGCTTTTAATTGGAAAAAAAGCAGAAGCGGCCTTTGGTTGCCAAAAGCGGCTTTTTATTTTAAAAAAAGCCGGTCAGGCGGCCTTTGGTTGCCAAACAAACGGCTTTTAATTGACGAAAAACGGGTCAGGCGGCCTTTGGTTGCCAAAAAGTGTTATTAATTTGCGAAAAAAAGCTGGAGCGGCCTTTGGTTGCAAAAAGCGGCTTTAAATTGGAAAAAAGCAGAAGCGGCCTTTGGTTGCCGGAAAGCGGACAAAGCGGCTTTTAATTGGAAAAAAAGCAGAAGCGGCCTTTGGTTGCCAAAAGCGGCTTTTTATTTTAAAAAAAGCCGGTCAGGCGGCCTTTGGTTGCCAAACAAACGGCTTTTAATTGACGAAAAACGGGTCAGGCGGCCTTTGGTTGCCAAAAAGTGTTATTAATTTGCGAAAAAAAGCTGGAGCGGCCTTTGGTTGCAAAAAGCGGCTTTAAATTGGAAAAAAGCAGAAGCGGCCTTTGGTTGCCGGAAAGCGGCTTTTAATTGGAAAAAGCAGGTCAAGCGGTCTATGGTTGCCAAAAAGCGGCTTTTATTTTTTTTTAAAACACGGATGCGGCCTTTGGTTGCCAAAAAGCGGCTTTTCATTGGAAAAATCATTTTTATTGGGAAAATAGCAGAAGAGGCCTTTGGTTGTTAAAAGCGGTCTCTCTCAAAAATTGAAAGTTTGTTAGTTTTTGGATTACCATTAAATTAAAATACTATTTTTTTCATAAAACAGTCTCTCAAAACATAAATAAATCAATATAATCTTTTTGAAAAAACCAATAAAATTACAATAATTTAATTTAAAAATCAATAAAATTCCCATTGTAGAGATGGAAGAGACGCTGGTGGCGTTGATCCCGGTGAACGACGACCGCCTGAAGCCCAAGCGGACCTGGCTCTACGTGCTGGTCGGCATCGCGGTGAGTTTTACTTGAAAACAATTCCATTTTAATTAAAAATAATTTTTATTTTTTCAAACTTTTTCTAAAAATAAGGATTTTCCAGACGTGTACCCTGATCGCCTCCGGAGCCATCTTCATGCTGGTTCCTCGCGCCGTCGAAGTCTTCGGCAGCCGTCGTGCCATCAACCTCATCCACGTCACCTCCCACCAACAGAGCCCGCCGGAAATCAAATTCCATTTCATGGTTGGGTTTTAAGGGACTGTTCGATATGATCCGGCCTCATTTGAATTTAGCACCCAAAATTTGCCTATAGCACCCTTAAAAATTGCTTTTTAGCGTATTTTAAGCACAAAAGCAACTGTTTTTTCTCTTCTTTTTTGGCCCTTTCCTGGATTAGCGGTCCATAAAAAAGTTGAAAATTAAAAAACAATATTTTTATTTTTTTTCAGTCTTAATATTATATTAAATTTTATTATATTAAATTTTTGTGATGTTTTTTTAAAATTTTCGCGATAGAGAGAAAGAGGGAAAATTCAGGGTAAGAAAAAGAAAAAAATCTACTGAAAGTCCCGAAAATTAAAAAAAAAGACATTACAAATATTTAATATAATAAAATGCAATTTTTTATTTATTTTAAGTTAAATTTTTTTGTATTTTTTTGAAAGTGAATGTGTCGAAAATTTAAAAAAACTTACAAAAATGAAATAAAATAAAAATTTTAAAAAATTTTAATTTTAAACTTTTTTATGGACGGCTATAATTTTTAAGGATCTTAAAAAACAAAAAATAAATTAATTGTTATACGAAAAAAAAGGAAATTTTGGAAAATTGGGTTTATATTTTTTTTAAAGGAATCTTCCCCACCGAAATTATAGTCATAATTTTCAGAACTACGTGAACATATCCAACTGGAACTACTACTCTGTGCAGGTCATCAACACGACCGCAGTGGTAAAAATACCTTTTTAAACGCTTTATGATGATTTATTTTAGATTACGAACAAGTTTTACCCGTATTATGCTGATCAGAGCGGGTACGGCTCGAATTCAACGAAGATCACCATTGCCCCTCTCAGCCACAAGGACAACATGCTGTTCTTCAACAACTCGGTCACTTTGACTGAGGGAACAGCGTGAGTTTCTCTATTTCTCTCTTTTTCTGTCTCTCTCTCTCTCTCTCTCTCTCTCTCTCTCTTTATTTCCCTCTCTCTCTCTCTCTCTCTCTCTCTCTCTCTCTCTCTCTTTCTCTCTCTCTCTCTTTCTCTCTCTCTCTTTATTTCTTTCTACAGCGTGAGTTTCTCTCCCTCTCTCTATTCTCAATTTCCAGGGAATACTGCCAGGCATCCTTCTCCCGAATCACCTCCCTCTACGTGAACATGCAGTTCGACGTCACCGTCTCCCTGGTCTACTTCAACCACCACGAACAGGTACTTTAAAGAAGGGAAGCCGCTTTTTGACAACCATAGGCCGCTTCTGCTTTTTTTTATCCCAATTAAAAGCCGCTTTTTGGCAATCAAAGGCCGATTCTGCATTTTTCCAATTAAAAGCCGCTTTTTGGCAACCATAGGCCGCTTCTGCTTTTTTTTATCCCAATTAAAAGCCGCTTTTTGGCAATCAAAGGCCGATTCTGCATTTTTCCAATTAAAAGCCGCTTTTTTAGCAACCAAAGGCCGCCTCTGCTTTTTCCCAATTAAAAGCCGCTTTTTGGCAACCAAAGGCCGCTTCTGCATTTTTTCCAATTAAAAGCCGCTTTTTGGCAACCAAAGGCCGCTTCTGCTTTTTTTCCAATTAAAAGGCCGCATTTTTGGCAACCAAAGGCCGCTTCTGCTTTTTCCCAATTAAAAGCCGAAAAAAATCAATAAAAATGTTTTAAAAAAATGAAAATTATTTTTTCCAGGTTACCGTCTCCGCTACGCAACAGGTGTGCTGTATTCCATCCGGCAACTGCACTTCCAGCTAAACTTCTCCAACGGATTGAAATAGTGCCCAAATTTTCGTATTGCGTCATTTATACTTCACCTTGTATTCTAATCATTGTAATTTGAACATTTTTTCGTATTCAAATTCTGTAGAACTACCCTCGAAATCTGTTGAATTCACTCCAAATTCTGTGGAATTAGCATCCAAAGTCTGTAGAATTACCCTCGAAACTCGGTCTAATTAGAATCTTGGCTAGTCCTCCCCTCGTTTTACTGGTATTCCCCTCGATTTTGCCACTTAGTTCTATCTACATATCATGTAAATATTGTAGTAAAATTAGATGAGAATTAAATGCAACTATTTTTCCTTCCTTTTCAGGTGAGGGCATGGGACTCTACTTTTTTCAAAAAATTTCCAGGCTGATTTTTTTTTTTACATAAGGGTCCCCCCATGGGGAAAATCGAAAGTTGAAAAATAAAAGAGAATCATTGAAAAAGACATCATAACCAAGGCCAAACAGCTGTGTCCGTATTCGCGCTCCAACACTATTTGTAGATAGCGGGAAATCTACAAATTCAAATTGTAGTGTTAAAAATTATAGAAACCTGATTTTTTATATTACGGAAATATTTTTAATGTAAGGCTCCCGAAATTCACGATCAATTGATGTACACAATTCAGATCAGGGGCGCAAACAAATTTGACGGGAATTATGGACTACGGTAGCGGACCGCTGAACGTGAACCCAAATTACGCCTCCGTTGCCCATTTCGACGACACCTTTTTGAAATCACTTTTTATTGAAGAACACGGGGTTACAATTAATATTATTTATTAAACTTTTAACAAAAATAATATTTCTTTGTGAATTCCCGAATTCCCTCTTCTTCTGCAGTTGTCGCCTCCTCTGAAAATAAATATATTTTCCCGCATGATTTTTTTGTCCACTTCCCTAGAAAAAAATAGATTTGGCAGAAACAATTAAAATTAATTGGTTAGGACCCAAATATTAGGAAAACATACCTAATTTCGGTTGTTTTACCTTAAGGCTCCACTTAAGGCACGTAAGACCCAAATTTTATAACTTTGTTCAAACTCAATATTTTTCAGTTCTGATAGTTTGAATCGATAGATCTTTTTAACCGAAAAAACTTTGTTATTTACTGAAAAAAAATCACTAAATTGGAGAACAACCTTCTGCCCAACATGTTAAAAAATTGGAAATCTGTAGTTCAAAAGAACTGAGAAAAAAATGTTTAGGTCAGTTTTCCATAACATTTTTACTCCTAACTTTTCAGCACTCAGGAAATCGTTGTAGGTTGTGATAACAAGGTTAGTTATCGTGAATTTTGCAACAATTCTTAATTTTGAACCTTTATCAAGTTTGAGCTGTCTTACTGTACCCCGCATCCCATTACCGTAACCCGGACCCAAACATCGATAATCGATTTTCCGCTATATTTTCGTCATTTACATGTCCTTGGATGTTCACACACTAAATTTGAGCCTAATCGAAGCAAGATGAATTTTTATGTCCAAGAGTAAATTTGGTATTTTTCGATTATCTCAATGTCAGACATCGCGTTTTAAATTCCCTTTGATTATTTCTACGATTGAAGAAGGCGGCTGTATTCTAATGGTATCTTAGATGGATAGTAAGGAGTCCAATAGTGGAAATCACGAATCGAAGGCCAAGAAACCGAAGGGGAAGAGGAAGGAAAGACCGGTGGAAGAGGAAAGGCCTGAGGAGGTGAGAAAGTGAAATCGTTAAGAGTCTGTCTCTGACTCGAGCGGAGTCTTTGGAAAAAAACTTGCTGCCTTAGAATTGGCTGAAAAGGTGTGCATATGTGTATAAGGTCCCTGTGGTACCCTAAGCTTATCCTGAAACTTTTGGGCCAAGGTCATTTTTGGGTACCAGGTTACTGTAGGTGCCCACTTAGGTACGGACATTTCAACTTCATCCAAAGTATTAACATCTTTTTTCTTTCTCCTAAAATACACTATGTATTTTTTCCAGCCAATTTTTACGTTGCTCAAAATATTTTTTTGCCTGGTTACGTATGCAAATCATATTTTTCCCAACAAAAAAACACGCATTTTACCCTTAATTTTTTTTCTTTTTCAGGACGCGGTGGCGGAAGTTTTTGGTGGTTTCGACGGAAACATTCCCATCTTCGAGGTTTTTTTAACTATTTAAAAAAATGAAAATTTCCAGAACCTCTCTTCGCCATGGAAGACCAGACGTCGCTTCGATCCGACCCAGTTGCAGCCCCTCCTGAGCCTTTTGGAAAAATGCTCTCAGGAATACATCCAGGCCAATCTGTAAGTGTTTCTGTGATCTTGTATGTTAATTCCATTTGATTCTTGTTCTTGTATGCAATTTTTATTTTTTAGAGGAACGATCATGAGCGAATTGTCTGCGTTGATGCCGTCAATTGGAAAGTGTTTCGTCTCCACCGAAATGACCTCCCGTTAGTTTCTCTCTCTCTCTCTCTCTCTCTCTCTCTCTCAAATTCAAAGTTTATAGTCTAATTTAGCCGAGGCTTTCCGCGAATTCTCTATTCTCTTCTGCACCCTAATCAAGCAAAAGGGCCGCCTTCCCAGGGTACTTGCCCTCTCTGCTCTGGAAGAGGTTCTGGCCTCCGGGAACATTCTGAATACTAAATTCTTGGAACCGCAGGTATGTGAGCAACCTAAGTAGAGTTAGTCGACTGGAATTTAGGAGAACAGTGAAATGTCGGTTTTCTCCATCCTGGTTATGCTTTTGCTGGCCTCGGACGATGTTGATATCCTGAACGGAGCCCTCCAGTGCATTCTCAGAATGGTGGGATTTTGAGAGAAAACTTTAAGAGAAGAGGGAGTGTTTGTTTTCGAAAGACGAAAAAGAAAATCAGACAACAGAGATTGTGTTTGCTGGAGAGACGCCGACGGAAAGAGCGAGAATTTCATTTGACAAGCTTTTTGGCAACCATCCTGACCTGTTTTTCGGCCACTAAAACCCGCTTTCTGGTAAAAAACTGCTTATCCTGCTTTTTGGTCCCTAAAAGCTGTTTTTGACAACCAAAGGTTGTTTAACCTATGGTTTTGCATATAAAAGTCGCTTTTTTGTAAGAACGCTAAGAAGCAAAAACCCAAAAAAAGAGTGAGAGAAAGTACGTATTTATAAGAGGCCCAGTTATGAAAAACTGGCAAATCTCACTGTAACCAGATTTTATTTTAGCTGTGTGCTACGTCCACCTGGGACATCACCACCGGGGAAATCTTCAGAGGAGGTGATAACTCTCCCTTCGAGCGACTGAAAAATACTATGTGCTCTAAGGGTTGCCGCATTCCGTTGGTCAGTTCAACCCTTTTCCTATTGATCTAGGTTTTTGTAGATCATGATGGAGGGCTACAGGATTTTCCTGATTTTCGCCACATTCAGTAACGGAGCCAAGCGCATAAGGGAAATCTACCCTATTCTGCACACGGACGAGAGATTAATGAAGATATATCGTTGTGAAATTGTAGGAATAATCAATTTTTAGACCTTCTTCGACTGCCTCGATTTGATGGAGAGGGGATTCCGAAGGCTGAAAGCCGCTCTGACCGCTTTCAAAAAGAAAACCTTCCTCAGGGAGTACCACTTGTTTGTTGTCTTGGAGCACAGGTGAGTGTCGTACGGGAGCTTCAGAAGACTTCATAGAAGGTAGAGAAGGGTAGACACACAGATAAATGGGGTTAGATGCAGATGAAACGGTCAGAAACAAATGTAGAAGTTAAAGAACTATGTTTGTTGCGAAAGGGCAGGGCCAGCGGCCTTTGGTTGCCAAAAAACGGTACCCGCATTAAAAAGAGAAAGAGAGTTAGAGAAGCAGAGAACTAGGTTAGATACGCAATATTTAAGAGTTTGAGAAGCATAGGTAGGGCTGGAGACGCCGATGTTCAGTACTTGACAGGGAGTGAGACAGAAAAAGACAGAAATAAAACGATTCCTTTAATTAAATTCTTTTCAGTCCTATCGTTCCCTCGCTGAACATCCTCCTCGAAATTAAACTCAAGTGTCCCTCGCTCCTGCCTCTCAATTCCTACAACTTCCTCAGCCGTATTCTTGCCTCCGCCCACGGTCTGCTCTTTCTGACCCGCGTACCGGAGATGGCCTGGGTCGTCCAATCTCTCCGTCTTCTGGCAGAGAAAGAAGCTAAGGAAGAGGTTGTAAGTTTCTTTTAAAAACATATTTAAAAAATATTTAAATGGACAGTTTGCTTTCAGGATAAGAAGAAGTCAAATTTCGATCCTTCGGCGCCGACGGCGCAAAGTCTTCTCAATAGGATCGCGGCCGGTTGGACGGTTCTCGCTTTTTGCGACAAGCTGAAGGCCATGCGGTAAACGTTAAAATTGCCTTTATATATAAAAACATTCCTTAAATTGAGTTTGATATATTTAAGAATACCTTACAAATAACCTGTTTAAATTACGTAACAATTTATTAAATTTTTAATAAAAATAACTTTTTCTTAAAACTTTTTACGAAAGTTTGAAAAATAAAGTCTGAAAGTTCGATAAATGGATTAAACTTTAAAAAAAGTAAATGTTGTAAAAATAGATTGTTCCTCATAATACCGTATTCTTCAGTGGCGACGTAGAGAAAACTGTATCTGAGGAGGGAGTCGTCGAATTCCTGGCTGTGTTGCAGGATCAGGTCGTGAGACAGGAATTTTCAGTAATCGTCGGAGAAGGTTTCTTTTATATGTTGTTGGATGAGGTTGTCTCACTGAAGGTTCGCAAAATTTCCTTTTTCGGCGCATTAATCAAATTTTAGGATAAACAATCTGCAAATTGCAAGTCCAAACTGCAGTTCTTCCTTTTTCTGATAAATGCTTCCCTCGAGAAAGAAAATGAGCAAGAATTCTGGTTGGAGAACAATAGGAGACTATATAAGAGCATCAAGGGAAACAGGGAGTTCAGGTATGTTTTTTTTCATTTTAAAGCCGCTTCATGCAACTAAAGGCCGCTTTTGCTTTTTCTAATTAGAAACCGCTTTTGGCAAACAATAACTCTTTTTAATTCATTTTTTCAGAGACATTCCCGGGTTTAACGAGTCTCCCCTCGGCTGCCTCATGCGCGATGGAGTTGTCGACACAACCGATATCAGCAAATTGGCCGGCACATTTGCCCGTAATATCGCCAGGTATGGTATTTTACAGTTTCAATTCTACAAAACTTTTAGGCTCTTATCCAAGGGAATCACGAAGGACCAGATCTACAGAATTCATCTCGCCGAATTCCTGGTGATTGTCCCTTTAATTACTGTGATTTTCGAAATTTTTAGTGCATGGTGGAACAGGGAAGAAACATCGTCCTCCATGCCCTCCTAGAGAACGACTTTGTCGCTATTGTTGAAGAAAAACTTAGGGTTTGTTTGTTCCAATATTTTGTTAATTCCAGAATTTAGGAACTCTTAAAGATTGCCCTCCCTCGATTCCAAGCGGGGATGGCCAACTGCGCTGAAGAGCAGGCGCTGCTGTTTAAGTTCGCCTTGCCGGTGATGAGGATTCTGGATTACTGTACGAATATCGATCAGGAGGTAAATTTACAACAAAACCCAGCCTTTTCTGGCAACATCAAGCCGCTTTCGGCCATTTATGGTGACCTCAGGCCGCTTTCTGTGGGTTTTCATAAAAACCAATCTTAATTTACCTAACCCACACGTCTCCCTCAAATTCAAATTTCAGCTCTCCGTTCTCACCCCTACGCTCATCGAGGCGATCCTGGGTCTGTTGACTATCTCCTCGGACATGAACGGCCAGACTTCATCCAACCCTTTGGCCTCCGACGTGAGAATCGCAATGATCAAGCTGCTCCAGGGCAATCTCTTTCTCAAAACCAATGTAATCTTTACCGTAATTATCCAATTCATTTGGTATTTCAGAAATCCCTGCTGGTTTTGACTGTTCTGGTTGGAAAGGGCTCCGAGACCCCTCTTTTCTACGGCGAACTGCTCGATCTTTTCCAAATGATGCTGCCAGCTCAGCTGCCGATCCCCATAGTAAAAGCGGATCTCAAAATGGTAGCTTTCTTCTAAATGTTCATTGATCAATCGTCTTCAGACCGCCAAAATTGATGAGGAACACGACACGGCAATGCAGTTGTGGATGGCGAATATTCCCACTTTAGTGGACACTCGGTTGGCCCAGGCTCTCTTATGCAGTGACCCCTTTGTTCACGAGAAAAGCGTCCGTCTCATCAGGCAGATTGTCACCTATGGCCATTCGAATATAACAGATGTCTTCGCATGGTATCCGTTAAAATCTGACGTTTTTCAAAACAAGTTTTAGGATAATTTTGGATTATGTTGGAAAAGCCCTTGGCGGAAACAAATACCTTCCTAAGGAAATAGGGATTGAAGAGGTTTCCGACGGGGAAAAGGAAAAGGAGGAGGCGGGCAGCAAAGTAAGGGAAAGAAAGACGAAGACAGCGGCCTGGGGTTGTCGGAAAAAGCAAGCAAGAGATTTACCCGTCTATGGCAGCCTAAGGCCGTTTGTTGTTGTTGCAAAAAACATCATAAGGAATCTAGAGACAGTCCATTAAAAATTTACTTTACCAGCTCCGGGCTTCCGCCGCTGATGCTCGCCTGATGGTTACCGTCTGCCGATTAATCTGCACCGGAATGTTTGCCAAATCCATGGCCAATACCCTGCCTCAGTGCGACTACACCATGAAAGCCATGTTTGGCCTCTTCTGTCGGCCTTGGAATCATAGCACGCGTCAAGACCTCTTCCAAGAGGCAGTTCTGGTATGTTTCTAGGTTACTTCTGGTCTAAGTCCTGGTTCAGGAGATCATTGAAGTCGTCCTCTTGAGTGACAATAAGTGGAAGATTCAGAAGAACGGAGAGACGGATCGCAAGGGTAAGGGTTGAAGTTGATATGAGAGGAAACAGCGGTTTAGATACTGTTGTTCCACGTCTCTTAAAGATTTTGGTAATGTTCCTGGTGGACAGACTGCAGAATCCGGTACTGGTCTCCAAGGCGGCCCAAATTCTGAAGGGAGTTTTGGACAAGGATCCGAGAAAAAAACACCAAGTAAGAAGAATTTCTCTGTTTTTCTCTGTACTTGGTGGTCTGAGGTCGCCAGAAAAAGCAGAAAGCGGCCTGAGGTTGCCATGAAAAGCAAAATGTGGTTTTATTTGTATTAATATATTACACACAAAAATTCCTTTGGAGATGCAATATGAAAATGCGGGTTGCTGAACTGTTTAATTTCTCTCTAAGAACACTCTTTCAGTTAGTCCACAACTTCACCGACGGACTCTTTGTCCCTCTCCTGCGTCGCATAGTGGAGGAGCCCACCGCCGAGATCAAAGCTACCGTTATTACCATTTGCCAGATACTGGTCTCCATCACTCCTCTGGATGTAAGCCTCTCCTTTCCCATCTTTTCCTAAACCCCGCCTTTTTAGTCCGGAATACTGTATTACGCGCTCTTCTCCTCCATCGAGCCTCGAGTGCAGGCGATGCAGGCCCTTCTGGAGTTGGTCGAGTGTGACCCGAAGGAGCCCTTCTTTGACATGGAGGTCATAAGCAAGTTATACGCCCTGGCGGCCGTTGGAGGTGATTTTTTTGGCTCAATTTGAAGATTAGCGGCAGGCCAAGTTTTTTGGAAAATTTGGTCGGTCCGGTCACTGAAAAATGCGGTAAATATAAGAATTATTGAAATTTTAGAAAGCCATATCAGTAAATAATGCCTAGAAAATCGAATTAATTTTTTTTAAAAATTTTCTAATAATCATAATAAAATAAAAGAGATTTCAGCCAACAAAGAGGCCAATTTTTCACTCTTCGCTGGGGAGGAGTCCGTTGCTGCTGATCCTCCCGCGGTTAAGAAATTCCGTCTGGTGGACACTGATATCGAAACTCGCAAGGAGCAGCCGGCCCAGTTCGTTTTCCCTTTGTCCCCCAATGAGAAAACGCCATTTTTAGAGTTGGCAAGTCTACAAGGAGCCGAGAAGTCCGTATTGGATCGAAGATGGCAAAAGTAGTGAACCGCAACGCGGACCAGCAGGCTTGCGAGGCGGTCTCCGGTTTGGTGAAAAGGTAGTTTTCGAAGAAGGGATTCCAGAGTAATAAGAGAATTTCAGCATGGAAGGCATCAACAAGAAGAAGGTCACTCCGCCTCCTGGACTGAAGTTTGAATGAGTCGCATGGTTACTGTTTGTTGTTACGATTGTTGACGTTTACGAGTTGTTACTGTTGTTTTGATCTCTTTTATTGAATGAATCTGGTTATTTGGTAATATCGATGTAATTTTACGTACATTCAATGGAGATGAAAATGACTTTGTTTCCCAGTTTTTTAGAACGACACAGGAGCAAAAAGCAGATAGTAAGAGACGCAGGAGCAGAAAACAGACGGTTAGAGACGAAAAAGCAGATGGTTAAAGACGCAGAAGCAGAAAGCAGATATCAGATGATGATGCGATTCTTGGAATTCATTATGTGACCTGATGGAGTAAATGTGGATTTGTGTTGCAACCATAAGGTCACCTGATGGCTGCGCTACAATTCTGTATGCATTACATGCGACCCTCCATGAACATTGAAATATATGTTTTGTGAAAATGACACTTAGAAATTGTCAAAGCAAAATCAAAACCATTGTTGACAGGAATTCCATTTCGTAGTCACCAGTCAAATCGCATCGATTTTTCTTCGCCGCGTCTTTCTGCGTCATACTTGCTGCGCACTACCCCGACACCTCTGTCGGAGTAGTGCGCAGCGAGTATGATGAGCAACTTCTCTTTTGGGAAACATCAGGTAAATTACATTTTCAAAACAAATCTTACGGTTTTAGAGTAAATTAATGGGTGGAACTGCCATCGCCGGAAGCCTAGCTCGATCTCCCCTCGTGTCTTTTGTCTTTGAAGAACTGGGACCGTTTTACGTAAGGATTATCATAGTAATAATTTTTAAAAATTCGTTGGAGAAGATTCTGAAATCTGTAATCTGAATGTTTTCTCGCCTGATGATTGCAAGACAATTTCAAATAAGACACATACAGAGTCAGATACAAAGATAAAGACAGAGACAGAGAAGATAAATAGAATGATCACGACCATGTTTCTTTTTGTTTTCGCCCTCATTTTGGAAGCCACCTAGAAGAAAATTCGGAGCGCACGCAGATGGATGTGTCATGAACGCTGCTGACGCAGCTGCTAATTCATAGGGTGCGCCATCCTTTACCGCATTCCCAGGTTGTGAATTAGTTGCCGACTCCTCAATCGCGGCATTTGCTCCTTTCGGGAAAAGAGAAAATAGAGAAACAGAGAATTAAAGAAACTTTTTCATTATTACGTTCTCTGAATTTGAATCTATTCTCTGATATTAGATGCTTATTGCAAAAGTTCTTTTTCTGTGAACCTAGTTATGGATATTTGTGTCCTCCTGTTTATCCTCGTCTCTTTCCTTAACGGGATCCAAGTGTCAATCTTCTATTCGACTTTGTGGCCCTATGCAACGAGGGTAAAAGAGAAACACATTTTGATTGTAACTCAAATCTTAAGATCGACCCATCCATCTCGATTTCTTTCTTTGGCTGATTTACGGCCGCTTTTTCCGTTAGACAGGGACTGTCGTCCGTTGGATTTGGGTTCTGGATGGACAAGAAGGGAACAGGTTAGAACACACACTCACTCACTCACTCACTCGATTTGGAATGGTGTGCACAATGCGCGACTTAATGAATGTCTGAGAATGTCTTGTTTAGCCTATTTACTGACTTTTAAAAACTTTTGGGCCAAATCGAAGACTAACAAAATTTCATGTCACAGGCCCTGTCGACTTTTATTGGCATCGTCTCTTAACTAAATTCTTAAAAACAACTTATTTTAGCGAGGAATCCTCTGTTAGTAGCAATTAGATTTCTCTTGTTTTCAAATGTGGTATTCTTCTTTTCCGATATGGAAATGGTACCGATTGATTTTAGAAGATGAGTGCTGATGGCCTCCAGGTTATTTAATTTTCATTGTTTGAATGAGCTTATTTTCAGAATCCTCCTTGGAATTGGAGCCGGATCAGTTTCTGTTACAAGGACCAGGGCTCCCGCGGGTATTATAATTTATTTTAAAATCTTATGCGTCTTTCAGTCGCTAGCAGTTCTATCAGAAGCGGAATGATAGCTTGGGTTCAGTTGAGTTTCACCATTGGAGCGACAGTTGGCCCTCTTCTCCAGGTAGTGCTTCCATTTTGAAAAAAAATTCTTGATTTGCAGCATGCCGAATCGGATGCTGGAGTTTCCCTTGGATTCCTACCCATTCAATGGAGCTCATTCACAGCAGGACCCATCATGATGGTGTTACTAAACCTTCTGCTCCTGGCTGTGGTTTTCTTTAAATTGGATGATAGGACACCGGAAAATGAAGAGCCTGCGGAAAGAGGTAACCATGCTTTTCAAAATGCAGATCGGCAACAACAATTTTTGGGGTTTTTTAAAGAACAGTTTCGATTGAAAATGATACGTGAAAAACGATGGCAAGGTTGCATGTGTCCCAAACTGACCCAAAGCGGTCAAAATGAAGAAAAACTTTAAAAAAAGAAACGTTTGTAGGTTTTGCCAATTACACTTTCAAAGTTGCAACGCGTTGAAAATACCGGATGCGCGCGCAATAACCTGAGACAAGAATCGATGTTGACCCTAAAGATCCAGAAATGTGTTTTGTGGTCAAATAAATGTCTTTGACAAAATGTGGGCACCTACAAAAATTGCAAATACAAAACAATGACCTAAAATATGCAGAATTTTGTATATAAAAAACCATGACATTGATCTGAGACTCTTAAGTTCAAGAAAACAATTTTTTTAGATGCCGGTGGAAATCAGAGGAGCAACGTGATGCTTTTTGGTTGCGGATTCACAACATTTTCCCTGATGTTGTTCTCAGCCGCTGTTGAGAGGTTTTATTTTTCTCTTTTCTCTTCCATTTATTTTTTTAGCATTTTCTCAATGTACATGGAGCTCCTGTTCAACTGGTCGCCTTCTGAAACATCTTCCTATTCTGGATATGTTTACGCCGTTCACGGAGCCGTGGAGATTTTTGCCTACACCGGATTTTCCTTTCTTTTCCGGAAGATGTTTGTTTTTCTCTTCTATTTTTATTATATTTTTATTTATTTATTTTGCCAAACTTTGTCTCAAATGTGCCGGGTTATTCCGCGCGCATCCTGTTTTCTTAACTTGGTCGAAACTCATCCAAAACTACGCGAAGCGTTAAATTTTGAAAAAGCTATTTTCTTAAAATTATCACATAACTACGCGACGCGTTAAGTTAAAGTCTTAAAAGAGGCATGCCGACCCTTACACGGTCTTAAATTTTAGGTCTACCACAAGGGCCCGAATCTTGTACATCATCGTCGGAGTCTCCCTCGGCCTCTTCTTTTTCCTGATGACCTTTCCCTTCCCCTTTGGAGCTGCCTTCGGTTAGAAGTTTTTGTTTGACAAAAAGTAGGCCAATTTTTCAGATTGCCGCAACTACGGATGGTGTTCAACTACACCCAAGGTAAATTCTACCATTTGAATTCAGTAACTCTTACTTTTCAGCCCAACGCCTGGCTTTTCTCCGCCGCCTTCTATGTCGTCATGGCGGTCCACTTCCCAGTGACGCACATTCCGATGGGAAACGTACTCTTCCTAGCCTCGGCAGGGGTAAACCAGGTGTGACTGTGTTTTTGGAAGTTTTTTTCAGTATGACATTCTTTAGGGAAAGATAATGGGAGGAGTGATGTTGGTTGGAAGCCTGGCTCGTGTGGGAGGACCTCCATTGATCTCTTTTGTCTTTGAACAGCTCGGACCGATGTTTCTGTGGATTCTCCTGGTAAACTGAAAGCCAATTCCGAAGTTCTGTATTTTTAAGGGAAGCTTTTCTGTGTTGGCTCTGGTCATTTGGGTGCTTCTGTTTCTGAAGGTGGCGTCTGGAGAAGATATTCTCATGGAGGAAGTAGAAAGCAAGTCTTCGGTTGAGCTGGAGGAGGTGGAGTTGGAAGCAGAAAGCGGCATCTATAGATTTTAATTGAACTACTTGTATATATCACGCATATATGGTAATCAAAAAAGTGTATATAGATTTTCTTCATAATTTTAACAGTTTTCAGAAGAAAGAGAAAAGCGATGGATTGATAGTAAAGAGTCAAAGACAGAGAGAAAAAAAAGAGAGAGAGAAAGAAAAAAGAGAGAGAGAGACTTCCCTTACCGCCTCAAATGAGCTTCCTTCCCTTTCTGAATCCAATTGGGAGAATCCTTCGAAGTGCGCACGCGTCAATCACTTCCCAGCCGCCGCTGCGATTCAAATGCCCAGCGGCATGCGGCTTATCGATCGCCAAGGGTCAACCCGAATTCCATTGTCCTTACACTCCCCTATCACAATAGACCACCCACTCTTTTAATCCCCTAAAACCCCAGAAAAATTGATTTTTCATATAAATATATTAGTTATAAATCATAGTTCCCAAATTTTTAAATAAAATTCTCCTTTAAAAACAAAATATTAAACTAAATTGTAAAAACTTAACCAATTGGCTCACAGAAGCGGAAATGTCGTCTTCATTCATTTTCTATTCCGATCATCGTCAATCAATTTACGAATTAGCGTCATGTATCAAGTTTCCAGTGTTTTCTGATTGAGCGCCTATCGTAAACAGCGCTCTTTGTTTTTGCCGCGTGATTTCTGGCTGTTTTGGCTCAACGCCCTCCCACCAGCTGACCACTGTTCTACGATATTGATATTTTGAACTATTTTTTTAAACTTTTATTTTTTCTTAAAGAATTTTAATTCAAATTTAGTCGAAAAATTTGCGTTTTTTTAATTGATCTGAAATTATTTGATTGAAATTGTTTTTATCTCTTTTTAAAACACCTTTGGGCATTATAAACTATTTGTATTGAATATATTTTAATTTAAAATGGCCTTTTAACATGTCAAAATTGAAGAGCCTTAAGTACGTGATATTTTCGTCTGCACGCGAATTTTAGCTGGCGATGTTCCAGAACGTTTTTATCAATCTTTCCTGTTGATCTTATATTAATCTATTAATTTTTCATATTTTTAAAAATCTTTTAAACAATTCGATATCAGGAGGAACCAGAGAGCCGGCTGGTTCAATTTGTACCTCATTTTAATTTTTTCTGCATATTTTTATTTATTAAATTCGCTTTAATCGATTTAAATACCCTTTACGTGCTAATAATAAACTTTTAATTGCCAAAAAGCGGATTTGTAGTTTGTCATTTTACCGAGAAGTCCCATTATTGTCATATTGGCAACTTTCCTCCATTTTTAGTCATTTTCTCTCTCTTCCGCGGCATTTTAGTCTTCTTTTATGTCCCCTTCGTCTATTTACGTACTTCTCCCGTCCTTGGTCAATACTTTGCTGATCGAATGATGCAAGTTGCTGCCAGCCGGCTGCCTCCCCCACTTTCAATTTTTCGTATTTTTCGTTAGACTTCAATCGATTTCTCTTAAATTTCACTTAAATTTATTAATTTAAACACTTTTCACGGCTCTTGAATCCAAAAATCAATTAAAAAATCTAAAATCCCAGCCGAATTGACCTTGTCCGCCATAAAAACAGCCTGCGTGCACTACTTATCAGCTTTACACTTCGACCCGCCACCACAAACACGTTCCCAAGTTTTATGTCTCAATTCCATGAGAAAATACCCTATTTTACTTTAAAATCGCTTTAAAATACTTATTTTAATGCCCAATTAGTGATTTTTAAGGTTTCTTATCAATGTGATGGGCGGTCTTCACGTGAACATTTCATGGGCGTCTTTTCGTATTTTTCTGCAACCGTTTCTTTATTTTTATTGTTTCTTTGAAAAATATGAGAGTTTTTTATTTCATATTTTTTAAAAGTAAGATTTAAATTATCGATTTTAAAATTCAATTTTCAGTGCCACAACTCGCCGAGGGTATGTTCGGGGCCCTCGAATTAGCCTGCTCCTACCGGTCAGTTTTAAATTATTCTTTCTATTGTTTTAACAGATTCTATAAAAAAAAATTTTAAAAAAAATCTTTTTTAAAGATTTATTCAAAAATATTTTCTTCAAGTTTTGACGTTTCATTTTTCTAAAATTTCGTTTTATTTAATTTTAATTTTTTTTATGTTTCGTATTTTTTAAAATTTTCTTGTAACTGAATAATTAATTTTTTTGTAATTGAATTAATTATTTTGGCGACTGGTGAAAAAAACTTTATTACCACCTGGAAATAGAAACCTTACCGAAAAATGTGTAAAAATATTAATATATGTTTTTTAAAAATTAAGAACAAATGTTTTTAAATAATTTAAATTAATTAATTTATTTATTTAAAGTTTTAACAATTTGAATATTAATCTATAAAATAATATTTTTTAATGATATTATTAAAATTAATTTTCTTTTAAAAAGTCTGTTTTTTCAATTTTTTTAGAAAAAGGTTGAAATTAGTTTTTTGTTGTTGAAATAATTAGTTCTGAAAATCAAATCGAATTTCAGGAGATGGCGCGACAGCCATTCGAAGGACCAAAAAATCGTCGCCAACGACATGAAAAAGGTCGGCGGAGGCACCCGGCTGGCAGACGAACAGAGCATTTCTGTGAGTTTTTTTCTTTTTATAAACTTTTTTTAAGCTTTTAAAAATATTTTAAAAATAGAAAATGAATATTATAATGTTTTCTTCAGCTGGAGTCAATCATGGCGGAATTCAAGCTGTCGAACAACACCCTCCGCCGGATGATGTGCCACATGAGCGACAACATGGACAAAGGCCTCGAGACGGGTCTCCAACGGAGCACAATCGCCATGCTGCCCTCCTTCGTTCCGGAACTCCCCGACGGAACAGGTACGCATTTTGGCTCTATTGCCAAAAAGCGGCTTTTACTTAGGTCAGGCGGTCTTTGGTTGCTAAAAAGCGGCTTTTAATTAACAAATAGGCGGGTCAAGCGGCCTTTGGTTGCCAAAAAGCGGCTTTTAATTGGAAAAAAGCAGAAGCGGCATTTGGTTGCCAAAAAGCGGCTTTTTTATGGGAAAAAAGCAGAAGCGGCCTTTGGTTGGCAAAAAGCGGCTTTTAATTGAAAAAAGCAGAAGCGGCATTTGGTTGCCAAAAAGCTGCTTTATTTTAATTTTCAGAGAGGGGTAAATTCGTGGCCATGGACCTCGGAGGAACGAATCTGCGAGTGATGCTCACGGAGATCGAGCCAGGAGAGCCTATGAGGACTAAACAGTTCAACACGAGGATCCCCAATGCGGCCATGCACGGAACTGGGGATAAGGTGATATTACTTAATTTTTAGATTTTATTTGTAAAATTATTCATTAAAACCGTATTCTTATTAATTTAATTTAAGTTTTAATAATATAAACCCTTTTAAGCTGTTCGACTACATCGCCAAGGCGCTGGCCGACTTCCTCATCGAACGCGGCGTGGAGAACGACAACCTCCCCGTCGGATTCACATTTTCCTACCCCTGCGACCAGACTGGCCTTAGAAGTGCTACCTTATTGAGGTAGTTGTAGAAAGCGGCCTGAGAGTACCGGAAAAAGCGGAAAGCGGCCTGAGGTCGCCATAAAAAGTGGAAAGCGGCCTGAGGCTAAGGGAAAGGCGGAAAGCCGCCTGATGTTGCCAGAAAATCGGAAAGCGGCCTGAGGCTACCGAAAAAAGCGGAAACCGGCCTGAGGTTGTCAGAAAAAGCGGAAAGCGGCCTGAGGTCGCCAGAAAGCGAAAAGCGGCCTGAGGTTGCCAGAAAAGCGGAAAGCGACCTGAGGTCACCGGAAAAAGCGGAAAGCGACCTGAGGTTACCGGAAAAAAGCGGAAAGCGGCCTGAGGCTGGCAGAAAAAGCGGAAAGCGGCCTAACCACCCCACAATTCTGATTTCAGATGGACTAAAGGAGTCACGGCGACTGGCGCTGTGGGCAAGGACGTGGTGCAGCTGCTCGAGGCAGCCATCGCCAGAGACGGCGTGAGTTTTCCCTTTTTGCCTGAAGATTTAGGCCCATTATTCTAATTACCTTGTTTTCTCAATTCCTCCCTTTTTTCAGAGGGTCACTGTGGAAATTGTGGCTCTGATCAACGATACGGTGGGAACGCTGGTAGCCGCATCTTACGAATCTCACGGACAATGCGACATTGGAGTGATCATCGGGACAGGAACCAACGCCTCCTACCTGGAGAGCACGAAGAATATCATCTATGGACTGTCGAAGGCAACCGAGGAGTACCACCACGATATGGTGGGTTACTGTAGCTTTTGGTAGCCTTAGGCCGCTTTTAATACCTGCTTTCGGTAGCCTACGGCCTCTTTGAACAGCTGCATTTGGCAGGCTTCGGCCTCTTTACCAGCTGCTTTTGGCAGCATCTGACCGCTTTTAACATCTGCTTTTGGCAGACTCAGGCCGCTTTGAACATCCGCTTTTGGCAGGCTTTGGGCGCTTTAATTATTCAATCATCTTATAAAATATTTAATTCAATATCTTCATTTTCTCCCTCTTTAGCTGTCTTTTCCAGATGATCATCGATACGGAATGGGGTGGTTTCGGCGACCGCAACGAGGCCGACTACATCTTCACTCAGTACGACAAGCTGGTCGATTCTCGCTCCGACCACCCGGGTGTCAATTCGTAGGTTTTTTTTAAATTCCAATTTTTTTAATGTATTTTTTAAAAAAATAATTTAAAATAAAATTTTTATTTATTAATTGATTTCAGGCTGGACAAATTGATCGCTGGGATGTGCATGGGTGAGCTGGTCCGTCTGGTGTTGGAGAAGCTCTGCCGCCACAAGATTATCTTCAATGGGAACGGGTCGAAGAGTCTGTTCCAGATCGGGAATTTCCCTACCAAGTACATCTCTGAGATTCTGCAGTGAGTTTCTCTCTCTCTCTCTCTCTCTCTCTCTCTCTCTCTCTCTATCTCTATCTCTATCTCTCTCTCTCTCTATCTCTCTCTCGGTAGCCAAAATAGGCTTTTAATTGTCAAAATCAGGTCAAGCGGCCTATTGTTGCCAAAAAGTGGCTCTAAATTGCTTAAAAAAATAGGTCAAGCGGCCTTGGTTGCCAAAAGCGGCTTCTAATTGGCTTTTAATTGCCAAAAAGTAGGTCAGGCGGCCTTTGGTTGCCTAAAAGTGGCTGTTAGTTGAAAAAAGAAGGTCAAGCGGCCTACTATTTCTAAAAGCGGGATGTAATTTAAAAATGAAGTAGGTGAAGCGGCCTTTGGTTGCCAAAAAGCGGCTTTTTGTTTAAAAAAAAAAGTCAAGCGGTCTTTGGTTGCCGAAAGCGGCTTTTAATTGCCAAATAAGCAGATCAAGCGGCCTTTGGTTGCGAAAAGCGGCTTTTAATTGTCAAAATCAGGTAAAGCGGACTTTTGTTACCAAAATCGGATTTGATTGCCAAACAAAGTAGTTAAAGCGGCCTTTCGTTGCCTAAAATGACTTTTAATTGCCAAACAAGCAGATCAAGTGGCCTTTGGTTGCCAAGAAGCGGCTTTTAATTGCCAAAAAAGCAGATCAGGCGGCCTTTGGTTGCCAAAAAGCGGTCTTTGTTTGCCAAAAGCTGCTTTAATTGTCAAAGTAGGTCTCTCTCTCTCTCTCCCTCTCTCCCCCCTAATCTCTTTTCTTCCAGCGACGACTGTGGTTCCTACGCCAACACCCGTCAGATCATGGATGAATTGGGCATCGAGAGCTACACCTTCTCCGATATGCTCCTCCTCCGCGAAGTCTGCATTGTCGTCTCCAGAAGGAGTGCTAACCTAGGCGCCGCCTGTTAGTTTTCTCTCTTTTCCCAGCTAAAACCATATTCTTTCAGCAATCGCCTGCGTTTTGAACAGGGTGAAAAGGAAGAAGATGGTTGTGTCGATCGATGGAAGCACCTACAAGTACCATCCGTTCTACGAACACTGGGTCAAGGAGAAAATCAAGGAACTCATCGATCCGGGACTTGAGGTATCGAAAGTTTAGGTTTTCCAGCAAACGTTGGGTTGCTGAAATCATAATTTAATTTGCATACAGCGGCGACAAGCGGAGGCTGAAATCGGCTCTATCCTGGATTAGCGGTCCTTAAAAACATAGGGGTCCATAAAATTTAATTATACCGGTCCATAAAAATGTGAAAAAAATTTTTTTTATTATATTTAATTTTCATAAAGTTTTTGGTTGGTTTAAAAAACATTTGGCACTCACTTTCAAAATAAAATTAACAAAAAAATAATACATTTTTTAAAATATTAAGTTTCATTTTTATTATATTAAATATTTGTAATGTTTTTTTTAAAATTTTTGAGATGCAGGGCAAGAGAGAAAATACAGGGTAAGAAAAAAATCTACTGAAAGTGTCGCAAATTTTAAAAAAGACATTACAAATATTTAATATAATAAAATGCAATTTTTAATTTATTTTTTAAATTAAATTTTTTTTTGAAAGTGAAAGTGTCGAAAAAAATTTAAACCAAAAACTTCCAAAAATGAAATATAAAAAAGTTTAAAAAAAAATTTAATTTTCTATTTTTTATGGGCTGCTATATTTTTAAGGAACGTTATTTTTTGGACCGCTAATTTATAAGGACCGCTAATCCAGGATAGAACCATTTATTTTGCTAGGCAGAAAATATTAATCTGCTCTAAAAGTTACAGAAATTGGCCATGTTTCCAAACAAAATTAAACCACAATTTAAAAATTCGATTTTTGATTAAAAATGGTCAATCTTTATCGGCTCTATCCTGGATTAGCGGTCCATAAAATTTAATTTCTCTATCTCGAAAATTTAAAAAAAAACAAAATTTTACAAATATTAAATATAATAAAGTGAAACTTAATATTTAAAAAAATTTAAATTATTTGTTTGTTAATTTTAAAAAAAAGTGAAAGTACCAAAAGTTAAAAAAAACCAAAAACTTACGATAATGAAATATAATAAGTAACTTTTTTATGGACCACTATGATTTTAAGTACCGCTAATACAGTATAGAGCTAAATCTTGGGTGTGAAATCACAGAAATTTGTAATGTTTTAAGAAAAAATATTGTTTCTCTTCCTTAATCTAATATTTTTCAGTTCACCCTGGTGCAGTCGGGAGACGGCAGTGGCAAGGGAGCGGCTCTGATCGCGGCGATCGTGACGCGTCTGCGCAAAGCGGACGAGAAGCGGAAGAAGGAGGAGGAGGCCCGCCTGAAGAGGGAGCAGCAGGAGAGGGAGGAGGCGGAGAGGCGGGCGCGCGAGGAGCAGGACAAGGAGAAGGCGATGGAGGAGCAGTGGCAGCAGCGGAGGACCGAGGAATTCAACTACGAGAGCGAACGCCTGGCCGCAGAGCAGAGTGTACGCGAGAAATTGCTCCAATAGGCTTTCTTTTCGTTGTAGGACCATCACTGAGAGATTTTCGAGGAGCGGGGGTGACTGAGGAGCGATTTTTATTAAAAACACGTTTTTGTCTTAGATTCTAAAAAAGAAATAGGGAAATCTAACCCTTTGTTTGTCTTTCACGTGCCCATTTTCCGTCCCACGTCCAGTCACCCCTTCGTTCTTTAGAGTAGAAGACCATTTGGGTCGGGATTTGTGTCTAGTCTACGCTTTTAACCTCAGTTTGTACAGATTCTCTTCCATTTGTGCATTTACACACGGTGCCAAGTCTGTTTTATCCTTGTTTGTTACATTCGGCAGAGTTTTTATTCTACATATAAATATTTACAATCGTAGTTGACTGGAAGAGAGAGAGAGAGGAAAATGGATAGCTACCGTAGTCAAATGACGGCCTGAGATTGCCAAAAAAGCGAAAAGTGGCCTAAGGCTACCGAAAAAAAGCGGCCTGAGGCTACATAAAAAGCGGAAAGCGGCCTGAGGCTACCGGAAAAAGCGGAAAGCGCCCTGAGGCTACAGAAAAAAAGCGGAAAGCGGCTTGAAGTTACCAAAAAAAGCGGAAAGCGGCCTGAGGTTACCAAAAAAGCGGAAAGCGGCCTGAGGTTACCAAAAAAAAGCGGAAAGCGGCCTGAGGTAGCCTGAAAAGCGGAAGCGGCCTGAGGCTACCGAAAAAAAAAGCGGAAAGCGGCCTGAGGCTAATATTAAATTTTAGTAAACAAAGTTTTGTGGAAATTTTTTATTGTCCAGTCCATGTAATATTTACAATCACAGTTACTGAAAGAGTGAGGGACCCAGAAAAAGAGAAAATAAATTATTAGGCACCGGGGAATCAGGCGAGGTCGATCTCGATGACCAGCTGGGATTCGTCTTCAGGCGAGGAGTCGAGAGGAGCACGGAAGAGCTGGGCGTGTTGGAAGGCGTTGCGACCGCGACCACCGGAGAAATTGGCCTGAATCAGGGTTAAAGGGAAGGAAAGGAGAGGGGCATACCGTAATCTTCAGAAGGGCCGAGGGAGGGTCATCCACCACGATCTCTCCGGAAGAGGGGATCCGCATACAGACCTTTAAAGAAGACAATTATATTAGTTTACAGGGGGAGAACTAAATGTACAGTAATTGATTTCATAGTGAGAGCTACCGTAATCGACTGAGAAACCGGTCTTCTGCGGCCTTAGGTTGCAAAAAGCGGTCTCATCTGCGGCCTGAGACTGAAAAAAGTGGTCATCTACGGCCTGAGGCTGTAAAAAGCGGTCATCTGCGCCCTGAGGCTGTAAAAGCGGTTTTCTGTGGCCTGAGGCTGTAAAAAGCGGTCTTCTGCGGCCTGAGGCTGTAAAAGCGGTCTTCTGCGGCCTGAGGTTGCCAAGGAAATGTAGTACGCAAAGCCAACACTTTGCATGATATCGATTGATTTTAATGATATACAGAAAATACCGTAATCCACTCACATCATCGGCACAGACGCTAATGGCGACGGCCCCGTTCTCGTAGGTGGCAGTCCCTCCAAATTTGACCATTGCGCGCTTGGCCTTCACACCGGTGAGATCGACAGCCCAGGAGATCTAAAAAAAGAGAAATTAGAATGATACAAGCCTAAAAGAGATAAAAGTGGTGAAATAAGCCCCACCTCTCCCTCCTCTTTGTCCTCCTTGCGACAGAGGTAGGTCATTCGCCAGTCGGATTCCACTTTGCGCATTATCCCCTGCGATTTGAATACGAAGGAAGACCAGCCCTTCGAGCGGGTGATGCCACGGGTGTAGGAGTCCTTCGAGGAATTGTAGACGATTCTGAAGAAGAAAAAAAATCATTTTTATCACTTATCTCTCCCTCTCTCTGTTTCATTTTATCTCTTTTTCTATAACTCTCTCTCTTTCTGTTAAAATCACATTTATTAAATTCACGCTCAACAATTCGAATATTTGGGATATATGGTCTGAATCTAGGAACCTCAATTTAAAATTAAAACATTGAAAATAATCACTTTTTTTAAAATTTTTTTTATAAAAAGAAAAATAAATTCCATAGAAATTATAGCGGCCCATGAAAAAACAAGATTCTCCGAAAACCTTGATTTTTTAATGGTTTTTTTTAATTTACATTTTTTTCGGTTTATTTTTTTTCTTCAATTTTTATATTTTTCACATATATTTTAAAAAAATTTATAATTTAAACTTATTAATTTACATTTTAAAAAAAAAGTTTATACCCGATTTTTAAAAAAATTGCTCACATTGTATTTTCCTCATCATTTCGAATAATTTCGAAATATATACTTTTAAACCATGTAATAAACAAAAATAAACAAAAAGTAAATTTTTTTAAAGTTTAAAAAAAAATCTTCAAAACATATTACGTTTTAAGGACCGCTGTAAGTTTTTTATAGTATATCTGCTCTAATTTATGGAACGCTATAATGTGATTTTTAGAATCGATAATCCAGGATAGGGCCCAAATCAGACCTTTAAAATATCCTTAGACCTATAAAATTATGGATTTAGACCTTTAATTCACACTTTTAGACCTTTAACATGAAACTTTCATAGTACTTTTAGTCCTTTAAAATAATTTATACCGTAAAGAAAAGTTTTTCGCGTTTAAATTATACATTTTTTAAGTGGCAATTTAGATCTTTAAGGTTGTATCATAATTAGTGGGGGTCTCGCCACGAACCGGATTACGGTATCTTGCCCAATTATGTCTCTCTCTCCCTCCCTCTCTCTCCTCTCCCTCTCTCTCTATTTCTCCCTCACCTCAACTTCTTCACCCTCAGCTCCTCATCATTCGGTCGAATGACAATGCTGGCCTTCTTCTTGGGGCTCAGTCCCATCTCTCCCCTGGCCTCCCTCCACTCCGCACTCCCAGTCGTCCTTCCACCGTAGTTCTTCGTGTCTGCCGCCTTGCCGTAGTTGATGAACTCCACCAGTTCCCTCATCCTCCGCCTCTTCATCTCCTTCTCTCTAGCCCCGTCCACTCCGTAGGCCGTGGCCACCCGAGCCGAGAGTTTCTGAAAATTTGCATTTTGAGCCTTTTAATTACAAATTGTTAAATACTTAAATAAATTTAAAAAGAAATGTAGATCAAAGCCTACCGATAAGAAATTGGCCAGCACGGGTTCACGAACGGCCGTCCTCCTTTTGACCAGGGCGCGGTGGTGATTAGAATATCGCCAGGTGACGTCGTAGACATGGTCAACACCGAAGGCCACCACATAGGAGATTTTCTTCTTCCAGCCCTGAAAAAGGAATTTAAATATTCCAATTATTCCGAGAAAAAGACGTTTTTAACATCAGCTTTTGGCAGCCTTAGGCCGCTTTTAGCATCCGCTTTTGGCAACCAAAGGCCGCTTGGACCACTTTTTGGCAGCCAAAGGCCGCTTTAAACAGCCTTAGGCCGCTTTAAACATCTGATTTTGGCAGCCTTGGGCCGCTGCTTTTTGGCAACCATAGGCCGCCTTCCTTTTAATATAAGGCCCTTACATTTTCATAGACGAGAGGCGTGTCGATGGCGTTCTCGCAGGGATCGCAGTGCACCCATCTGTCCAATTCCGGGATCCACAGCTCGCACCAAACGTGGTCCGTCACATCGTAGACGAACCTAAGAGTCACTTTTCACTCCAATATTCTAATGTGCTCCTTACCTGGCGTCAAAATCCATGGCAGTGGCCATTAGGGTGAAGCAATTGGCCCACTCGCCACAGCGACCGGTCCTAAAATAAAAAATGAGTTTAAAAATTTGTTTAAAAAAAGGAAAGTTTGTTTTAAAATTTTTTTTAAAATTTATAAATAAAAACTTGATTTAAAAAAAAATTAAAAACAGGAAAGTTTGTGTAAAAAAGATTTTTTAAATTTACAAATAAAAAATTAATTTTAAAAAAATTAAATTTTAAAAAATGATGAAAATACCTGGTTTCGAGCAATTTGGCAGGGTTGTTGTAGCGGGGGAAGCGAACCTCGGCTCCACACTCACAGGAATATACTTCCACTCGGTTGGCGCCATTTTCCAGCTCTTCCGAGTTGGGAGAACCTGAAAATGGATAATACAATAAAAAAAAAGAATGTTAAAAAAACGAATTTGAATTTGAGGTGAAAATTATAAGCGGGAACTTGAAATTTACCCCTAGGCTCATGGGTAAGTCTAAAATTGGGACTTTTTCGTCATTTTCAAACAAGCTGGAATTTTCAGACGACAAAATACACATTTTCTAGACAATCGCCAATTTTTACGCCGTATTTTGGATTACGGTATAGTCAAGTACACCAGCTACAGTAAGAGAGATGTCTACACTACCACTCCTTCAATTTTCTAGCTTCTACCGTAATCGAAAATCGCCTTACAGTATGGCCGATTACCGTAAGCAAAAGAATGCCACCGAATCCTGAAAGCAAAATAAATAAAGCTACCGTAATCGCTCTTCTGCCAGCATTGTTCTACAGTATGCCAGTTGTAAAAATTAGCCTACGCACAAAATAGTAAAGGCGGCCTTTAGTTGCCTTTGATTGCCAAAAAGCGGCCTTCGGTCACCAAAAAGCGGCATCTGGTTGCGAACAAGCGGTCTAAGCAGCTGTCTTTGGTTGCAAAAAAGCGGTAAAAGCGGCCTTGGTTGCAAAAAAGCGGCTTTTTGTTACCAAAAGCTGCATAGTTCTATGGGATCATTGTAGAACTATTAAATTCTAAAATTTCGCACCTTTTGGCCAATTTCAAAAGTCCTTTTCAGTCCTTCAAAATATAAGCTTCGACGAAAACCACCACTGCTTGACATTTTCCGGTCTCAGTTCAAAATAGCACCCAAAATTTGCATATAGCACCCCAAAAAGTACTTTTTAGCGCCATATTAAACTCAATAGCACCTCCAACGGCGGTTTCAAACCGCTTTTGCCAAACATTGAAAACCACACATTCAGTAAATAACGACCACCAGTTCTCAAACCAAAAAAACCACGAACCCATCAATCCAGTGCCTTTAGTCGTCTGTTTCTCGCACTTCTGACACACGGGACTGTCGCACCACTTGAAGAAGTCCATCTTGAACCACTGGAGGAGTTCTGAAACAAGAAAAATTAGATTTTTAGCTTAAGAAAATAACAAAAATTAGAATCTGGGGGAACAAAATGACAAACCTTTGGCTAGCATGAATTGGTTTACTTTCCCATCGACGGTGGCGCTCTCCAGCAGATCCTCGGAAGGGATGAGGCTCAGGGCGAGGGTTTTATTGACCATGTCCGTGTAGTACTTGAACTGAAATCGAAAGATTTTTAAGAATAAGTTAAATTGGTGATTGTTGTATAAAATAATTACAAAATAATTAAACTGAAATAACGGGTTCTAGGAAACTTCTTAAAATATTTTTTTCATAAAAATCCAAATTTCTAGTTTTAGCTATTTTTTAAATTTAAATTATTCTTCTTAAAAAAAATGCAGAAAAGTCGCCAAATTCCAATTTTTTAGCTTCCGAAGTCGTCAAAAAAAATTTAAATTTAAAAACAATATTTTTACCATTTTCTGGCCCATTTCTGGGCTAAATTCAAATTTAATAATAAAAATAAATTTAAAAAAAAGTAAAATTGACAAACCTTGTCCGAGTTGGCGACAAACTGGCTCAGAAATTTCCTCTCCTCGTCGGAAGCTGCATTCGGATTCGCCGGAGTGGAGCTATAATGCCTGAAAATGAAATATCCAAGCGGCCAATAGTTGTGCAAAAACGGTCCAGGCGGCCTTTGGTTGGAAAAAAGCGGTCCAGGCGGCCTTTGATTTGCCAAAAGCGGTCGAAGCGGCCTTTGGTTGCCAGAAAGCGGTCCAAGCGGCCCGTGAGAAAAAATCAAGAATCCAATTAACCAACCTCTGGACGGTCTGCTCGAGCGCCTGCGGATTGGCTCCCTGTACTCGATCCACCTCCCTTCCCTGCTTCAGAAACACGAATGTGGGCATCGCACGGACTCCGTAGGTAGAAGAAATATCTGAAATAAGGGAATTGAGGCCTTCTGAATACTCAGATTTGTTAAAATTGGCTCAAACGGATGCCCGGAAATGATTCATTAGCTTATGACACGTCAGCTTATCAAAGATTATAATACTAATTATCATAAAATTAGGAAATTGTCTCGTGTCTAATAATTCCAGGGGAACCCTTCTTTTAGCCCCAACAAACCCGATTTCTAACTCAATTTCTTTAATTTTCGAGTCAAATCCTCCGCCTACCTCTTGCAAAGTCCACATTGACTTTGAGAAAAGTGGCATTCCTATACTGACTGGCCAACTGGGCGAAAAACGGAGCAATGTGCTTGCAGGGTCCGCACCAGTCAGCATAGAAATCCATGACGAACAGCCGATTGGCATCGGCCGCTCCCAGGAGCTGGTTCAGGTCGGCCAGGCTAGCTACCTGCACCGCCATCTGACCCTAAATATATTTTTAACAAAAATTGTACAATTTAAAAAAAAGTGAAAAAAAAATCAATAATTTGAAAGGAAAAAGCAAAAAGGAACGGTGGGAAAGCCCAGGTGTTCGAATTCTCACGGACTGATGTCACTTTGTCAATTGGGTCCCGCCACGATCGGCGCAGCCGAAGTGCGGTAAATTTGTGCTTTTGAATTTTTCACTGGAAATTTTAAATTCGCTTTTTTTAATTTAAAAAGACCACCTGTTTTTTTCGCACATTTTTGTTATATCACCTTTTTTTGAATAATTAAGAGTAATAAAATGTAAAAATTTTCAGATGAGCGACGACAGGGACGATGTTCTAGCACAGGCACAAGATAGGTTGGTAAAAAGGGCTTTAAAATGAATACTGTGAGGTGAACTGCAATATATTCTAAATTAAATGAACTACTAAAATAAGAGAAAATTGGATATTGTCGACTTATGCGAGGAGAAATTGGTTTTTACCGAAAAATCAATCGAAATTTTTATTTTTACGACAGATTTCTAATTTTTGCTTGAAATAAGCGACCTTGTAGTTTTAAAATCAAGAAATTGATTAATTAATTCAAGAAAATCGATTAAATCGACCGAATTTACGCAATTTTTAAGCAAAATCTAAGTTTTTACTTTAAAAAAATGGTTACATATTTTGTTAAATAATCAAATCTTATTTTCAGGGATGCCAACTACGAAGAGAGAATAAAAACCATCAAATTCAATGACCTAATCGACTGCAAATACGGATTTGAAAAGTACACAGAGCCGGGAGAGAAGAACGCATGGCTCGTCAATTTGCAACCGGTAATTTCTTATTTTATTTTTATTATTCATATAATTTATAAATAATAAAATTCATTAAAATTAAGAAATATTATTAATAAAAAGGCAATTTTCAGTCGGAAATTGTGGACGAACAAACGAAAGTGATTCTGTCGGCCGTCGATTTTTACTTCATCGAGGAGAGCGGAAAGCGGTTCAGGGTTGGTTTTATATTTTTAAAAAAAATATTTCTAAAGTATTTAAAAAAAGTTTTTTTTTAAAATTATACACAAATTGACGGTAATGTTTAAAATAATTTTAAATTAAGTTTAGATTGCCTATCCGTTTCGACCTTACTTCTACGTGGCGACGACAGATGGGACGGAACATCAAGTGGCCTCCTTCCTCACCAAAAAGTACGGAAACTCGATTCTTGTGGACCTCATCGACAAGGAAGACCTGGATTTGGTTAGTCAAAGTTTCTGTTTTCCAGAAAGGCCTGAGGTTGCCAGAAAAGCAGAAAGCGGCCTGAGGTTATCAGAAACAAACGGAAGCGGCCTGAGGTCGGGTGAAAAAGCGGAAGCGGCATGAGGTTGCCAGAAAAAAAGCGGGAGCGGCCTGAGGTCGCCAAAAAAGCAGAAGGCGGCCCGAGGTCGCAAAAAAAAGCAGCAGCGGCCTGAGGGTGCCAGAAAAAAGGGGAAAGCGGCCCGATGTCGCCAAAAAAGCGGAAGCGGCCTGAGGTTGTCAGAAAAAAGCGGAAGGCGGCCTGAGGTCGCCAAAAAAGCAGAAGGCGGCCCGAGGTCGCAAAAAAAAAGCAGCAGCGGCCTGAGGGTGCCAGAAAAAAGGGGAAAGCGGCCCGATGTCGCCAAAAAAGCGGAAGCGGCCTGAGGTTGTCAGAAAAAAGCGGAAGGCGGCCTGAGGTCGCCAAAAAAGCGGAAGCGGCCTGAGGTATTCAAAAAAAAAGCGGAAAGCGGCCTGAGGTTGCCAGAAAAGCAGAAGGCGGCCTGAGGTCGCCTGCAAAAAGCAGAAAGGGGCCTGAGGTCGCCGAAAAAAGCGGAAAGCGGCCTGAGGTCACCTGAAAAAAAGCGGAACGCGGCCTGAGGTCACCGAAAACAGCGGAAAAAGCGGAAAGCGGCCTGTGGTCACCTGAAAAAAAGCTGAAAGCGGCCTGAGGTTGCCAGAAAAAGCAGAAATCGATTAAATTAATCATAAATTTCCAGGCGAATCACCTCTCGGGTATCCGAAAGACCTACCTGAAGCTCTCCTTTCCCTCGCTGAACGAACTCAACAAAATCAAGAGGGACCTCATGCCGGAAATCCGCAAAAACAAGGAAAGGATCAAGAAGGAATCACAATACTGCACCTACCTCGCCAGGTTTTACTACTTTTTAGCCTCTTTTATTCTAATTATTCAGGAATATGGGAGGAGACAACTACACTCTAAAGGATGGAGATGTTCTGTCAGAGATAGTCGATATACGGTAGGTTTTCGGGGTGAAAAAATCAACTTTAGAGCCTTTTTCATATTTTTTGTGACTATAAAAGTGTTTAAAATTTTAAAAAAATCAATTTTAAAGGCTTCAAATTCCTAATTTTCAGAGAATACGACCTTCCCTACCACATGAGGGTGGCCATTGATGAGAAGCTTTTCGTTGGCAAATGGTACGCTGTCAGGGGGATGAACTCCGACCGAAGGCCCGGCATTAAATCGTAAGTATTCCGATTTTCTTTATTTTTACTGTGTTTTTTTTTGAATTTTCAGTCGATTGAAACAGAAAAATGTGGTCTTTTTTCAGACACCCTACTCTGATCGACCCGGTGGATCCAGTTGTCCTAGCCTTCGATATCGAAACCACAAAGCTGCCCCTGAAATTCCCCGATTCTGCCACTGATGAGATCATGATGATTTCTTACATGGTCCGTTTTTTTTTCTAATCAAAATCGGCCGGTTGCGTCGAAAATACTGGAAATGCACTACGATAATGAGGAGCCTAGTTTCAACAATACGGCAAAAATATGCAAATTTCTGTGATTTTTAACGGGAAAGGCGTAATTTCTACCAGAAATTGTCTTTTGGTCCATTTTTCGGCTCTATCCTGGATTAGCCGTCCTTAAAAATTATAGCGGTCCATAAAATTGTGAAAATTAAAATTTAAAAAAAAATATTTTTATTATATTTTATTCTTGTAATGTTTTGGTTGGTTTTTTTTACATTTCGAGACTTTCAAAAAAAAATATATAAAAAATATTTTTATTATATTAAATATTTATAATGTTTTGGTTGGTTTTTTAAAGTTTTCGACTTTCAAAAAAATATTTTAAAATTTAAAAAAAAACCAACCAAAAAACATTACAAAAATGAAATATAATTTTTTTTAAATTTTAAACTTTTTATGTACCGCTATAATCGTATGGACCCCTATAAATTTTAAGGACCGGCCCCAATTTCTCCATTTTCAGGTGGACGGCCACGGTTTCCTGATCATCAACCGAGAGATCGTCTCTGCCGACATTGAAAGCTTCGAATACACGCCCAAGGATGAATTCAGAGGAGAATTTGTCGTCTGGAACGAGGCAGATGAAACCGCCGTCATCAGAAGGTGATTCTCCCTCTCTTTCTCTGCGTCTCTAACCTCCCAGTCTCTCTCTCTCTCTCTCTAAATCCCTCCTCTTCAGATTCTTCGACCACGTTCTGGAGGTTCAGCCCAATATCATCGTCACCTACAACGGAGACTTCTTCGATTGGTCAGTCAGCCCCATTTCCCCATCGCAATATTCCTAATTTCAGGCCCTTCGTGGAGACGCGTGCCCAGATCCGCGGGATGAACATGCTCGAGGAATTGGGATACTCGAAAATCGGAGAGGAGTACCGCTGCCGCAACTCCATCCACATGGACGCATACTGGTTTGTCTAATTTCGGCGAGAGAATTCTAATTTGGATGGTTTAGTTGGGTGAAACGTGATTCCTACCTGCCGGTTGGAAGTCAGAATCTGAAGGCAGCCGCCAAAGCCAAGCTCAGATACGATCCTGAGGAGGTGGATCCGGAGGACATGTGCAGGATGGCCAGGGAGGAACCACAGGTACCGTATTTTCTTTTTAAAAAAGCGTTTTAAAGCGGCCTGAGGTCACGATAAAAGCGGAAAGTGGCCTGAGGTTGGCAGAAAAAAGCGGAAAGCGGCCTGACATCACCAAAAAAGCGGAAAGCGGCCTGAGGTTGCTAAAAAAAGCGGCAAGCGGCCTGAGTCACCAGAAAAAGCGGAAAGCGGCCTGAGGTCACCAGAAAAAAGCGGAAACGGCCTGAGGTCGCCAAAAAAAGCAGAAAGCAGCCTAAGGTCTCCAAAAAAAGCGGAAAGCGGCCTGAGGTTGGCCGAAAAAAGCGGAAAGCGGCCTGAGGTCATCAGATAAATAGCGGCCTATACTTTGTTCCTTGTATTTTCTTTAAAATGTCAACAAAATGTGTTATTTTCAGGCTCTCGCCAACTACTCCGTCTCCGATGCCGTTGCCACCTACTACCTCTACATGAAGTACGTCAATCCCTTCATCTTCGCCCTCTGCACCATCATTCCTCTCGGGCCGGACGATGTGAGTCTCTCTCTCTCTCTTTTTTCTCTCTCTCTCTCTCCTCTCTCTAACAAAAGTAATTCAGGTTCTGCGCAAGGGTTCGGGTACCCTCTGCGAGGCTCTTCTCATGGTGGAGGCCTTCCACAACGAAATCGTCTTCCCCAACAAGTATACCGGAAGTGATGACGTCAAGATGTCCAAGGACGGCCACAGGATAGAGAGTGAGACCTACGTGGGAGGGCACGTAGAGGCACTCGAGGCTGGAGTCTTCAGGGCGGATATTCCTTGCAGGTTCGTTGAATAATCCCGCTTTTTGGAGCCTCAGGCCGCTTGAAACCGCTTTTCAGAAACAGGCTGCGTAGAAACCACTTTTTGTAGCCTCAGGCCGCCCAGACCGCATTTTTCGAGACTCAGGCAGCTAAAAGCCGCTTTTTCTATGCCTTTTTAACCTCAGGCCGCTTTTTATAACCTCCCGCTTTGACCCATTTTATTTAGTATCAGGCTGCCTGGAAACCGCTTTCTGTAGCCTCAGGCCGCTTTAGACCGCCTTTTACCATTAGATCGCCTAAATCGGCTTTTTGTAGCCTCAGGCCGCGCTAAACCGCTTTTTAGAACGTCAGGCCGCCTGGGACTGTTTTCCATAGCCTCAGGCCACTTTTTAGCCTTTGACCGCCTGAACCGGATTTTTGTAGCCCCAGGCCGCTCTAAACCGCTTTTTGGAACCTGAGACCGCTCTAAACCGCTTTTTGGAGATTCAGGCCGCTTGGAACTGTTTTCCATAGCCTCAGGCCGCTTTAAACTGCTTTTTCGCCCAGTTCGCTGGGAACCGCGTTTTGTAACATCCGGCCGCTTTAGACCGCTCTTTCTAAAGCATCAGGCCGCCTGAAATAGCTTTGTCTAATCTGATACATCTTGAAACCGCTTTGCAAGGAATACATTTTAACAATTAAAATAAGTCTTATTTTGCAGCATTAAAAACTATAAACCATCTTCATTTTTTTTCAGATTCCGTCTGGTTCCCACCGCCTTGGCCGCCCTAAGAGACGAGGTCCCCGCCACAATCGAGAAGGAGCTGAAGCGAGAGTTCGAAATCCTCCGCGAGCAGGTCGTCGACTTCGATGAAAAGGTTGCTTTTTTAAAATTAAAAATTTTAATGAAATTAAAATGAAATAAGTTTAAAAATAATCAACGTAAAAATAATTTACTATTTTCGTTTGTATTTTTTTGATTTTTAATTTATTTAAAATAAATTTAACTAAATAAAATTGTAATTAAATTAAATAAAAATCATTATTTTCAGTGCGCCGAGGTTCAAGAGGCCTTCCAAGGGATGCTGGATTGTCCGTCGCGTCTCGAGCACCCCAGAATCTACCATCTGGACGTCGGAGCCATGTACCCCAACATTATCCTCACCAATCGTCTTCAGGTAATTTTCTTAAAATTGAAAACGAAAAGAGGATTTTAAAAAATTGCAAAATTGATTGTTTTTAGGAAAATGATAAAATAATCTTTTTTTTTAAATGTTTTTTAAATGTCTCGATTTTGAATGAATCCTGCGACTGCTTTTAAATAAAATAGTAAACCAGATTTTGAAAAAAAAACAAACATCGGGTCCAATTGAACTTAACTCATTGAAATTGAAGAATTCTCAGGAAAATACAATTTCCCGCCAAAGTTCTCAATTTTTCAGGCACGCAAGTTTGCCGACTGGAAAATTCTCTTTGAATTTACCCAAACTAAGATAAAACCTATTTTGTAACCGGAGGCAGTATTTAACCGCTTTTGGATCCTCAGGCCGCTAGTACCGCGTTTTGTAACCTCAGGCCGCTTTAATCCGCTTTTTAACCTTAGGCCGCTTTTAACTGCTTTTTATAAATAACATCGGGCCGCTTTAAACCGCCCATGTTTTCAATCAGTATTTAAAATTGCATTTTAAAGAATTATTCCACATTACAACCGACGACTCTATCCTGGATTAGCGCTCCTTAAAATTTAGTTTTTTTTAAGTGTCGAAAATTTTAAAAAAAACCAAAAACTTACAAAAATGAAATATAATAAAAATTTATTTTTTTAATTAATTTTTTTGCTTTTTAAACTTTTTTTTTAAAACATCTAAATACCCCTAATTACCCCTATTTTCAGCCGTGTGCCATGGTGGACGAGGAGATTTGCATGTCCTGCGTTTACAACAAGCCGGATGCCCTGTGCAAGAGGACGATGGACTGGCAGTGGAGGGGAGAACTCAGTAAGTCCCTCAATCAGCCCCTCTGTATGCAAATTTTCAGCCCCTGCTTCCCGCGGAGAATACCAGCAGATCATGCAGCAGCTGGAAAGCGAGACGTTCGGAAAGCCGCCCCGGCCATTCCATCGGCTGGAGAAACTTGAGCGCCAGGCGATTGAGAAGAAGAGGGTTGCCGGTAATTGGCCAAAGCTGTTGCGTGTAATATGCTAATTTTTAGACTACAGTAGGAGGGTATACGGTAAGACGCATCTGACGAGGCTCGAAAAGCGACAGACGACCATCTGCCAGAGGGAGAACGCCTTCTATGTGGATACTGTCAAGGCCTTCCGTGACAGAAGGTTGGAAATTTGAATATTATGTCTCAAAATGGGACATTGTTCTCGAAAAAGGGAACAACTCGCCCGCTTGATGTTTACGCCGGGTTGTTCCTCAAAATTCAATTTATTGCCATGGCAGATAATTAAAAATCGTTAATTTCATCCTGTTTTCTGCGAAAAAAAGCTCTAATTTTTAAGACGTATATGAAAAATAGTTATAAAAATAGGAATGTTGCATATTATTTCTGGAAAATTATAATTTTTTATTCTATTTTCAGTGGAATTTTTATTTAATTTTCACAAAAAAAACCCTACAATTTGTAAAAATTATTAAAGAAACGATGGTTTAAATTTCATGAAAAGACAAAAACATTTATTTTAAAAAAATTAAATTCGTTTTTGAACAAAATACTCTTGGTGTAATTTTACGCGTAGATTTATTTATAAATAAAATACTTAAAATATTTTATTTTTTGAAAGTGGAAATTTCACAAATATTTTAAATATTTAGTTTTGAATATTTTTGGAAAAAAAACTCCTGTTTCCGAAGTTTGTTTAAAGGAATTTTTATTTTACCCAGCGAATTTCCAGAAAATAACGTTTTAAGGGAACCACAACAATAACAGTGATTTTTTCTGCTTTGAAATTCTCACTGGACATAATTTTTGTGCGATTGGAGGCAAAACAAAATTTATTTGCTGGTAAAGTTGTCCTACAGTAACTATTGTAAAAATGTATTTAAAGAATAAATTGGTTCATTAAAAATTTTTTTTAAAATTTAAAAAAAAACTTTAACCGATGGTTTTTCCAGATACGACTACAAAGAGCTGTTGAAGAAGGCGAAGAACGCGTTGGACGAGGTGCCGAAGGAGGACGTTGGAGCCATCAAAACTGCCCAGGGAAGGGTGGTCCTCTACGAATCCCTCCAGCTGGCCCACAAGTGCATTCTCAACTCTTTCTACGGATACGTGATGAGAAAGGGAAGCAGATGGTAAGCTCTTTTTTCTATTTTTATTACCTAAAATTAAAAATAAAGAATGAATTTTATAAATAAAAATGATTAAATTCAGGTTTTCCATGGAAATGGCGGGAATTGTGTGCCACACGGGAGCGAAGATCATCATGGAGGCGAGGAAGCTGGTCGAGCAGATAGGAAAACCCCTGGAATTGGATACTGACGGTTTGTTTGGAATTTGGGCGACTAAATTAGGATTTTTAAGGTATTTGGTGCCTGATCCCTGCCTCTTTCCCGGAGAACATCACTTTCAAACTGCAGAATCACAAGAGAAAGACGGTAAGTAGAAGTTCTACCGTAGATAATTTATCGCCATGCACCAAAAATGACAGAAAATTTTGAATTCGGCGCATGGATTTCTGGAAAAGGTTTATTGAACAATTTTATTTTTTAGATGTTTCTAAATTTTCAACTTTTCATTTTTATATTTTTTATTTTTTTAAAAACCCCAGAAAAATCATGTACTTGTACAAAAAGTGGCTTTCAATCATCGAAAAGCAGGTCAAGCGGCCTTTGGCTGCCAAAAAGCGGCTTTTAATTGGGGAAAAAGCAGAAGCGGCCTATGGTGTAAAAAAGCGGCTTTTAATTGGAAAAAAAGCAGAAGCGGGTTTTTTTTGTTGCCAAAAAGCGGCTTTTAATTGGAAAAAAAAGCAGAAGCGTCCTTTGGTTGCCAAAAGCGGCTTTTACTTGGAAAAAGCAGAAGCGGCCTTTGGTTTTCAAAAGCGGTTTTAAATACAAAAAAAGCAATCAAACGGCCTATTTAATTAATTTGAATACGAGACAGTTAATCCACTGCCTTCAGGTCACCGTCTCCTACCCGGCGGCTATGCTGAACGCCTTGGTCAACCAAAGTTTCACCAACGAACAGTACCACAATCTGGAGAAGGACGGGTCGTATTCCATCTCCTCCGAGAATTCCATCTTCTTCGAGGTTCGTTATTAATTTAATTTTAATAATTTTAGACATATAATTGAAATTTTAAAATATAAATAAAGGATATAATAAATAAATTTTAGGTTGACGGTCCGTACAAATGCATGGTTCTGCCCGCGTCGAAAGAAGAGGGAAAGAAACTGAAGAAGAGGTCTGTTCTCTCTCTCTCTCTCTATAACTGTACATGAGAGGGAGAAGGCAAGCGGCCTATTGTTGCCAAAAAGCGGCTTTTAATTGGGGAAAAAGCAGAAGCGGCCTTTGGTTGCCAAAAGCGGCGTTTATTTGAAAAAAAGCAGAAGCGGCCTATGGTTGCCAAAAAGCGGCTTTTAATTTGAAAAAAGCAGAAGCGGCCTTTGGTTGCCAAAAGCGGCTTTTAATTTGAAAAAAACAGAAGCGGACTTTGGTTGCCAAAAGCGGCTTTTAATTGGAAAAAAGCAGAAGCGGTCTTTGGTTGCCATAAAAGCGGCACTGAAACTCAAAAAGCTGGTTTCTCTCTCACTCTCTAATGTCTCCCTTTTAGATACGCCGTATTCAACTTGGACGGCTCGCTGGCCGAATTGAAGGGATTCGAGGTGAAGCGTCGTGGAGAACTCAACATCATCAAGTACTTCCAATCCTCCGTCTTCAAGACTTTCCTCAGAGGAAAGAACCTCGAAGAAGTGGGTTATGAACGCCTTATTTATTTAAAATACTACCTTAAATTAACTAAAATATTTTTATTTTGCGAAAAATAGGCTTCATATTGACCAAAATGTCCTAATTTTAGAAGTTAGTGGCTAAAACGACTATTTCCAGGTGTACGAGAGTGTGGCCCGTGATGCGGACTACTGGCTGGATGTGTTGTTCTCGCATGGAGTGAATCTGGAGGACAAGGAGCTGTTCGAGCTCATTTCCGAGAATAGGAGCATGAGCAGGAAATTGGAGGATTACGGAGCGCAGAAGAGTACCAGCATCAGTACGGCCAGGAGATTGGCGGAATTCCTCGGAGATTCCATGGTCAAGGTGAGGGCTTGGCCGGTTTTAAAGGAGAAATATCGGTTTAAACCGAACATTTTGAATTGAAAGTGAAAAAGTCTCTTTTCGATTGCCCGGAGAGTTCGGAGAAAAATCGAGCCGATTAAAAATTATGGAAAAAATAGGTTGTAAATTGGTGAAAAGTAGTTTTTTCCTGAATTTTTTTAAAAACCACATTTGTTTAAATTAGTAAAATGGAAGTTTTTAAAAAAAAATCATTATGATATTTTTATAAAGAGTTATTTTTCACGTTAAACATTGTTTAAATTAAAATTTAAGAAAGAAGAAAATTAAGATATTGGCGAAAAACGGAAATTTTTTTTATTGTTATTCAAGGAAAATCGCTTTTTTGTTGTTGTTGTTGTTGTTGTTGTTGTTGTTGTTGTTGTGTCTTTCTTTTAAAATTTCATATTCAAAGTAGAAAATACAACATTAAAAAAATCTCAAAAATCTCTAATGTCCAAAATGTTTGTGTTGCCAAAATCAAATTTCTTTAAATTAGTAAAATGGAATTTTGTTCGTACTTCGAATTTTAAATAATTTAATTGAATTAAAGAAATTAAGAAAAATTATGCTTTTCTAAAAAAAATATAATACTATTTTATAAGTTGAGAACCCTTTTCAGTTTTGTTTTTATGAAAAAATACATTTTTTTTTCAGGACGCTGGTCTCGCCTGTCAGTTCGTCATTTCCAAGCACCCTCTCGGAGCGCCTGTGACGGAAAGAGCTATCCCGATCGCCATTTTCCTCGTAATATTTGATTTTCTAATGATTCGGAACCCTTTTTTAGGCGGATCCTAAGACCACCGTGCATTACCTTCGTTTGTGGACAAAACAGCAGAACATCACTTCCGAAACCCTGGATATTAGAGAAGTCAGAACCCTCAGAGACGCTTTATATTCCCTTTTTTCAGCTGCTGGATTGGGACTACTACGTGGAGCGACTGGGCAACTGCATCCAGAAGATCATCACCATCCCGGCCGCTCTGCAGGGAGTCGCCAACCCGGTCCCTAGAATCGCCCATCCGGACTGGCTGCAGAACAAGATCAAGAACAGACTGGACTCTGCCTGTCAGCCGAAGATCACCGACATGTTCCAAAGGGCAGTGAGAGTGCAGCCACAGCAGGAGACCAACCAACACGGGAAGAGAGCCGCCGTGGAGGAGGTGGAAATGGACGGAGACAAGGAGAACGAACCGAAGAAGTCCAAGACTGCCTCCTCTGCCAAGAACACCACCAATAAGGTAGATTCCATCTAGTATTTAACTGAAATTAAGGAATTTAGGGTAATGAGGAGCCCACGGAACCGGTGAAGAAGACGATGGCTAAGCATGGATTCGAGGAGTGGAATCGGTTCAGGAAGGCCAAGATCAGATTGATGCTGAAGAGGAGGAAACAGGCCATTAGGGAACAGGGTCAGCAGATGTTAAAAGCGGCCTAAGCCTGCCGAAAGCAGATATTAAAAGCAGCCTAAGCCAGCCGAAAGCAGATGCTAAAAGCGGCCTGAGGCTGCCAAAAGCAGATGTTCAAAGCGGCCTGAGGCTGCCAAAGTATGTTTAGAGCGGCCTAAGCTTGCCGAAAGCAGGTGCTAAAAGCGGCTTGAGGCTGCCAAAAGTAGTTGTTAAAAGCGGACTAAGCCTGCCAAAAGCTTCTCTATCCTGTATTAGCGATCCTTAAATATTATAGCTGTCCATAAGAAAGTTAAAAATTACAAAAAAAAACATTTTTTTTAATCTTTCATTTTTTGAAGTTTTTTTGTTTCTGTTTTTTTTAAATTTCGACACTTTCACTTTCAAAAAAAAATTTAAAAAAATAAACAAAAAACTTTTAATTTGTATAATATTAAATTTTTTGTAATGTTTCGTTTGGTCTTTTATATATTTTCGACACTCGTAGCCAAAAAGCGTTCATCTAGAAAATTAAAAAAAACATTACAAATATTTAATAACACAAAATGAAATTTTTTAATTTAAAAAAAAATTAAATTATTTTTTGTTTTATTTTTTTTAAATGAACGTGTCGAAAATTTAAAAAAAAAAACAAAAAAAACTTACAAAAATGAAATACAATAAAAAACAGTTAAATTATTTTTTTTTAAATATTTAAGCACCGCCAATCCATGATAGAGCCCCTAAGGCTGCTGTTTAAAGCGGCCTGAGGCTGCCAAAAGCAGATTTTAAAAGCGGCAAAAGGCCAAACTACCACCTTTTTTTAATATCTCTCTTCTTCAGGTGCCGCCAACGTGGGTCGGATGGTGTCCCAGGTGAAGGAGAGGGTGAAGGAGCGCACTTGGCAGATCCTCTCCATCGAGGAGAACCCCCGCAGTCCCGGCTATTTCTACCTCTGGGTGGCTGCCGACGGCCAGATGCACAAGCACTCCCTCCGAGTCGACAGATCCATCGTCGTCAATTCCAGGGTACTGTATTATTTCTTCGAAATTTGCACACCTCATTTGCATTGAGCACGGCAAAAAAAATTTAGTGCAAAATTTACAAAAAAGCGGTGTTTTTAATCACCAAAAAAGCAGTTCAAGCCGCTTTTGGTTGCCAAACGCGGCTTTTAATCGCTAAAAAGCAGTTCAAGCGGCCTTTGGTTGCCAAAAAGCGGCCTTTCATTTAAAAAGCAGGTCAAGCGGCCTATGGTTGCCCAAAGCGGCTTTTAATCGCCAAAAGACAGGTCAAGCGGCCTATGGTTGCCAAAAAGCGGCTTGTCAAAAAGCAGGTCAAGCGACCTTTGGTTGCCAAAAAGCGGATTTTAATTGTCCAAAAGCAGGTCAAGCGACCTTTCGTTGCCAAAAAGCGGCTTTTAATTGGAAAAAAAGCAGAAGCGGCCTATGGTTGCCAAAAAGCGGCTTTTAATTGGAAAAAGCAGAAGCGGCCTATGGTTGCCAAAAAGCGGCTTTTAATTGGAAAAAGCAGTTCAAGCGGCCTTCGATTTTCAAAAAGCGGCTTTAATTGTCAAAAAGCAGTTCAAGCGGCCTTTGGTTGCGAAAAGCGGCTTTTAATTGCCATAAAACAGATCAAGAGACCTATGGTTGCCAAAAGGCGGTACCCTCAATCAAAGCACATGTCGTTCCAATATGTTAATTAATTGGAACTTTCAGGTATGCAAGGAGTTGCGTGACGTTGTTCGCCGCATTCTTCCTCATCGCAAGGAGCCTCATTTCCTCTACGAGTACAAGACCGACGAGGTAGAAATTTTGCTTTTTTTATTATAAAACAGTTTTTTAGATTTATTTTTATATTAGTTTTTCAATACAAAAAATAAAACTTTATTCTATTTTAACTATATTTTTAAAAATCAGAAAAAAATGAGCTTAAATTAAATAAAAATTCAGTTTTAAAATTAGTTTATTACAGTAATCCCTCTCCATTTCAGGCCGAGTACCAGAAACTGCTGGACGTGACGAATGCGGAGCTCTGCAGCGCCGAAGTCGAAGGAATCTACGAATCGCAGACGCCGTTGTGGTTCCGAGCCCTCGTGCAGCTGGGCTGTCTCTGCAAACCGACTGTTCCCCCGACCGGAGGCAGCTACATGTTGGACACTCTGAAGATGGTCTCCATGGACAGCGGAGCCACCTATCTGGACGATGGAAGCACCCGCTCCGTGTTCTTCTACAAGTACACTCAGGTAGGCGAAGAGAGAATTCTTTAGTAAAGTTTCTGCCAAAAATCTTCGGTTCTATCCTGGATTAGCGGTCCTTAAAAAATATAGCGTCCTTAAATATTACAGCGGTCCTTTAAAAAAATTGAAAATTAATATTTTTTTTAAAAATTATTTTTCAAGTTTTTGGTTGGTTTTAAAAAAAATTAGCACTTTCGCTTTCAAAAAAAAACAAACAAAAAATAATGTAATTTTTTTTAAAATATTGAGTTTCATTTTTATTATGTTTTGGTTTTTTTTTTAAAATTTTCGACATAGATAGAAAATACAGGGTAAGAATATATCTGCTGAAAATAAAGAAGAAAAACAGAAATAAAGAAGAAAAACAAAAATTAACAAAAAATTATTTTTTTAATGCTTGGAACTAATTAATTTGTGAAAAGTATACATTTTTAAAAATATTCTTACCACTGTTTGACACGACCCAGTCTTAGTTGGAAATAGCACCCCCAATTTGCATATAGCACCTCAAAAAGTGTTTTTGTGCCATTTTAAGGCCAATAGCACCTCCAACGGCGGTTTCAAACCGTACGTGTCGAACATTGATACTTACTAAAAACACCTTGAAATTCTTCTGAGAGCAATCAATCTGTTTCAGGACTCTCGCCATGTCTGGTGCCTGATTGACCCGTCTTCTAAGGAAGGCTACTTCTACGTGGTGAACAAAGGAGATCTATCGATGCCGAACATGGATCGTCTCTACGTCAAGGAATACGAGAAGCAAAAGTCCGTTTTCCCTCCTTTCAAAGTTTCTTATTAAAAAATTATTTATCAATTTGAAAAAAAAATTTAAATTATCTGTTTTAGGGAGGACCCCGAGGCGTTCAAGATCATCGCCACCCCGAGGGAGGAGATCCACTTCACGGTTCGCCAATTTGCTGCCGTTAGGGAATGCGACAAGGAGATCGGAAAGGTGAGAAGCGTAAAATGACGAAAATACTTTTTGGGGTGCAATATGCAAATTTGTGGTGCAAGTAAACCCTTCTATAACCCTTCTTTTAAAACTAATATTGACACTTTCGGTTAAAAACCGATGTGAGGTCCTATTTTCTTTAAAATTTGACAAAAATACATTTTTGGGGTGCTACATATTAAATATTTGTAATGTTTTTTTTACAAATATTTAATATGTAGCACCCCAAAAATGAATTTTCGAGATGGAGAGAAAATACAGGGTAAGAAAATGAAAAACAATCTACTGAAAGTGTCGAACATTTAAAAAAAAATCCTCGGTCTTTAAAAATTATAGCGGTCCATAAAAAAGTCAAAATATTTTTATTATATTTCATTTTCGTAAATTTTTGCTTGTTTTTTTTTTTAAATTTTGGCACTTTCACTTTCAAACAAAAATAAAAAATTGACAAACAAAATTTAAATTTATTTAAATATTAAAAATTTCATTTTTATTATTAAATATGTGTAATTTTTTTTTTAAATTTTCGACATAGAGAGAAAATACAGGGCAAGAATAAGAAAAAATCTACTGAGTGTCGAAAATTTAATGGGAAAAAAACAACCAAAACATTACAAATATTTACTATAATAAAATTGTATTTTTTTAAATTTTGAAAGTGTCGAAAATGTTTAAAAAAAACTCAAAAACTTACAAAAATGAAATATAATAACAATTTTTAAAAAAATTATTTTTAAATTTATTTTTTGTTTCAAATTTTTAAGACCTCTATAATTTTTAAGGACCGCTAATCCAGGATAGAGCCTTTAATTCCCCCATTTCAGGCACTTCGTTTGTGCCGCGAGGCCACAGCCCGTCCCACCCTCCTCACTCTGATCTCCAACGAAGACCCCGTGGAGATGATGAAGCAGGTGCCGAACTTGGGCCTCTTCCCCCATGTGAAACTGCACGTGAATGAGCCCTCCTCCCTGCTGAATCAGCTGGAATGGCAGAGGGAGGTCGGCCAACGCACCATTCGCCACTTCTTCAACTCTTTCTTCTACCTGGAGGTAAGGTTTTTATTTTATTTTTTCAATTAAAAATCATTAATTTTAAATAAACCACCTAATTTTAATTTAGGACTACAGCATGTGGGCTAAGTACCTCCACATTCCCATCTGCAACGTCCCTGCCGATCCCTCTTTCCTGGGATTGGACCTGTTCTTCGCCCGACATCTCACGGGCAAGAGCCATCTTCTGTGGGCCTCTCCCACCAGCAGACCCGATCTGGGTGGAAAGGTTATTTCTTTATTCTTTATTAACGATTTCAGCCAAAAAATAGCGATTGCTGCACATTTTTTGTGGAAATGCCGTTTTCCGCACGGTTTTTGGCGGATTGTGCCAATTGCCACACAGTTTTGGTGGAAGATGCCGATTGCCGCATGGTTTTTGGAGAAAATTAGCGTTGCATCGTTTTTTTTTTATTAAATTGCTATTTGTGCACGGTTTTTGGAGAAAATGTCAATTTGTGAAAATGCCGCACGGTTTTTGATAAAAATGTAGATTCAACGTTCAATTTTTAACACCATAATCGTGTAAACGGAGTACATGTCAGGCGTAAAGTTCGCGAATAAACATAAATTTCGCGGATAGATGCTTTTCATCTAGAAGAACAGATGAATGGGAAAACGCCCCCTTTTTGGTCTTGTTTCTGCTTCTGAAATCTCGAAAACGCATGATTTTTCAGTTTAAAAAAATGAATTTATAAAATAATAATAATGGTTCGATCAACCATGGAAAAGAATTGATGTCTTCATTGTCCTGCTTTTTATGTCCATAAAAAATTTTGCTGCGTTTTATTGGGGTAAATCTACTGAACGCTTTTTATAAACATGCCGATTGCTGCACAGTTTTTGGTATTATCCCGATTAGTGCGCGATTGTTTTTAGAGAATTTATTTCCATAAGCGGTTCCAACAGCCTTTGAGTGCGAAATACCGCACAGTTTTCGATAATATTGTTTTTAATGCACGATTTATGAGGATGCCGATTTTCTCATAGTTGAAAAAGAAATGCATCACGCATCTGTTTTTTATTTAAAAAGAAGAGTAAACGTTTGATTTTTAACGGCGTTGTAAAAAAAAAAGATCCGTCAAGCCTGGAAAATAATTAGAAAATCAATCAATCGTGGAAAAATATGTCCTTAACCCCTTTTTTCCAGGAATTGGACGACCTGCGTCTGTCGGTGGACTGGAAGCCTCTGGTGAAGGACCACTCCGTCCTCCTCAACCGATCCAGCTTCTCTCCCCACGGCTGCGTTCAGCTGGAGCTCGAGGCGGTCGCCGTGACTGCCCTCGTACAGAGATCTCGTCTCCTGGAGGCAGAAGGTGCCGACGATACCGTAACCTTCGATTCCACGGTGGCACTGCCCTCTGATGCCGTATTTGGATTACGGTAGGGTTTGAATTCGGCCCGAATTCAAGAAATGGGAAATAAATGTAATGTTTTATTTTAGAAATACCATCTCCGCCTATGACGAAGGAGCTGCGGTGGACGGGGTTTTGAAGGTTCTGCGAGAGATGCTGGCTGATTGTGTCCGGCATATTGCACAGACCAACAGCAAACAGGCCGATCAGATGGCTCTGGCGCTTAGCAGGTTTGTCGATAAAAAAGCGGCCTGAGGATGCCAGAAAAAGCGGAAAGCGGCCTGGGATCGCCAGAAAAAGCGGAAAGCGGCCTGGGATCGCCAGAAAAAGCGGAAAGCGGCCTGAGGTCGCCAGAAAAAGCGGAAAACGGCCTGAGGTCGCCGAAAAAAGCGAAAAGCGGCCTGAGGTCGCCAGAAAAAAGTGCAAAGCGGCCTGAGGTCTCCGAAGAAAACGGAAAGCGGCCTGAGGTCTCCAAAAAAGGGGAAAGCGGCCTGAGGTCGCCGGAAAAAGCGGAAGGCGGCCTGAGGTTGCCAGAAAAAGCGGAAAGCGGTATTATCCCCCGTTTTCAGATGGCTACATTCCCCTTCCGCTCTCCTCTACGACCCTGCCATCACCAGAAGCATCTCCGTCTTGGAAAAGAAGCTCGTTCTCCTCCTCTGCGCCGAAATCGAACGTCTCGGAGCCAAGGTCTCGTCTCTCTCTCTCTCTCTCTCTCTCTCTCTCTCTCTCTCTAAAAAAACCCTTAATTCTCTCTCTTTCAGGTCGTCCATGCCACTCCCACGCGTCTGGTGATCAACACGGGCCGAGTGGGCTGCGATGCGGCCCGTAGCTTTGCCGAAATGCTAATTCGCTCGCTCAGCAACAACCCCCTCTTTGCGGCTCTCTCCATCCGCCGCAGCCACACCTACGACAGCCTGCTCTGGCACGACGGCTACAATTTCACAGGTAATCATTTAATTGGTTAAAAATTTGTAAAAAAAAAATTGTATGTAAAAAAATTACCCAGAAAGTAAGAAAATCAATGCTAAAACTTTTATTGCCAAAAAGCAGTTCAAGCGGCTCTATCCTGGATCCTTGAAAAAAGTTGAAAATTTATAAAAAATATTTTTATTATATTTCATTTTCGTAAGTTTTTGATTGGTTTTTTTTTAAAATTTTGGCACTTTCACTTTCAAAAAAATAAAAAAATTGACAAAAAATTATTTAAATTTATTTAAATATTAAAAGTTTCTTTTTAATTTTATTAAATATTTGTAATGTTTTTTTTTTAATTTTTCGAGAGAGAGAAAATACAGTGTCGGAATTTTAAAAAAACACTACAAATATTTAATATAATGAAATACAATTTTTAATATTTTTTTAAAATTACATGTTTTGTTTTGTTTAGTTTTTTGAAACTGAAAATATCGAAATTTAAAAAGAAAACCAAAAACGTACAAAAATGAAATATAGTAAAAATGTAAAAAAAAAATTATTTTTTTAAATTTCAATTTTCTAATCCAGGATAGAGCTGGTCCAAGAGACCTATGATTGCTAAAAGCGGTCTTTAATTGCTGAAAAGCGGGTTAAGCGGCCTATGCTTGACAGAAAGCGGTTTATTTGTCAAAATTCAGGTCAAGTGGCCTTTGGTTGCCAAAAAGCGGCTCGTGTTTTGCACGTTCCTGGACGCTGCTACTGGCTTAAAATGGCACAAAAGCACTTTTTAGCGGTGCTATATGCAAATTCGGGGTGCAAATTTCACATTAAACCGGAAATTGTGTTTTTTAGGAATCGGAAATGAGGAAATAACGGAGACGGTTTACGACGATCTCGGCGGAGAGCAGGTCATCACTTCTAACAAGCCAGTCACTCATGTGAGTCTTTTTCTTATATTTGTGTTGAATAATTGATAAAAATGCTTTATTTTTCTGTATAAAAATGAAACTTTTAATTTTCAGAGTCGTTGGAGGATTGCGGATGAACTGCCGGAATCGGAGAGGACGAGCGTAAAGGAGGAGTTTATGAAGATCGTCTCCGGATTCGTCTATCTCTTTGTGAAGGAGTGCAAGGAGAGGGTCAGTGGAGACCCCAGACCCCTTTTTATTTCAAAATTCCAGGAATTTGACGAGGAATCTGGTGCCATATTCCGATCGGACATCATCGAGAAGCAGATCAGCCAGAGGATGTTCACCTTCGTCAGCCGCCTCCTCAAACAGCCGGAGAACTACGCTGTGGCCGCCGCTCTCTGTGTCAAGGTGGGGAAATTTGGAAAATCGAGTTTGGTAATCGATAAATCGATATTTCGGCTCTATCCTCGATTAGGTGACTCAAAAAACAGTTGAAAATTTTAAAAAAAAATGTTTATTATATTTCATGTTCATAAGTTTTTGGTTGGTTTAAAAAAAATTTGGCACTTTCACTTTCAAAAAAAATTTACTTACAAATATTTAATACAATAAAAAAACAATTTTTAATATATTTTTTAAATTAAATTTTTTTGAAAGTGAAAGTTTCGAAAAAAGATTGTTTAACCGAAATCTTACAAAAATAAATATAATAAAAAAATTTTAAAAAAATTTATTTAAATTTTTTTATTTTTTATTTTTTATGGATTGCTATATTTTTAAGGACCGCTAATCCAGCCAGGATAGAGCCGATATTTCAATCGATTTATCGATATTTAAAGCGAGAAATCGATATTTCTTAATCGATCGAAACCTTTAAAAGTCGTCGAGTGGTAACATCCTCGCCTACAAATCTCACCACCATAGTTCGAAAACCCCTTGGATCCTACTGTAACCGACATTTAAAAGTCCACTGACCCCGGGAGCCTACCGTAGCCCGGCTCCTAAAACTAGGCGAAACAAGGTCACGCTTAACTTTTCAATCAATATTTTTATTCAATTTTAACGAACTTTTAAATAGTTTTATAGAAGTGAGATAGAATGCTGTAAACTTGAGGTTTTTAACTTCATTTTTAGATTTAAAAAAAACCCCTTTTTATCATAATTTTTCAGGTGAAAAACGCGCTTTCCTGCGACCAGGAGGCGGCCGACGCTGTGGATTGTCTGTGGGAGAATCTGCAAAGAATGCTGGATGGACAGGCCGTGCCGCAGGAGGAACCGACGGCCTACCTGACGAACATCTTCTGTTCCCACTGCAGTCTGGCCAGTGACATCGACCTGGGAGATTCGCAGACTCTCACTTGCCCCGGTTGCCAGAAGGTTGGGGAATCGAGTTAATTTATGAAATGTGAATTTTAGAAGGTCGATCCGTACGTTCTGGACATGGCCGTCACCGAGAGACTGAACCAATTGGCCGTCGCCTTCATTATGCAGGACCACAGCTGCGTCAAATGCAAATCAGTTAGTTTTATCTCTCTCCTTCTCTCTTTCTCTCTCTCTCTCTCTCTCTCTCTCCTTCCCTCTCTAATCCCCTCTCTTTCAGATCCGCCGTGACACCCTCTCCAAGTACTGCGACTGCAGCGGCTGCTACACGACCACCATCGACGGCGCCGATTTGATCAAGAACTCCCGTGCCGTGGCCAACATTGCCGAGTTCCGCCAGCTGCCGTCCGCCGAGGAGACCGCCCGTTGGATCCTCTCCACGGTCCTTCCCACCGCATAGCCTTTCCCCACGTGTTCTTTCCGGTTGTTCTATGTTGACATGTTGATCTCACTTTTGTACTGCTTTTTTCAATAAATGTTTGTTATAGAATGATGTTTCTCTTCTTTTCCTTTTTCATTGTTTGGTACTCCATTGCTATTATTGACATTTCCATTGCAATCAAGGGCTCTGAATTTCAACTTAGTTTCAAGTCTTTCCGGTTGTTCTATATTGACCTGTTGATCTCACTCTTGGCCGGCGTTTTTCAATAAATAAGAGATAAAATAATAAGAGACAGAAGGAGAGAGAGAAACAGAAAGAAAGGGAAAATAAAGAAAAAGCTGATTCTTCGCCCAAGATATGCTAATTAGCATAAATCACTCCATTTTCGCATTACGTGAAATAAATTAGGGTCGCTGACGTGACACGCCTCCCTCAGAGCTCATTTCATTGCCTATCTTTTCCACGAATGGTGCGGCCTCCTCCGCCGGCGCCAACGCAGGCCGGTCCTCCCAGGATTACTCTCCCAACGGATGGACAACAGGACGATAGTACCCAGGTGAGCAAAGAAACTTTGCTTTACACATTTAGCTGATTATTTCTGATGATTATAGCTGATGGAAATCTTTGCCAAGTGGAAATACCGGGTTTAATGTATATTTTCCAGGTTCTCAAGGGAAGGGTATTTTCGGTCACCGGAATTGGGCGGTTCATCAGCAAGTTCTCTAATTTCATCATTCTTCTGGTGGTCTTGAGCCACGGGGGCGAAGTGGTCTGCAGCCACGAGCTGTACAAGGGAAAGGTAGTATTCTTTAATTTTCTAGTCAATTTTCGTTCATTTCAGGGGCGTATTGTCCACCTGAGACAGGAGTTCACCGTTTTCCTGGGAGAAAATCAGACGCTGGAAGTACGAATCTATTGTGACAACGTAAGTTTCACCGGATGACTAGGCGAACCCTCTTTAAACCAAAGAAGAAAATATAATTCATTTAAATATTTTAGTTAAACCAAGCATCTCTACTCGATAAGGCCCACATTGGAAGGGACATAAGGACTGGAACCATGAGCAATACTCTGGCAAATGGAAGCAAGATAATAATAACCGGACTGGACATAGGTAACCCTTTTTTATATGAAAATCAGGATTCACTCAGACGAGATAGTAAGGGAGGCACCGCAGCCTTACGATGCCTTCAGAGCCCAGTTCCACAGATTTGCCCAAATAACTGAGGTGATAGAAACACTGGCAGCTGTAAGAGATTGTATTTATAACTTTACCAAAAATTAAATTAGAGGTTCTTTTTCGAGCTCTGTGGAGTCCAAACCACACTGCCTCTGACATAATCGACATTACGGCAGGAGTAAAAAGCTCTGGGCTCGTGGTATCAGGCCGCCATATAAAGCACCTAATGGAGAAAACAAAGCTCGGCTTCGTGAGTTTATCCAATTTGCCAAACCAACTTTTAATAGAAGACCAACTTTCTAAACGGGAGAGTTTCTATTTTTGATGGAACAAAAACAAATATTCCCCTGGCAACCCTTACCAAGTCGGAAATGGTGTCCACTAACTGGTATGGACGTACTGGCAACTTTACTAGAAAATTTTCAGTGGCTGTGGATGTAAAGTTGATCTCAGCTTAACCAACATCAAATCTTTTTATGCGTTTGTAGCCAAGAGCACTCTTTGCTTCAAATGTAGGATGAATGAAAGGATAAGAGAGATATTTTGGAAAGCCATAAACTTCGTAACTGAAGTGAGTTGAAAAGAAGAAAAGATAAAACCAGTTTTAAGGGTGCTCGTATAAAGTGGCCACCAGCCAGAGGAGGAATTTTTAACGAGGACTTGGACTTTCAATATATGCAAAACCTCAAAGCAATGCAAGTCAAAAATAATGGCGCATGCGAATACAAGCTGAAGTTTTCATCAGACGGTGGAATAGCCTTTGGAAATACAACGATGCTGCTACGTTCTGGACAAAGCGAAATCATGTTCATGAATGCGACACGATCGGGATTCGTCCACATTGCCATGACTGGTAACCTCTAAGAAAACTTGAATCAATATTTATTCAGAAACGGGAACAACGAAAAAAGCGAAGGAAACAATATTGATGGGGCGCGAAAACAGTGAGAGGAGTTCGCATTGGGTCAAGAACAAGAAGGCCAACAAAACAGATGGGCAAAAGGCCAGCGGATCGAAAGAACTGCAGAAGAAGAAGTCGAATAAGGAGGAGAACAAGCCGGCCGAAGAGGAAAAGCCAAAGACTTCCAAGCAGAAGATCTCCATCTATCTTCCTGGCCCTTCCGTAGACTATGAAAAAACTGCGTTTCTTTTAACTGTTTGCAATCTTCTTTTATTAAACTTGTTTTTATTAAAGTTTTCTTTGGTCTAACTTGTTTCTTCTAGTTTCCTAGAAATTTGATATACCCAAAGGATTGATCAATAGAATAGAGACCACAGGCCAAAAACTGGTTAAACCACATAAACACACAAAGAAACCACAGTTCAAAATTTGGGAGAGTGAGCAAGAAACTTGGGAGATAAAGATTTATTTACACAAAAAAGTGTTTAGAATAAGAAAAAATAGGGATAGAAAGACAGAGAGACATAGACACTGTTTTCAGATTGGCAGAGATGCTGTCTCTCTGTCTTTCCACGTACTCTACTTTAAGTCATCTTTGCCCTCTGCACCATTCTTCTTGGGCCGGACGATGTGAATCTCTTTCTCTCTCTTTTTTTCTCTCTCGCTCCTATTTTGGACTGTGGTTGCTTTCTTTTTGCTTATGAAAAAATTAACATAAATTGACCTCCTTTGCCAATGATATTTCGGACTGTGGTCACGCTCTGATTACCCTATCCACTATAAAAAACGCAACTTTACTTCCTTCATTAGCATCAATTGGGTTTCGCAAGTCTCCATCCTCTTTCGGTCATTCCCATTTCTTCTATCTCCATGGGTGGTTGTCTCTCCTCCAATGTGTAAAGCCGTCCGGATTTCTCCTGCATTACTAACTTTTGCCATCGTCAGTCTCTCTCTCTCTCTCTCTCTCTCTCTCTCTCTCTCTCTCCCTTTGAGCTTATGAATGTTATGCCTAGTTGTATGTCTGGCGCAAAGCCCGATTTTGCTTTTCCCGTATTGTGCCTACTGGTGGTTAATTCTCATGTTTTAGATCCATTGGTTCACTTTTCCTACTACGTCTGTCTTTTTTTCAGTGTAAGTTGAACTTTGCGTCAGAAAACCTGGCCTTTCAGATTGCCGCCTTCGGGAGAGTTTAAAACATCACCAGTTTTTTCCAAGAGGATGCAGCTTTTTACCAAAAGCATTTCGCAGAAAGAGCACTTTGTTGCAGTGGAATATACAATGATTACCATGGATTTCAACACAATGCAAAAAGTTCAAAAGGATGCAAAAGGAGAAAAGGATAGAAAAGAACATTTGATTGCCCTGAAATTTTTTCTGGAACTCTGAAGGTATCCTAAATTTTTGTTTCAGGTCTTTTGCGGTGTTTTTACCATCATCAGTCTGATCATCGCTTTGAGATTTCCAGTAAATGACAATAATCATTACTTGTAAGTCCTCCTACCCAATTCCTACTCCCTTTCAGTCTTCAGTCCAAGCTGTGGTCATCGCCTAGGCTTGGTCGGCTCTTTCTAGCTGTTAGAGGATTGCCGGTGGATGTGGTTCCAATGGCCACTCCGGTGATTATGTTGGAGGTTACGGTGTGGTTGTCCGAGGCCGTGGCTCTCCTGCTGTGGCCGTTGTGGTTGTGGCAGCGCTTGATGTGGCTGTGGTTTTTCTTGTAGTGACTCCCGTGGTCGCCCACAGTGTTTACTTATTTGTTGATAGAGAGAGAGAGAGAGAAAGAGAAATTAAAAGGGTTTAAAAAGCGGAAAAAAATAAAAGGGTGAAAAAGCGAAAAAAATTAAAAGGGTAAAAAAATTAATGAAAAACTTTTTTTTTCGGACCGGAAAATTTTGAGAGAATCGAAAAAAATATGAAAGGACCGGAAAAAATTGAAAGGACCGCTCTATTTTCATAGGACAGGGAAAAATTCTAAGGACCGGAAAAAATCCTAAGGACCGTTGAGACAGACTAGAACCCTGCCCCTACCTCAAAAAGGTATGTTGTATGCACCTCGCCCTTCCCTTATAAGGCTGAAGCATTTCCCCTTTGTGCGCAAAGCCCATAGCTTGGCGCATTCCCTGTGAAGGCGCATAGTTGGTGTAAAAGGCCGACTTTTCGATTTTCTTGTTCTCGCCTGTTCCTTATTACTTTTTTTTACGTAATAAACATTATAAACTACACCCTGGTCACATACAACAAGGTAGAAAGACGGTTAAAAATGCTTCAGTTAAAGGTTTTTAAGGTTTTGTGGCCGCCGCCCGCTGTTTACAGAAAAGGGTGCCCAGACTGCAAGTCGACTCCGGGCCAGATATTTCTGTGCGGCAAATGCGCGGGTTTTCTTTCGCGGTGTTTGTGCAGTTTGTATTCGTTTAAAATTCAATATTTTACTTTTAAAACTAATGTAAAACTACATAAAAGTTTACTAAATTGCGAAAATCAAGTTACTGTTGTTTTAATGGATTTTGTTGATGGATTCTCTATCGTTTTTGTTGATTTTGGGCGGTGTTATCTTTAGTCAGATCTTTAAATATCTCTCTCTCTCTCCCTCTCTCTCTCTCTTTCTTTCTCTGACCCTCTCTATTTCCAGCATCTCTAAAGATGGCTGCGACCGGAGAGGAGGCATTCGGCCACTTCCTCAGCTCCCGTTACGACTACGTGCACCTCTGCGATCTCGCGCGATTCGCTGTGAGTTTTAGCTTTTTCATTAATATAAATAAATTTAAATAAAGAATAAATTTAAATAAAATTGGAATTTAGCAGGTGAACCGGTCCCTCCGCCAGAAGGCCAGGGTTTACATGAAGACCATCGTCCAGAAGATCGTCATATCGTCACCGGGTGATTACTCCGGAGTCTCCATTTCCATCTACGCCACGGCAAGTTTTACTCTCTCTCTCTCTATCTCTCTAATCTCTTCTCTTTCAGAACGGTCGCGAGGTGTACAACAAAACGCGCTCCGCCGACACAATGCGGAGATTCATTGGGTGGGGTTTTCCTCGTGTTTTAAACTGTATTATTCCAATTTAGATATCTGACGGAGGTGGGAGTGCTCCCCAAGGAGATCGACTTGATGCACTACGACCACCGGCCCCTCGATCCTTTGCTGGAGGATCTCCACGATATTGCCTCCGGTACGCTTCTTTTTCCTGTTTACATAATGCTTACTCCCATAATGCCTCATTTTGGTAGAAATTAAATTATTTGGAACTTATTGTTTTAAAATACATTTTATAGCATTGTTGTCTATATATTTTCACTTTTTAAATCATGGAAGGAGTTACCAATATAAAGTGTGCATTAAAATTGATCTCATGTTTTCTCTTTTCATATTTAGAATGCTACTTTCAGTACAAACTAATCCAGGTTAACATATTCCTTCAAAATAGCAAATTGGATATTTTTCGTATTTTAAACTGCAAATTTTCGATTATTTGGCGTTTTTATTAATATTTTTGCAAAACACACGTTGTAAACAGTTTAAATAACCAATAAAATTTATTAAATAATGGTTATTTTTGGAATTTTGGAAAAAAATTCAAATTTTCGATGTTGGCGCCTTTCATCTCAGGGCCTAGGGCCGGCCCTGTGCCACCCCTGTTCCAAATATTGGTTCAAAATTATTGAAAAACTCGCTTTTTAGCGACTTTTTAAAAAATTGAAGGATCAATTGTTTCAGAGGTTAAGAGACTCGCCATGGCCTCGAAAAATCACTGCCAGTGCAAGCAGAAGTGCATCCGTCTTGAGGTGATGGCGCTGAAGCTCAAGCACATCTTCTCCATCTCGCCGCCGACGCTGCTCGACAGCCCCGCGATCAGGCTGGAAGAACTTCATCTGGATGCAGGGTGGGGGTCTCTCTCTCTCTCTCTCTCTCTCTCTCTAATCTCCCATCTAATTAACTCGTTTAGAATGCTGACGAGGTGCGTGGAGCACCTCCAAGACCATTACAAATACCGGAAGACCCCCACGGAGATAATCCTTGCCTTCAAGGTTTGTTTGGTGATTTTCAGGAATTCAACTGATTCTGCGGAGATGAAAATATAAAATTATGTGGGAAGGCCGCTTTCCGCTTTTTCTGGCGACCTCAGGCCGCTTTCCGGGTGCATTCAAACACACGACCCCACTATTAAAGTATACGACCCCCAGAAAGTCCCAAGAAAACGACCCCACCCAAATGCGAAACCCTTTCTTCATTGCCTAGAAAGCGACCCCTCTATCCCAAAAAGGCGACCCCAATGTACATATACGCTAATCAAACGTTTACCCGCATGCTTGCCTTGATTGGTTCATTTCTACCTGCCTGCGACGAGCCGGCGGTCATCTACCTACTAGGTCCTGGTCGGTTGTTTTACACTTATAAGAATGGGCTATCGAATCTGTATTACCGAAGATTCCTACTAGATCTTTAGTGGGGTAAGGAAGCCGTAGTCTGCTAGGAAATAAGGAAGCCGTAATACTGCTGCTAATGTTTGTAATTGACTCCTACCAAACATTCCATTCCTACCCCAGTTTTAGCCACAATTTTTCGTTTAAATACGAGACCCCGCAGTACCTAAAATTAAGAGTTTAATAAAGCGACCCATAGTTCAACTTAAGGTAAAAACGTTAAATCGTTCAAATAAGAAACCCCAAACGTAATTAAACTGTTGAATCCATGTTAAATTAAATGACCCCATGATTCAATTATTCGACCCCCACCAAGTTCAACAAAGCGACCCCATTTGGGGTCGCTTGCCTAGAAATCGTTTGGGGTCTTTTAATTTAATGTCTGGGGTCGTCAAATTTAATAGGTCCGGGGTCTCCAGTAGACGACCCCTTCAATTCAAAATTGGGGTCGTTTACTTGATACCATAGGTGCACGAACATCCGATTTTTCAAAAAATTTCCCGGTGGATTTTTTTCACATAAGGGTCCCCCCCATGGTGAAAAAGCGAAAAAAAATGAAATTTTCAAAATAGTGTTTTTTGTTTTAAACAACAATTTTCAATAAAATAATATTAAAATAAATTAATATTTGGTTGAAACAAAAGAAAGAGCAAAAAAGAACTAAAATAGCTGGATTTTTTTATTTATTTAAATTGCCCGTCCAACTTTAAAAAGGAGCGATGAGATCGCGCCCCACTGCGAATCCCGTTTGGCGGCAGATTCAAATCCCCTATTTAAATTAATCGAAATCTTTAAACGTGATTTTTTTTTATATTCCGGGCATATTTTTTTAAAAGTTACGCTCTCATAATTCCTGAAATTGAGTTTCCCGATATGGAATCACAAAAAAAAATCAGATTGGGTCCCTCATTTTCGAGAATGCCTCGAATTTCCGATGAAAACCAGTTTTTCGCCATGAAAGCATCCGATTTGAGGGGCCACCTGATTTTTTTCTTCATTTCATAACCGGAAATGCTGTAGCCGATTGTTTGAAACCAATTTCATGACTCCTACCCTCTCCCATAAAAAGATAATCAGGTTTTTACATTTTACACAAATTTAACGGGAATTTCGGATACGGTAGCCAACTCAGATACGTGCCTGCAATTTTATACCACAACCATACATCGGAATTTAATACTTGGAATCATCGTTATTAAAGAGAACAGGATTTATAATAATTATTATTTATAAAATTTATCAAAAATATTAATATTTCTTCTTCTGAAAATAAATGATTATTCCGTCGGATTTTATTTTTAATTTTTTTCCCGGCTGATTTCTTTTATATCCATCCGATCGATCGGATGCTCGTTCACCTATGCTTGATACTAATTAAACAATCCGACCCCAATACCTTATGCCAGGGAAACGACCCCACTCATTCCTACAATGGTTTGGGGTCGTCTCCTTGGTTATGGGGTCGCCAAGTTGGGTGGGGTCGTTTCCTTGAATTTTCCCCGCTTTCCGCTTTTTCTGGCGACCTCAGGCCGCTTTCCGCTTTGATTAGGCACATTTAAATATTTGAAGTTATTTAAACATTTAAATAGGAACTATAGCGGTCCCTAAAATGTTTCAAAAAACAATTAAAAACTATCAAAACATATTATTGTAATTTTTTTGTATTTTTATATTTTGTATTTATATTAAATTAATTCTGTTTTTATTGCAAGGTTTTTATTCCAGTTAAATAAAATAATTGTAATTTTAAAAAAAGTCTCACATTTAAAAAAAATCTACATTAATTTTGCAAAAAAAGTTTTTTTATTAAAATTTTTTATAAAAATTACAGCCAAAATAAAACATTGTTTTAACTTTTAAATATATAGATCACTGTAATTTTTATGAACCGTCATTATTGATTAGAAGAAATCATTCGAATCCAGAATAAATTAAGAAATTTAAAAAAAAATCCTAAATGTTTTTTAAATTTCTTAATTTCTTTCTTTCAGGTCCACATCACGATGCTGGTCCGTTCTCTGACTGTGACGGAGACCCTCACCGTGTCCATCAGGCGCGACCTCTTTGCCGACCTCATCGAGAAGATGCAGTAAGTTTTCCTCTTTGTCAAACCCTTCCTTCTTGGTCTTTCCTTTCTGGTTACTAATTCCTTTATTTTCAGAGTGCAGGAACTGCACCTCAAAGGGGAACCGGAGCAGGGTGTGGGGCGCCCGGCCCCAAGGGACCTCAGGTTCGCCGAGACGAAAGACAACGCCCGGGTTAATTGGAATACTGCCGAGACGAAGTAAGCAGATGGTTGTTAGAGACGCAGAGAAAACTATGAGAGATAGACTGTGTCAAGATGAGAGAACACAGGCGATGACCGGGAGATCGGTGAACACGCCCACGGGTGAGAGTACAGACAGCGAGAGTGTAGAAAGCGTAGGGATATGGAGAACTAGAGTGGTAGAGATGTCAGACGAAGGATACATAGCCCTAATCGAGGAGAGGGCAGAGAAGACAAGATAACGAGAGACTAGTCCTAGCTTGGAGAGTGCCGACACGCTTTTTGGCAATTAAAAGCCGCTTTTGGCAACCATAGGCCGCTTGACCTGATTTTGGAAGCCGCTTTTTGGAAACCATAGGCCGCTTGACCTGATTTTAGAAGCCGCTCTTTGGCAACCATAGGCCGTTTGACCTGATCGTAGAAGCCGCTCTTTGGCAACCATAGGCCGTTTGACCTGATCGTAGAAGCCGCTCTTTGGCAACCATAGGCCGCTTGACCTACTTTTGGCAATTAAAAGCCGCTTTTTGGCAACCTAGGCCACTTGAGACAAGGGTATAACAAGAGAAAAAAGACTATTATGAGACAGAGAAATGTAAAAATTTATTGATGTCTATATTTCAGGATGCCTCTTCTGAAGCTCACCTACCAGCCGGCTGACTCGCTTCCCTGCGCCGAAGTCATCGGCAAGCTGATGGGCTGGTTCGCAGTCCAGAAACTTCTGAAGATCTCTTTCCCCAGGGCGAGAACCGTCGATGTGAGTTTTCCTCTTTTCTTTTTTTCTTCTAAAATTATCTTTTTTTTCAGGAGATCATGGAGGACTTGAAGGCGGTTAGGCCGCTGCTCGTCGCCTTCGCCGGCGAAAATATCGAGTTGACGTGGATCGTGGAGAGGGTCAGTTTGCCTCGATCACAATTCTAAGCGGCGGGTTCAGGCGCACGACCGGCGGCCCAGCTACAATTGGATCAGCAGGAACATCATCGATTTGTTTGAGGGGGTCTTCCGGGTGGACAAGAAGGTAAGGCAATTCAAGAAGTCTGGAAACATACCTGGACAAAATGGGCCCATGTTTTCCAAAAAGCGGCTTTTAATCTTTTAAAAAGCAGGTCAAGCGGCCTGTTGTTGCCAAAAAAGGGATACTCGCAATCGAAAATGAAAGAAACCTGAATCGTTCTCTCAATTTCAGCCCTGTCTCATCGAGAAGTCCTTCTTCCTCCTGGAGCTCTCTTCGGATGGGAAGAAGATAGAGCTCAAGTTCGACTTCACAGTGGCTCCGGAACCCGTCGTGGAGGACCCCCGTCAGGATGAAATGAGGCGTCTGTTCCAGGAGCTACCCCCGCCCGTCAGGATGAAGTGAGGCGTCTGATCCAGCGCCTACCCGCCGAAATGAGGGACCGCGTTGCCGCCATCTTCGGTCTCCCGCTGCCGAATGACCAGGATGGCGCCCTTCCCAATGGAGATCCCGAGGAGCCTCCCGTCGACGAGGAGCACGTCATGGCTGCGGTGGCCCGAGCCCTCATCAGAAGACTTTAGTGTGACAGTTCTATAATCTAATGTCAGGGTTGTTGCTGATCTATTGTGAATATTATTTTAGATCGATTGTGTGAGTTGTTCTAAAGCCCCTCTCTAGTTCGAATGGTGGGAGAGGGTTTTTGTATATTTGTAAATTTGTAACGAAATGAATTCGATGAGATTTTACGAAATGAATTCTTCATAAATTATCGGTTTTCCCAATTACTTTTCTGCTTCTAAAGTGCCGGTAGCCCAGGTCATCGCTTTTTTATAACATAAAGCCGCTTTTTATAACATAAGGCCGCTTTTTTTAAACAAGGCCGCTTTTTTACAACATAAGGCCGCTTTTTTATAACATAAGGCCGCTTTTTGAAACAAAAGGCCGCTTTTTTACAATAAAAGGCCGCTTTTTTACTACATAAGCCCGCTTTTTTTACAATATAAGGCCGCTTTTCTACAACAGGAGGCCTTTTTTTTACAACATAAGGCCGCTTTTTACAGCATAAGGACGCTTTGTTATAACATAAGGCCGCTTTTCTTAAACATGAGGAGGTTTTTTTAGCATAAGCCCGCTTTTATAACATAAGGCCGCTTTTTACAACATAAGGCCGCCTATAACCGCTTTTTACAAAATAAGGTAGCAGAAGCCGCTTTTTTAAAAATGACATCGCAGGATCTTTATAAGGATGTTTGAATCCCATAACTCTGATAGTCCTTTGCAAAAAGCAATGGTTGGCCACAACCATTGCTTTTTGGAGTATTTTTTCACCATTTAGAGCTCACATTACAGGAATTACAAGCATTAAAACCTGTTTATTATTTACGACGGCCACAGCAAGAGCAGCCACAACCACAACCACAAGAGCCACAGCAGGGAAAGCCCGGTCTCTGGAGCCACCACGCCGTAACCTCTACCAGCATCACAGAACGGGCACTTCTTCAGAGGGTTTCAGAAATTTCGGGGTTTCAAGTGATATTTTCAATCCTTTTCTTATTCCCTCCTTTTGCGTTATTTTCTGTTCCTTTGTAATTATTGGAATTTCCAGTGCTCTCCTCTTTTTGTCCTCTTTTTGCGATATCCTTTTGGAAAAAAGCTTCATCTTCATGGGAAAACTGGCGATGGCGTAGATTCTCACGAGGCCAGAAATGTTCTAAAAGACTCGGTTTTCTGAAACAAACTACACCTTACACTGAAGAAGGCGACCTCCAAAACCACCACGTCAAAACCCACCATGGGCAAAACCCACCGCCGTTAAATCCACCATCATTTTGGGCAGATGGTAAACCCACCACCGTTTTTGCTAGAATCCCACCATATTTTCAAAATTACTATATTTTCACTAGAAAGATGATTTATGAGCTAATATTAATTATTTAAATAATTATTCTAAATCATTTATGTTTTAAAAAGATGCAAATACTTCGTTTTTAGACTCAGATGGGGGAATGATGAAATATCATGACGGAACACTCAGAAGACCAAGAAGACGGAACACTCTGAAGACCAAGAAGACATTCAGAAGACTACGAGTAGAAATAAAAACAAGAATTTCATATCAGTATTTATTTGGCGACAAAAAAATGCATTAACAACAAAAAATATCAACAACAGAATCAAAATGGAGTGTGGCCTTCTTAGGAAGGCCATCCGCAGTCCTTCTTGAAGAGGAGGACCTTCCTCATGTGGTCGCGTCTGCCGTTGAGCTTGGTCTCCAGGAACTGTCGACGAGCGGATCCTTCAATCCACTGCAGGCTGCCGTCGTAGAAATCGTCTTCAGGACCGTCGACAAACCTCGCGAAGGCGGTCTCGGCCTGAAAAAAGTATACAGAGGGGTCTTTTAACAGCATGATGAAAACGTAGGAAAACAAAATTACCTTGTGGTGCAGCAGGAACTTCGAGAAGCGGCACTGGTAGTCAGGATGAGTCACGAGGTCAGCGACGAGGTTCTTGCGGAACATCAGGATGTCGTCGTCACGGGCCTCCGCCAGGAAGTAGCCAACGGTCCAAAAGAGCTCGGCAGCCAGGATCGCCGATTTGCTTCTACGGGTCAGGCGTCCGCCGATGCCGCTGTAGACCACGTCCAGGGAAACGATGATGTCGGAGACGTAGGTGTTCTCCTTCAGGTGAACCAAAAACATCCTTTGATGCTGACGATGTTCTCCAGCAGATGAATGATGGTGCTGCTGTCGTAGCTCACGACGATAACCTAAAGCAGCGATAAGTAAGAACTCGTAAGATTTGAAAGTAGTGACGCAAAAAAAACCTACAGGGTAGCCGCGGCGCTCCAGAAACTTCGCCATCGCCAGGAGATCCGCGTTGTCGAGGGAGATCTTCCGGAAGAAGAACAGGATTCTCTCTGGCGTGCGGTAGGTCTTCAGCAGGATCTCGAAGAAGGGCACGGCCATCGTGGTGTAGTCGTCGCAGGTGCTGTCGAAGAGAGGAGACTGGAGCTTCGCCATCAGGATCAGTTTCTCCGAGAGAGGGGCGTTCATACAGGCAATCTTAATATTGAGGGTAATTTTTAAAAAAACCGCTTTGTCGTACCGATGTGGCAGCACTGTCGATCGACGCCAGGCTCCAAAATTCGGTGGCGATGGAGCAGACGGTGCGCAGAAGCTGGTCGCCAAGCCTGGCCATCACGAAATCCGAGTAGTTGTTGGGCTCCAACAGGCAGGCGAATACGCGGAAGTGCGTCCTCATCCAGACAGGGATTCCGATGCGCATGCACGGAGTGAGCTCAGGAAGGTTCGTGTAATTGGGCAACCTGAAAAAAGCATATAAGTGAACGGAAAACTGAATTGGGGTTCAGAATTTGTAGAAAAAGGAAACTCACAGCAGGAATTCGACGTTGTCCTCGGCACTCACGTGGTACATATGGTTGTAGAGCAGGATTCCGAGAATTTTCGGCTTTCTCTCCATCAGGAATCCGATGATTTTCGTATTCCTCTTCATGTCAGGGCAGGAATTCTGAGGTATATTAATTAATAGAAAGGAAACAAGATCTTACTTCCAGGAATTCGTCGAGACGGTTGGCGACGGCAGGAGATTCGAAGCGACGGCCGGCGATTTCGTCAATAAAAGGTTTGAATGGCTGCATCTGAAACATATAAAAGATTAACAAAATAAAAATAGGGGAAAATGCAAAAAAAACAAAGAAAAACGCTTGAAAACAAAAAAAAATAAAGAACAATAACGAGAAAAAAATTTAGGAAACGACATTCGAAAATAGTGCCCCTGTATGTCAGTAACGTACTGTAGTGTCAGTAGCTGCGTATCGTCAGGCAAGATGGCGTTAGCGTAGATGTGCAGGCGTTACGATACTGTAAGTGGCGTTACGCAAAAATGGCGTTAACAGCGAAATAATGGCGTTAGCGCAGTTGATGCGCAGTTAGCGTGTTATAGGCTGCGTTAGCCGCCTTGACACGTCAACGGGCGGTGCGCAACGACTCTAAAGCATTGCGCGTGATACGCAGCGTTCTTGGCAAAATGCCCACGGCAAATTTAAAAAATGCGCTTTACGCTTTTTTAATTAAAAAAGCTTGTTTTCGTTATGTTTTCACCTTTTTTTCTAAAATTGTCTGAAATATATATCTATCATTGCATTTAACAAGTTTTCTTCCTAAAATAATCGTTTAATAGCCTGAAATTAGCGATTTTCTTGTATTTTCAATGATTTTACCCAATTATTATGTTTTTTCTGAGTTCACGGCTCATTATCCCTCTTCTTATACTGTTTTATTTTCAGACTATGTCTTTTGCCTTGGAAACCAATGAAGGATTTGTCGGTCCTCCTGGAAACACCAACGACATCGCGAACCCCAACGCTTCTGCTCCTCCGCGTCCCCCGGATGTCGGTACTCCTGATGCTCCCCCGTCTGTCGACAACCCTGCGCAGTGAGTTTTTGCTTTTTGAGTTCTAAATTAAGCGTTTGTCAGGGTAATATGACTTTTAAACCGCTGTTTTCATGGCCATCGCCGCCAACGTAATCGACGCTCCTGTGACCACCGACGTCGACCATCCTGTCAACACCACCACGAGCGTTATCGACCATCCTGCTGCAATCGTTGTGGCCGAGCGATCCTGAGATTGACAGCGATCCTGAGTCCACTCGAGACTCGGAAACTGAGTCGAACACTGAATTGGAAATCCTGGAGAACATCCTCCGCATAGCCGTTCTCCGTTCAGGGAGAAGAGGAACAGGTAAGAACAACCGTTCTTCACTTAACAAAGACGTTTTCAGGAGTACGACAGCGCCCCTGATGTTTTCGTTGACGACGACATTCCTGAATACGATGCCGCCATCTCGCCTTCCGCAGTTCCTGTCAAGAAGCGTCGTCCCTTCATCGAAATCGAAAGGAACACCTTCTTCGGCAACGGCACTCCTGTGAACGGTGCTCTTCCGTTCGGCGCTCCCCCTCTCCACAATGCTCTCATCGACGCCGCCGGCACCCCTATGCGTCCCACGGATGATTTCGGACACCGCCTGTACGGCCTCTTCTCGGTGCAGCCTGGTCAGAAGAAGAACGCCAAGAAACCCGTACCGAGGATCCTGGAATCGCCGATGGACACCGGTGACTACGAGGTCGGATTTCCTGTGAATCTTCACGCTCTTCCTGCCGTTCGTCCTCCTCCTCCTCCTCGTGGAGTTCTCCCTTCGGCTCGTCCTGCTGCTCTTCCATTGGCTCCTCCTGGCCGCATGATGGAGAACGACGACAACGAGGAAATCCTGGATCAACACTACGATGAGGAAGGACGTTTGATTTCCCTGGCTCCTCGCCGCCCTCAGGTAAAGTGGTTACCTAATCGTTATTTGAATACTCATTTCCAGAATTTTCCCCATCAGCGTCCTCGCCGCAGGAAAAAGCTCGACCCGAGCGCGTGAGTTTCGTTTCCACTGACGAGCTGAACATGGTATTGCAGTTCAAAATCGAAATTGAGCAGCTGAACCGCGCCCATCTTCTTGCCAGCCCTCCGGTCGTCTACATCCGCAGGCAGAGAAGGAACCGGCGCAACGCCGGCCGTGGCTTGCGGTTTCCTGCCGCCTTCGATTCGTTTTTTTTCGGTTAGACATGTATTTGAAACCGTCTTTAATATCGATAATTCCTGATGTTGTCCCTTTGTCATTGTTGTATTGTTTCTAATGTTCCACAGAGATTCGGCTATTATTAGCGTATGTTGTAGTTGGTGAGTGTATGTTGTGGTTGATGACGAATGAACAATCGTGTTCAAAATGTTTAAAAAAAATCAATAACATCGACACACGCAAAGAATACTTATAATAAAATACATACAAATCATCAATACTAATATTAAAACACAATTAAAAGCTGAAAATCACCAAATAACCTTCAAAAATAGGTTTTTAATCATTGTTTTAAAATGTGGTGGAAATACCATAATCGATGGTGGAATTACATAAAATGGCGGTGGTTTTACAAAAATGAGAATGGTGGGTTTCGCAAAATCGGCGGTGGGTTTTGACCACGGTGGGTTTTCACGTGGTGGTTTTTGACGTTGCCCTGAAGAAGGGAGATATGTAGGAGTGAAGGTAAACCATTGGATTGCAAATTAGGTGCAAAAAAGAAAGAAATGGAGAAATAGAGAGAGAGTGAGAGAGAGAGAGAGAGAGAGAGAGAGAGAGAGTAATATAATAATTCTATTTAAAAATTTTTTTAAAAAAAAGTATTAAATGAGAATTATTAATAAATAACGTTCGTTCGCCGGCCCCACGGCGTCGCGAATGAACAGGCAAGCACGGTAACCCAGCGACAGCATCGCATTCCGCGACGGGGTCATTCTTAGCAACACGCCAAGAAAGTTGATGAAATAAAATACCAACATCAACCACTAGCTGATTTATCATTTTTTAGTGATTTAGTTGTCATTAAGATGCGCAAAGTCAAAAGAAACACCGAGTTTGTGCAATTTGGACCACTTTGGGCCAAACTACAGTGGGTACTAGTGGTGGTGACCTACCGTAACCCAGACACAAAAATCGATATTGACCTAAAACTCTTATAAATGCATTTTAAGGTCAAATAAATGCATTCCACAAAGTTTGAGGCAAGTCTAAGACGTAGCCTATGTTGCAAGGGTGCACTGCTCTTACAGAATTTCCGTGTTAATTACTAGTTAGCGGGAAATTTATTATTAAATTTATTTATAGAGAGAGAGACAGGGAGAGAGAGACAGACAGACAGGGAGAGAGAGACTGAGACAGGGAGAGAGAGACAGAAACTATCTGTCTGTAAATAAATCTTTATCTCCCAAGTTTCTTGCTCACTCTCTCAAATTTTGAACTGGGTTTCTTTATGTGTTTAACTTTCAGAGTTTTTGCCCTGTGGTATCTATTTCTGCGGCCAATCCACTGAGTGTTTCAAATTTCTAAGAAACTAGAAGAAACAAGTTAGACCAAAGAAAACCTTAAGAAAAACAAGTTTAATAAAAGAAGATTTCAACAGTTAGGAACGCAGTTTTTTCATAGTCTACGGAAGGGCCAGGAAGATAGATGGAGATCTTCTGCTTGGAAGTCTTTGGCTTTTCCTCTTCGGCCGGCTCTCCTCCTTATTCGACTTCTTCTTCTGCAGTTCTTTCGATCCGCTGGCCTTTTGCCCATCTGTTTTGTTGGCCGTCTTGTTCTTGACCCAATGCGAACTCCTCTCACTGTTTTCGCGCCCCATCAATATTGTTTCCTTCGCTTTTTCCGTTGTTCCCGTTTCTGAATAAATATTGATTCAAGTTTTCTTAGAGGTTACCAGTCATGGCAATGTGGACGAATCCCGATCGTGTCGCATTCATGAACATGATTTCGCTTTGTCCAGAACGTAGCAGCATCGTTGTATTTCCAAAGGCTATTCCACCGTCTGATGAAAACTTCAGCTTGTATTCGCATGCGCCATTATTTTTGACTTGCATTGCTTTGAGGTTTTGCATATATTGAAAGTCCAAGTCCTCGTTAAAAATTCCTCCTCTGGCTGGTGGCCACTTTATACGAGCACCCTTAAAACTGGTTTTATCTTTTCTTCTTTTCAACTCACTTCAGTTACGAAGTTTATGGCTTTCCAAAATATCTCTCTCATCCTTTCATTCATCCTACATTTGAAGCAAAGAGTGCTCTTGGCTACAAACGCATAAAAAGATTTGATGTTGGTTAAGCTGAGATCAACTTTACATCCACAGCCACTGAAAATTTTCTAGTAAAGTTGCCAGTACGTCCATACCAGTTAGTGGACACCATTTCCGACTTGGTAAGGGTTGCCAGGGGAATATTTGTTTTTGTTCCATCAAAAATAGAAACTCTCCCGTTTAGAAAGTTGGTCTTCTATTAAAAGTTGGTTTGGCAAATTGGATAAACTCACGAAGCCGAGCTTTGTTTTCTCCATTAGGTGCTTTATATGGCGACCTGATACCACGAGCCAAGAGCTTTTTACTCCTGCCGTAATGTCGATTATGTAAAATCTAAAATAGTAAAATGAATTCTAATTTTTAATTACACAAAAATTAATTGTAATTTATGTGACTATTTAATTATATTTTATATATCTACCAGCGTGTAAGGTGCCTGCGGCACCCTAATCAATATTGGTCGTTATTACGTTGCTTTTAAATGAGCTTTCGATCGATACTATAATGAGTTCAATCTGTTAAATTTCATTTTAAGCAAAGTTCTGGCACGCAATCGCTTCAGGACAGAAAAAAGCAGTATTCAATCGGTTAAATTTAATTTTCAGCAAATTTCTGGCACCTGATCGCTTCAGGACCCAAAATATCAATCAATATTTGTCGTTATTACGTTGTTTTAAGCTTTCGATCGATACTATAATGAGTTCCATCTGTTAAATTTCATTATATGAAAAGTTCTCGCACACGATCGCTTCGAGACCCAATCATGATTTTTTAAAAGTAATGATGAATTAAGAAAACACTTTTCAGAAATTTTTTTAAAAAAATGGCTGCAAAATAAAAAGCCAATTTTATTGAAATATTTGCAACCTTTGAAATATTTCCGCTCGCATACAACTCAAACTGAATACATAAACAAATTTGTAAAAAAAGAGTTTCTTTACTCACTCTAGTGCTGTTTTCCTGCTCCCCATCGGTTCGCAGGGTTACCGTAGAAACCACGGATGAAGGGAGAAGAGTGGAAAAGGGAGGGAAGGGGAGGGAGGCTATGCTAATGAAGGGATGCGGATGCTAAACCGGCCTTTTGCGGTTATGATAATTGAGGTAATAAAGGAAAGAGGTAGAGGAAAATAAGAATAAACATTGTTCTTAACATTGCATACACTTTGTTGATCGGCTTGTAAACGCAGTGCAGATTAGGTATAACAACTGTAAACACAGTGCAGACTAGGCATATCAATTGTAAACATGATAGCGCTTTGCCAGCAGTTTCCAGCCAGCTGCCTGGAAAATTTATTGTTTATGTGTTTTTATTTGTTTTTCTTTTCATTTTCATGGTTTTGGTAGTTATGTTTTACGTCAGTTTTTCCTAACTTGATTTGACGTAGATTGTAAGGATTTTTGCCTATAAGCTCTTGTGTATTACTTTGTTACTTTATTTTAGATTTATTGAAGTTATTTTTTCAGAAGAACAAGGAAAGCATCGTCAAAGTGAGGCCACTACGCTTCTCCACCGCTCCACCTGCGCTTGAGGACGCCCAACCCGCCCAGGTTTTGTCCCCATTGGCCCCCTTCCCATTTATTTTATTTTTAAACTTGTTTTGTAAAACCTTTAGGGGGTAAATGCCTAGTCCAAATACCTGGAATTGTGAATAGCCGCTGTAAGCGGCAAAAACTGAAGCAATTTCAAAAAAAACAATTGGCACAAAATTGCACTTATCAGTATATTTTTCCTTTATTTCGAGAAATTTCAATTATGTTCATAGTTTACTGTAAATATTTTCCATTAAAAATATATTTTTCCCTTTGTTTATCAAGAAAACTAAAAAAAAACAGTTTTCAGCCAGCTGCCTGGAAATTTTATTGTTTTATGTGATTTTATTTGTTTTTCTTTTAATTTTCATGGTTTTTGGTCGTTATGTTTACTTTTGTATAATTTGAAAGCACCTTTTATTTCGTTTAAAGCAAAGAATTAGTCAATGTCTTAATCACATACCTTTGTCGATTCTTCAGTTTCACCAGTGAGAGGAAGAGTGACGGGACCGGGCGGATCCGGAGGTTGCGACGGAACAACCATCCGGTGGAGAGGAAGGAGAAGGAATGAGCTCTGAGGGAGGCCTTTCTAGGTCACGCTTAAATCACGTGCGTATTCTTAGCGACCCTAATTCATTTCACGTTATTCACGATAGAAAAATGGGGTGATTTACACTAATTAGCATATCTTAGGCAAGGACTGAGTGTTTTTTCTTTCCACTCTCTCTCTCTCTCTCTCTCTCTCTCTCTCTCTCTCTCTCTCTCTCTCTCTCTCTCTTATTCTTTCTTCCTCATCTCTTGTCCCCTGTTTCACAATTTAAAAAAAAACTTATAAAAACGTCACGTCCGCCGCAGTCTGCCACCACTAACAGATTATTTTTGTGACACGCACTACTTTCGCCCCTCGTGCGTGTGCAACAAATTAGAAAACTGGAAGTGAGTTGAAATAAATGCGATAAACAAACACACACTCACACATATTAACACATAATAACAATCACACACACTCACTCATAAAGACATACACACAGACACACAGACATACACACGAAATCACACAAACAATCTTTGGTGCAAAAAACAATTTTCAAATATCGCATCACTTCCTTTTACCTCTATTCTTGGAAAGTCCTTCATCTTATCTCTCCTTTTCTTCTTTTAATTTAAGGTCGAGGGATGGCTGATTAATCGGAGATTGTCACAGGATTAAACATCACTTCACACACACACACACACACACACACACACACACACACACACACACACACACACACACACACACACACACACACACTTTCTCGACTGCTTCACATTCAAAGCCAATTTTACACGGCCTATGGTTGCCTACAGCGGCTTTTGAATGCCAAAAAGCAAATCAGGCGGCCTTTGGTTGCAAAAAAGCGGCTTTTAATTACCAAGAAGTGGATTAAGAGGCCTTCCGTTGCCAAAACGCTGACCAAGCGGCCTTTTGTTGTCAAAAGCGGCTTTTGGTAGTAAAAAAGGCTATTAATTGCAAAAATAGCGGCCTTTGGTTGCAAGAAAGCGGCAGCCAAATTTTAAAAAAACACCTCTTGGTTTTTTCCACATCCCCCCACCAAGAATGCACTTATCTCGCACCATGTTCCCGAAAATAGACGGAAATGATAAGATCCTACGTCATTTATGAATCATAACGACATAATTTGAGGAATTAAATCCTAATAGTTTGGATTTCAAAATTTCACAAGTATATTATTGGTTTCTGGCAATTGAAAGGCTTTGTGGGATGTTTCAGCGCCTTTTATGTTTTAGAGACTTTTTAATTTCAAAATTGTTCAATTTTGTCATTTTCACAAACATTCGCAAGTTTTCAATATTTTCAATCACGAATCCCTTTTGAAACGCAATGCGGACTGCGGTTTATCGGGAGAGCAATCGCAGATTCATAAGACGCGTCCACTTTGATAAGAAGAGCCTTTGAAACACTTTTGATGGTCAATCTTGGAATTTAATCTGAGGTGGAAAAAAGTGAGAGAGATACAGAGAAGGAAAGAGAGAAAGAGAGAGAGAGAGAGAGAGAGAGAGAGAGAGAGAGATTGAGAGGGAGAGGGAGATACAGAGAGAGAGAGAGAGAGATAGAGAGAGAGAGAGAGAGAAAGATTCCCTTCATCCCCTTGCCCCCCCCCCCCCCCAGCTTTCCAGAAAACAACATGTGCATTGATTATTAACTATTCATGCTCTATTTATGGCAATTGACCATGTTTACCATCATTGTTGTGAAAACTCTCCATTGTTATTTGCAAGCAAAGAAATTAACGCAAATTTGTTGACATCAAAAGCTCAATTTATTCCACTTGTTATACGAACATACAATGTCTTTCAGTAGATGAAGAGAGAGAGAGAGAGAGACAGAGATTATTAGAGAGAGAGAGAGAGAGCGAGAGAGAGATTGTGTGTGTGTGTGTGTGTGTGTGTGAGAGAGAGAGAGAGAGAGAGAGAGAGAGAGAGAGAGAGAGAGTAAAAACCTCCAATTTGTTTGACTTTTGACCAGAACTCTTCAATCTAGTAGTGGGGGAGAGGGCAGATTGCTTCCGCCTCGTCGGTCACTCCATATGGGCTGATTCACACGAATTTCGTGCCCTAGGATACAAATATTGATGAATATAGTGGGTTTAAGGTATAAAAACTACACCCCATCTCCTTTGAAGAATGCCGCGCTTGAAAGAACACAAAGAATGGTGAGAAGGAGGAACACCTGGCTGAGCTTTGCAGAAAGAGACTATAGTTGGCTTTGAAGAAAAAATTTGCCCTCTCTCTCTCTCTTTCTCTCTCTCTCTCTCCATCGTTAGTCAAAGATTGCGTTTGCAAATTTCAGTTTGATAAATGTGTTTATCGGTGGCAATTGACAAGCTTAATTTCCCACAAACGTCAAATAAGGAACCAGATCGTGGTAATGAGAATGGTGTATGATTTTGTCACTCACTCACTCACTCACTCACTCACTCACTCACTCACTCTCTCTCTCTATTTATCTGTTTCTCTACCTCTCTGTCTCTGTCTCTCTCTCTTTCAGATGTTTAGAAACCGAAGTTTCAGCTAAACACCATTTTATAATTTTTGTAAAAAACATTTAAATAATTGTTTTAAAAACAAGAAACTTTTGACATTTTTTTCAAAAAAAAAATCGTTAAATCAATTTTTCAGCTGAAAAACTATTTTTTAACTAAAATTTAAATTTTTTTTTATTTTTAGCAAAAAAAACCTTTTTATCAGTTTATTAAACAGATTTTAAATCGATTTTTCCGCTGAAAACCAATTCCGGTAATTTGCTAAAAATATTTTTATTCAACTATTTTTCAGCTGAAAACAAATTTAGCATTCTACTAACAAAAAAAACTCTCTCTCTCTCTTTCTCTCTGTCTGTCTCTGTCTCTGTCTCTCTGTCTCTCTCTGTCTCTCTCTCTGTCTCTCTCTCTCTCTCACTTTCTCTGACATGAAAATGTTGCTCATTTTCCCAAGCCGTGTTCTATAATCTTCTCTCCTTCTAATTTTATGTGATTTTCCACGCTGTCACTTAAAATCACCTCAAAAATGTGAGAATTTCAAAGAGACGCTCGTAAAATTTCAAAGATCTGCGGATTTCGAACCCTTCTCATGGGAAAAAGATTTACACACATTCAAAAAACCACTTATCTCTGCAGAATTCTCCGAATTTCCTCATAATTCACGACCTTTCCCAACAGTTCCTGTTTATTCCCATTCGCCCCTCTGGGGCCACGTCACCCCCTCTTCTGACGTCGAGGGGGCGGTGCCAGATAAGGCAGTCGGTCCCTGGTGTGGCCTTATTCCCAGCGATGCGTCCCATCCTCGCCCTCCTGCTCCTCGTCGCCCTTGCCCTCGGTACCTTACCCTTTTCTTTACTTTACTTAACCTTAACCTTAGTCATCTAACTAGTTTTCCCATCTTACCGTAAAATTTATGTTAGCCTGAAAATTTTAAAAGACTAAATCGAGGTCTTTCATGAATTCAGATGTTCTTGACATCTTTTTTCAGTCGCAAAAAAATTGTCACTAGGGGGATCTGAACCCTCGACCTTTGGTTTACAAGCCCGCTGCACTAACCACTTGACCATATGACGCGATGTGTGTTACCTGCGCGCATGCTTAATCTATCTGTGGCGGCGTGGCTTTGAGCCGCCACAGTATTCTAAATAGCGGAAAGTGGCGAGAAGTATAACTTTTTTTAATGATTTTAAATCACCGGAATTCGTCATTCAGTCCAACCTGCAAAAAAACTTCTTTGTCTTCCCAAAGCCTCAAAGAACCGAAAGTTGTTAGACTTGATCCTTTGTTCGCGTGAGACAAAGCTTCCGCACATCCGGAATTCATAAAATAGGGCCTTTTTGAAAAAGAAAAAGAAAAAAATTGTTTAAAAAACACGATAAAACAGAAAGACTTCAGTTTAAAAGAAACGCTGCCCGCTGTTTACAGCCGTTAAACACAGTACACGCGAATTGTGCACTCTTTTTTTTTACAGTGTATACGGATCTTATTTTCGGCAAAATTTCAATTTTTTCAGATGCAATTTCCCTTTTGGCCAACAAAACCCCCTCTTTTATTATTCTGCCCGTTGTTTAACGTTGGAAGTACATAGGTTTTCCAATATTCTTGCAATTTCGGCACTTGTTTTCATGCATTTCCGCTTAATCGACCTTTGGCATTGTAATTGGTTAGCCAGCTGTTTACGGACTGTCCGATGTTTACGCCCAGCCCGTTTTTTACGCACGCGCCCGCTGTTTACGTGTAAACAAAGTACAACCTACAAATCCCCAAAAATCTCCGGAATTCATGATATTTGCGCTTCGAACCACTATCTTTCTGTGTCTAGCGCTAGAATAAAGACACCTTCCCATAAAATCGGCTTATCTCCGCCCGGTGCTTACGAAATTTCCCGAAAAAACGTGGTGTGGTGTCGAAGGAACAGCGTTTAATGAGCATTCTGCCTCTAAACCCTCTGGAAATATACAAAAAATATCTAGATAAATCTTTAAAAAAAATGTAATTTCGTTTTATGCATGAAAAATCGCAGCACTCCGTTTACGCGTAAACATCAAGCACGCCGATGCCCGTTGTTTACGCCAACAGGGCTACTCAGTTAATGACCTTTTTGTTTTTATAATTTAAAAATATAATTATAACCCAAATTTTAATGTCTATGTCCTGGATTTACCACTAAACACCGGACAGCCAATTTCAGCCACTAAAACATTGCACTTCGAAAGAAAAATCATTCAGCTCGTTTTTTCAAATGAACAAATGTAAATAGTATATTTTTTAAGATGCGCTAAACAAAGTACATTTTGATGCACTGCACTCTATTTACAACAAAAACGCACTGCCCTATGTTTACAAGCTGCTAAACTCAGGTCAAAAAAAATTTGAATATCCTTCTCGGTTTTTTTTACACAATTCTAAATATAGCTAACAGGCCCGACGTTTATTGTGATCGTAAATGCAGGTTAAAGGGCAGTTGGTGCTTTGCCCGTTGTTTACAAGTGCTGTAAACAGCGGTTAAAGAAAAACTTTTGCTTTGCCCGACGTTTACTGCTTTGGGAAACACCGGGATGACTGAAAAAGGAGATTAAAGTGTAAAAATTACCGTTGAAAAAAAATAAAAACTTGAAAATTCAAAATTTTGGGTTTTAAATTAATGAAAAGTCCCTCGAAAACGAACAAAAGGGGAAAATCGCGTTATCTGGGTAAAAGCATCGCCCTTTCTCATTAACCTCCTCGATCCAAAAGCCCGAGGATCAAAAACTAAACGGCAGATGAAAATGGAACGGAAATCGGGGGAAACGAGGTCAGAACGAGGCAATTAGCCTACGAGCACTTGAAGAGCCAATGGACTCGAGGGATAGACTTCGTTTCAGGAGCCCCGGCAGTCGAAGATAGCCTCAGGGTTCTTCAGGAGCAAGTGGCAGCTCTTCAGAAACAGATTGAGGTGAGGGAGTTTTTTTGGTGACACGTTCACACGTTCACACACACACACACACACACACACACACACACACACACAGACACGCACGCACATACACACACACACACACACTCTCTGTCTCTCTCTGTCTGTCTGTCTCTCTCTCCCTCTCCCTCCCCCCCTCTCTCTCTCTCTCTCTCTCGCTAGAAAACGATAAATCTCTTTGGTATCTCTGCGTGAAATTGCAATTTCTTTCTTCAAAGCTGTGCCTTTCATGGGTGACAGGCGTAATTTGGCTTGATCGTTGGATGAAATACGCCATTTGCCAATAAGGGGACAATTTGCAGCAAAGGGAGGTAATGCGAGGGAGTGTGTGTGTGTGTGTGTGTGTGCGTGTGTGTGTGTGTGCGTGTGTGTGTGTGTGTGTGTGTGAGTGAGTGAGTGAGTGAGTGAGATCTCTGCTCCCCTCCCATTTCCCCTTCCTTTTCCAATTCTCTCTCCCTAAGCTTTTTGTTTTCGCCGACAGTCGGCCCGTAAAGCCATTCACTCGGAACACCTCTTCCTCATTTTTATGTGTTTTTCAGAAATTAAAACCTGCTCCTTTGCCAAAAATGGGTCATTCCCGGGTGGAAGAGCTTGTTTTCAGGCGAAAAACGATGTTCTCTCGGATGAGCAGCCGAAGATCGCCAGTTGGCAGCCTGCCAAGCGCATGGTCGCCTGGCAGCCAATGAAGAGGAACGTCGATGACCGCGCACCTCGTAAGTGAAGAAAAAATAGATGAAAAAGTGGAGTTTGTTTGGGAAAAAGAAGAAAAACTGGATAGAACGCGCCAAAACCCGCGGATTCCGCGGGGCGCGGTAATATAAGCTTGCCGCGAGCAGCAGTACCTAGGCGCCGCATGGCTCAGCTGGTTAGCTTTTCGACTGGTAAGCCGAAGGTCAGGGGTTCGATTCCCCTCCCCTCCATTTCTTTTGCTTTTGGTGGTATGAGTGCCAAACGCGTGTTTTCGCAAAGAAAAATCTTTTATTTCTACATTTTTAGAATTTTTAAGACTATTATCTACGCAACAAACAATAAGACCTTAGTACTTTTGCCCTATCGTTGGTCTTCTGAGCTGCCCTAGCAATCTAAGCCTATTTTCGGTGACTAATAACACCTCGCGAACCAATCGGAAATTTTCTCGTTTATATTTGGGGGTTTTCACGTAAAATTACGTAATTGTTTTCAGTTTGACGCAACATTACGTAGTTTGATTGATGAGATACACTTTTTCTTCGACCAGTTCAAAAAATGTTTTCATGATCACGTATTTTAAAATTGTTTACAAAAATTGAATTATTTTGGTTTTTCTTGTCGCCCACACCTTGTGAGTATCTTTAGAGACGAAAATGTCGTTCTATTTTTGTTGTAACGAGACAAATAATGTTTGTATTTTGGGATTGACGCGCAATTACGTATCTTGAATTACAATAGGCGCATACATAGGTTTAAAATAAAATAGTTATCAGTTAAAAATAGTTACATAAATGGTTTAAAAAAACATAATATTTTCAATAAAACGCCAATTTGCGTACTTTGGTGTTTTTGTCCTATATAGTCAATAAACTGGATAAAATTAGCAAAAACGAGCGGATGAAAATGGATATGCTACAGAAAGACACGTACTATTTTTGGTGCGACGCGGAGTTCATTTTTCAATAAGCGCGAAATTGCGTATTTTTTGAAAAATGAACTCCGCGTCGCTATGTTTTATGTCGATTTAATTTAATAAAACTACAAAAGATCGATAAAAACGATTTTAGATCACTTTTTCAGGCTACAAACAAAAAAGCGCTAAATTTGGAAGTCCCGTAAAATCGAATTTCAGCAGAACGCATAATTGCGTACCATTATTTTTATTATTTAAGGAGCTAGTAAAATTCGAATAGTTGATAAAAATGACACTATGTACGTAAATTAATGAACTTCAAAATACAAGTCTTAATTTTCTCGGCGCGCAATGCCCATTTTCAGGCTGACGCGAATTTGCGTACTTACAGTTTTGCGCATGTTTATTATCAATCTCTCTCTCTCTCTCTCTCTCTCTCTCTCTCTCTCTCTAACAACAGTCTCTAACAACAAAATTCAAAGAAAAATTACGGGTTTTGATATTTTCCGGCAAACGCAAAATTGCGTACTTCAATTTTCTGCTAAGTTACGCCAAATTCCCTCTCATTTTTGGTTTAATCCACCAAAAACTGCATGTTTTGCTGAAATCAGCTCATATCGATCGATTCCATCCTTAAATTCCTGGCGGCGCTTATCTCGCCTTCCCTTCCGGATCATTCCTATCAGCACGGAGGGCTTTACACCGCCCAGACGCCCTAAAACCGAGGGAACTTGCCTTCTCCGCCTAGAGATGATGTTTTTGTTGTTTAGCTCAATCTAATTTCGAATTCGGTTAGTTTCCCGCCGTGAGTCAGGAGAGAGCGTAGTCTAAAATCAGTCGGATTCAATCAGCCAAGAGTAATTGTTTGCGGCGTCTTCACACAATCTCTCGTCTGAAAATCAAAGTAACACGTCGGGAATGTTGTAGAACAAGAAAAACCTTGAAAATCTAGAAAATTTGGTAAAAAGCAAAAGAAATGTCTCCAACGGGGATTGAACCAGGGTCGTTCGCCTGGCGGGCGCCAAAGCTAACCACTACACTATGGCGCCACTGCGTTCACGTCTGTAGCCGCCGCTAGATAAACGACGGCGCTTCCGTCGTTTTGCCACACATTGAAAATTTAACATTTCTTTGTAAAAAAAAAGATTTTAATCGGCGGGAAATTTGAATTTCAGGAAGGACAGAACAAACCATCTATTACTTCTAGAGTGGGTTTAAACGTCGTGATGTATGATGTGCTTATTATAAATCAATAGCTTATTGATTGGAAATCAGTAAGCAAGATAAAATTCAAGCGCGTAAACACAGGGCAAGCAAGGCGAAAAGTCCTTATTAGTGCTATTACAAGTCTTTTAATTAAGTAATTTTACATTTTTAAAGTTGTAAAATTCAGTTTCAACAAATAAATCGATGTAGTATGATGTGCTTATTATAAATCAATAGCTTATTGATTGGAAATCAGTAAGCAAGATAAAATTCATCTAACTGGAAATGTCATCCAATTCAGAATGTAAAAAAGAAAAGCGCGTAAACACAGGGCAAGCAAGGCGAAAAGTCATTATTAGTGCTATATCTTCTTCTTTTTAAGTAATTTTACATTTTTAAAGTTTTAAAATTAAAATTAATAAATAAATCATTATTTCAGTGCTCCACGCGATCGAGGCCCGTCTCTCCGAGGTCCTCCGTGCCGGTGAGCGCCTCGGCGTCTCAGCCGACGAAGTCCTCGCCGACCTCCGCGTGCGCAACCAGATCAACTGAGCCAATCTGTCGCCTTCCCTATGAAACTCCCTGCATAACCCCGCCCCAACACTTATTCACTCAGTATTCACTGTAGATATTTAATGAAGAACGCGGTTTGTTATCGAAGTCATTTGTTTTCTTTGGCTGGGAAGTGCGTCAAGGAGGGGGGACGAAGAGGCTATAAAAGAGAGCTGATAAGGTTTAGGGCATGGGAAGTGGTTTTTGAGGTTGAGAGAGAGAGAGAGAGAGAGAGAGAGAGAGAGAGAGAGAGAGAGAGAGAGTGGGGTTAAAGACCAAATTTTTCAAAAGTTAGAAAAAAAAGTATTTAATAGATATTGTGTCAAATAAGTGTTTCTAGTATAACTATTCATCAAAAAACTTGACGCAAAAAAGTTTTGTCGAGCGGGGATCGAACTGGGGGTAGTTTTGCATTGCCAGTCCGACCTCTTAGCCACTCGGCCATGGAATTTTACAAATATTTATATAGGGTAGTTCGAATCTTCCTTTACACAGAATCTTTTGCATGTTTAGAACTATTGTTACAACAAAAATAACAGAAAAATATTAAGTTTTGAATGAGTTAATATTAAAATTCGATTTTTAGAAAACTTCGGTGTGTGTGTGATTGTGAATATAAGTTTAAGTGTATGCGTGTGCGTGTGACTGTGACTTTAAAGGGGAAGGACCGCGAAAAAACAATTTTTCTGTTTTTGTGATAAAAACCTAGATCTTATTCGCAGGATTCCGAAAAATACCTCTTTTACCCATTTTGCATAAAAATGAACCGATTTAGGAGCGCTTTAAATTTGGGGAAATTGCCATTTGAATTGCCGCCAACTCTGCGTCTCCCCATTTCCCACACTCTCTCGCCCACTCTAGCCGTGTTTCCGTGCGGCAAACGCGTAAAACGGCCGTGTAAAGGCGCCCCTTTTGCAGTCCAAAGGGGTATGTTTCAGAATCGTGGAAATAATATCTATTCAATAAAATAATTGTTAAGAGACTTTTCAAAATCAATTTTACGAGGTCCTTCCCCTTTAAATGTGCGTGTGCTTGAGTGTGAACGTGAGTGTGTGTGCATGTGTATGTGTGAGTGATAAAAACGCCTTTTCTTCTCTCTCTCTCTCTCTCTCTTTCTCTCTGCCCTTCCCCTGCCCTCATTCCCCTTGTTATTCTTAGCCTCCGCAGTACTTTTCCAACTTTTCACGTGACTTAGTTAGAATATTCAGCTGAAAACATCCACTTAGGCGGTCAGAATGCGTTGTCGCTCTAATTACCGCTAAACCCGCCGTGTGTCCACGACAGGACAACTGCCACCAAAACAAAAACAACAACAGAGAAGACAAGTGGCTGAGGGATGTGAAAAAAGACAATTGCGAAAAAAATTTATTAAGTACATTGCACATTTCATTTGTACCGCAGGCAGCAGCATCACGGGGAGGCTGAAATAATGGTTACGGTAGGAAAATGGGATAAATGACACCGAGGCACCGCAACGGCATGCAAAACGGTTGCCGTTATTATACAAGCATACATGGAATTGGATTTTAAGGTCATTTTTAAGGCCCTATAGTTTAAGGGGCCTTTTTAATGAAAATGCTTAGGGACCTTGGTTGTCAAGGTAACGTATTTGGTCTGCTTAGGGGCCTTGGTTTTCGAGGTATTGTATTTTTTCTGCGTAGGGGCCAGGGTTTTTAGGTTATCGTATTTTCTTTGGGGCGGTTGTCTCCCGCGGGAGGGTCCTGGGTGCCTGCCTGAAATTGTTGCTTAGTGGTGTAATGGGAGCGTGTCCAATTACTATTCTTCACTATGTTGGTTCGATCCCCTTCGGTGTTTTTCTTTTTGCTTTTTTTTAAAAATTTCATAAATCACAAACAAACTTTTTCTCTGAATTAGTTTTTGGGTTTAAAAAAAATTTCAATGAAAAAAATGACATTTTTTGATATTTCAAATTTTAAATTTTATTTAAAAAAAGAAAACATCCACGGGATTCGAACCAACATAGTGCAAACGATGGCTGGACGCACTACCACTGGACCACAATAACAAAAAATAAGAATCGGCACCCCATCTATGACTATCCCGCTGGTGGCCACAGAAAAATACGATAACTCGAAAACCGAGGCCCCTAAGCAGATTTCTCTCTCTCTGTTACTCTTTGTTTCTCTCTCTTTCTCCCTCTCTCTCTATCTCTATCTCTTCCTCCCTCCCTTTCTTTCTCTCTTTTTGTCTCTGTCTATCTCTCTCTGTCTCTCTCTCTCTCTCTCTCTCTCTCTCTCTTTCTCTCTCTCTTTCAAGCTCTCTCTATCCCTCTCTTTCTCTCTCTCTTTCAAGCTCTCTCTATCCCTCTCTTTCTCTCTTTCTCTCTCTGTCTATCTCTGTCTATCTCTTTCTCTTTCTCTCCCTCTATCTCTTTCTCCCTCTCTCTCTCTCTTTCTCTCTTTCTCTCTCTGTCTATCTCTGTCTATCTCTTTCTCTTTCTCTCTCTGTCTATCTCTGTCTATCTCTTTCTCTTTCTCTCTCTCTCTCTCTCTCTTTCAACCAAGATCCCAAAAAAAATCCCATTAAACAAACCTCGCAGTTCTCCTCTCCTCAAAACAATTAGCTCTACAAAAACAAATCATTCTGTAAATAGCACATCAATAAAAACCAAACTGACGGACACCTATCGATTAAGATATATTTATGTATATGGTACACAACAGAATCACAACAAAATGTAACCGTATTCAGTGGAATCTGGGCAAATGCATGCGGATGTTAGCACAGCAAGAACATAAAGAAGGCTAAGGACGCGAGCAGCGGCGTCGAAGAGACCACACCTGAAGCCGTTGTGGTGGGTCGCGAAGGGGCAGAGACCGAAGCCTCGGCCGACGTCCAGCACTCGGAACAAGTCTCCGAAAGCTGACGAGTTGCCTTTGAGGCGTAGGTAGCCTTCAGCTGAAAAGAGAGAAGATGGAAAAACGAAAGGTAACCGCGCTCCACCGCCAATCTACCGTAGCTGTAGTCATGCACGCTGTTTAGTGGGCGCCGTGCACCAGATGGCACTATCTCACCCATAATCGCACCGAAACCAATCAATTATCGTTTTTTTGCTTACTGGATATTGAAATGCAGCCGCGTTCGATAAAACTAATAATTAAACATGTCCTAAGTTTAGCATCTTCAGGTCACCCTCTTTAATGTACGCTGTTTAGCAGGTTCTATCGCCACGCCAAACTCAATCAATTATCGATTTTTCTTTTTTTAGCTCTAAAATACACTTGTTTTGCAGAAAAAGTAGATTTTTAGCTTGTCCTGCGTTTAGCAGCTGTCGTGCACCTGCCGCAAACTTAATGAAATTTCAAAAATGAAAAATTATTTTTTAAGAAAGAAATTTTTTTTAATTAAAAAAAATAAACTGGATTGCATGTTGTCTCATAATCAATCAATATCGATTTTCCTTTCCTTTAGATATTGGATTTTTGCGGAATTAGGAGAAAATCGTTTTTCAACGAGCCCTGCGTTTAGCAGTTGGCATGGGCTGTGCTTGTATGATGCACTCTGTATAGCGGGCGCGCCACAACCAATCAATTATCGATTTTCTGCTTGATGAATATTTAAATGAAGCGATTTGTGAGAAAACTCATATTTGAACATGTCCTGCGTTTAGCAACAAGCGCGCAGCAACAACTTTGTTCAAACTTGATGAAATTTTAAAAATGGAAAATGAATTTGTAAATTAGAAAAGTCTCTATTAATCTAATCTAAATTTTGCCAAATTCCATTTGTAATAAATGTTAAATTCTAATTTTCAAGCAATTGTCCTACCTGATCCTCAGGATTGTAGTAATCAAAAAGAACCATCTGAGCTGGTTTCTGATCAGCCACATTGTAGACCAAATCAGAAAGAAGAGACAGACAGACCGGGGTGCTTCCGAGCTAAAAAAATCGATAATCGATTGAAAACTAGGATTACGGTACCGGGTTGAAGTAGACGTTGATTTTGGTGTCATCCTTTTCGTATTCAGCGCGCTGAACTCCAGAAATTGAAGTCAAAGACTGCAGATCTTCGACGTCATATCTAAAAATCGATAATTGATTGATTTTATTGATCGGTTACCGGTAGCCACTAAGCACGGGTACTTCAGCAACAGCCATGTTCGATTTTCCAGGACGGGTGTAGCTGAAAAATAGGACATTTTGGTTTTACAACTAGAAACTTAGTTTAAAAATCAATAATCAATACAAAAAAATCGATAATTAAAAAAATCAATAGCGATTGGAAGACATACTTGCAGCACAGATCCAATTGGAGACGGTTTCCTCCACGAAGCTCCTTGATTTCCTTGGAGCAGAAGAAGGGTGCATCGTCTTTCAAGGTGTTACGGTAGTAGGAATAGGAAACCTGCCAATTATCGATTAGTTTGAGACGCGAAATATCGATTTTTCTGGAATTATCAGCTGCAAACTTGTAAAGTGGAACTTTCGTTGGAAAGAAAACGCGCGCTTTTATGCCGACGTCGACTGAACCGTAAAATGGAAAGAACGTTGGAAAATAATTGCGCCTGCGTTTTAAACCCAGTTTGTTTAATGAATCTTTCGTAATTTGGAACTCTCGTTGGAATAAAACCGAGTTTCAGAAATTTTTTGTTAATTGACACTTGAATTTACATTTCAGTTTGACGTGTAATTTGGAACTCTTGTTGCATAAAATGCACGCGATTTACTGGATATTTATAATCACCTGTAATTTGGAAAGAACGTTGGAAAAAAATGATTCCAGTGTTTAAAATCGGGTAACCTTTCTTAATAGTCGGAATTTGCATTTATCGTGTAGAAAAAAAATTCTCATATTTTTTAAAAGAATAAATTCATTTTAAATGACGTTTTCCTACCTGTCATCCGAAAACTTTAATAAAAAATTGTAAAAACGTGATTTTTGTAAAACCGAGTGAAATTTGAAAATATCGTTGCGTTAAAACCGGATTTCAAAAATTGTTGTGAATTAAAATTTCAATTTTTAATTGAGTAATTGAAAACTCTCGTTGGATAAAATTCGCGCGTTTACTAGCTTTTTCCAATCACCCGTCATTTGGAAATTACGTTGGATAGAATTGATGCTTGTGTCGAAAACCGATGTTCTCCCTTAATTTGGGCGTAATTTGTTACTCTCGTTGGATTTAATCATCTTTAAAAAAATTAATTTTGGTAAAAATACATTTTTCAAGATGTTTTAGCTTCAGATGTCACTAATAACTTTTTAATCACCCGTAATTTGGAAAGAACGTTGCAAAAAATTATATCAGTATTTAAAATCGATTTCTTTTCCGGTCGTAATTTGAAACTTTCGTAGGGTTAAACTTCCAAACAGATTTTTGGCCAATTTTATCTGTAATTTGAAATTCTCGTTGGATAAAATTCAATTTTTTAAGTTTTTCAATTTACCTGAGCAAAGACGGTTCCCTTTCCAGTTGCATGAATGTTAACAATCGAATCCATATTGGGGACCTAAAATCAATCGATAATTTTCCCGCCAAATTCAAATCACCTCAAAACTCTGCAAAACGATAGCATTAGCATTGTTGATAGTGAAGTTATGGGCATCATTTCCATTTGTCGCCGTCACAACAACTTCAGTGTCAGGGGAATAGGCGGTCTGAAAATCAATCGATAATTCCAATCGATTATTGATTTTACCTTGGCGAAGGCGGCGAGAGCCTGAAGGGCCATTACAGTATCCTGGGTGGAGGAGAAACCTCCCAAAGCGTTGCGCTGGGCGGTGAGCCAACGGACGATCGGCAGTCCCTAAAATCAATCGATAATTGATTTTTGTGTTTTTTACCGGATCGGAATTTCCCTCTTGCATGATGGAAAGAAGAGCATAGGCGGTGGTTTCCACGTCAGCTGGTTTTGGCTGGAAGAAGTACTGGCTGGTGTCCTTGGGGCGGTCTCCGCTCTTCTGCGCCCAGTGGATAGAACCATCTAAAAAAGTTTACAAATCTGAACATTTGAATATAAAGTTTATATAACCGTAGACCTTATTATTTTCAGGTGCAAAACAAAAATGTCACTAGCTGGGATCGAACTAGCGACCTGAGGCGCGCCAAGAGAGTGCTTTGCCACTGCGCTATCAAGCAGTGTTGGCTGCGGCGCGCTGGCTCCTTATAAAGCCCCCTCCCCGCGCCGCCTGTAATCCTTCTGCACTCACCCTTATCCTCAATCTTCAAGGCATCTAAAGCCTTCATGGCGTCCTTAGCCTTAGGGGATCCAGCCAAGTTCAATGCGTAGGTGACAACAGCTAAGGTGTAGGCGTCTTTGGAAATGGAGTCAAGCTGCTTCTCGAGGAAAGCGATGGCTGAAGGATTTTTGACCTGAAAAGTGGAGGACGGTGGTGAATTTTATGGGAAATCCTACTCCGTTTTCGAGAAGAGCGATTGTGACGTAGGCGGTCATTCCGATTCCGCCTTCACTGGCCCCTCCTTGCATGTCTTTGTGGTGGACTTCTCCGTGTTCGGCGAAGGCTCCGGATTCCTTGAAAGGGGAGAGTAGAGAGAGAGAGACAATTATTAGAGAGAGATAGAGATTGCTAGAGAGAGAGAGAGAGAGAGAGAGAGAGAGAGAGAGATTGTTAGAGAGAGATAGAGAGAGAGAACGATAGAGACAATTATTAGAGAGAGAGAGAGATTGTTAGAGAGAGATACAGATTGTTAGAGAGAGAGAGAGAGAGAGAGAGAGAATTATTAGAGAGAAATTGTTAGAGAGAGATTGTTAGAGAGATAGAAAGAGAGATTGTTAGAGAGAGAGAGATATATATTGTTAGAGAGAGAGAGAGAGAGAGAATGTTAGAGAGATACAGATTTTTAAAGAGAGATTATAAGAGAGATACAGATTGTTAGAGAGAGAGAGAGAGGCAGAGAGACCTACCATCTGCTGAGCGTTGAGGAATGCAATGCTCTTCGCCATCACCTCCTGATCCACAAAGATGAAGGGCTTTGCCTGAGCGAAGGATCGAACCACGAAAGCAGTCAGCCAAGTTGAACCAGCCTTGTCGGTCTCACCAAAGGCAGAGAAAGAGTTATCAGAGCGTCTGAAATTGCGTTTTTTTTAAATATTCTATTTTTCCAAGGGTTGCAGACCAAATTTTCAAAATGATAGTTATGGTGAAAAAAAGTGTTTTAGTATAACTATTCATCAAAAAACTTGACGCAAAAAAGTTTTGTCGAGTGGGGATCGAACTGTGGTAGTTTTGGATTACCAGTCCGTGCTCTTAGCCACTCGGCCATGGAATTTTACAAAAATTTATATAGGGTAGTTCGAATCTTCCTTTACAGTATCTTTTGCATGTTTAGAACTATTGTTTACAACAAAAATAACAGAAAAAATATTAAGTTTTTAAAGGGGAAGGACCTCGTAAAATTGATTTTTCAAAGCATCTTTATTATAGTTTCATTGAATAGACGTCGTTTCCACGATTCTGAAACATACCCCTTTTATATAATTTGGACTGCAAAAGAGGCGCGTTTACACGGCCGTTTTACGCGTTTGCCGCACGGAAACACGGCTAGAGTGGGCGAGAGAGTGTGGGAAATGGGGAGACGCAGAGTTGGCGGCAATTCAAATGGCATTTTCCACAAATTTCAAGCGCTCCTAAATCGGTTCATTTTGATCCAAAATGGGCAAAAGAGGTATTTTTTCGGAATCCTGAGAATGAGATCTGGGCTTTTATCGCAAAATCAAAAAAATTATTTTTTAGGCGGTCCTTACCCTTTAAACAGTATTTTTTGCATGTTTAGAACTGTTATTTACAACAAAAATAATAGAAAAATATTAAGTTTTGAATGAGTTAAATTTAAAATTTCATTTTTTTCAAACAGATCAACTTACTTGTAAGTGAGTTCCCTTTGATATCCAGCTTCCATGAACTTCTTGGCCTTAGCTTCGAGGGTGGGCTCGGCCCTGTTGGTCGCCTTGAGGTAGTTGAGAACAACGATGTTGGGAACGAAGTTGAGCATGTTTTGTTCTCCACATCCGTAGGGCATTCTGACGAGGCCGTCGAGGTTGGAGAGAACGGGGCCCATGAGGTCTCCGATGACGTCAATTCTGGCCTTTCTGGATCCTTCGATGAAGTCATTGGGCCAGTTGAAGGCAACGCTGCGGTCGGCGTTTTCTGAACCGTTCAGGGAGAAGACGATGGGGACGTTGCGGTCGACACGGTAGCCTTCGGGCTGGAAGGAGGGATAATTTTTTTCAACAATTCAATGAATATGTATCACTGAAATTTAAAAAAAAATACAACTGTCAATTAATGATTTATGAAGTATTTTGCCGTTTACGAAATAGTCTTGCGTACGCCATTTTCTTTCCCACGACACTTTTTAAATTTTCAGGTTAAACAGGTTTTTAAACAGTTTTGAGAGTAAAATACGCGAATAAATTAAAGAAAAGGCGCCGACACATATTTACGTACGTATTTTTGATGACACGGAATTTTTAATTAATTTTTTTTACTATCTTGGCAAATTTCAATTTATAATTTTAAAAAAAAGAAAACAATTGCTGATAAGTGAGATCTTGATTCTGTATTGCGTACCACATTTTCAGTTACACGAAACTTTGTGTTTTTCCGGTTTTCTTTCATTCAATCGATGTTTTCTAGTCAAAACATGACTCTCTCTCTGTCTTTGATCAAAATGTATTAGACTCTGGTGGCTTAAAAAAACCCATTTTACACACGCTGTTTAGCGGGCGTTCCGAAAACCATCAATTATTGATTTTTGGTTTCTGTATATTGAAATGCAACCGATTTATGAAAAAATCGTATTTGAATATGCCCTGCGGTTAGCACCTGGCCTGTTTAGTTTATCGCATTAAAGTACGCTGTTTAGCAATGTTCTGCCAATCAATTATTCGCGCCAAAATGAATCAATTATCGATTTTTTTGTGTTTTTGAAACTAAAATACACCTTTTGAAAAAAACCTTGATTTTGGGATCGTCCTGCGTTTAGCAGCTTGTGTGCCTATGCGGCAAAGGCCTGCGCACCGCAATCCACGTTCATCTTTTCTTAAAATTCCTCTCTCTATCTCTCTCTCTATCTATCTATCTCTCTCTCTATCCCTCCCTCTCTCTCCCTCTCTCTCCCCCCTCTCTCTCTCTCTCTCCCTCTCTCCCTCCCTCTCTCTCTCCCTCTCTCTCTCTCTCTCTCTCTCTCTCTCCCCCCTCTCTCTCTCTCTCTCTCCCTCTCTCTCTCTCTCCTTACCTCAACCTTCAGCGGCATCTGCACCGCATCTCCAGCATTGTTAGTGGTGGCAGTCACATGTAACTGCACATCTCCAATCATATTCGGCACAATCGGGAAATACACAGCCTTCGAAACCCCTCCTCCAGGAACAGACACACTCCTAGTGTTATAAGTACGGTCACTGGTATCCCGACTAAACCAAATCAATCAATAAAATCGATTATCGATCGCCAACCTCTTCCTGATACTTCCATCCTTGCTCATAAAGTCAAATCCAGAGTTTTCATCGTGCTTCAAAACTACCGTAACCTAAAATTGTCAAAAATTTCAATAAATCGATATCTCTTTTCTCACATCTTGCTCCTTTTCCATGTAGTTGAATACCAAGACCTGAAGGGCGAATTTCTCTCCTCTCTTGACGGAGTAGGGCAGGTCGAGACGGACAAAGAAGGGGCGGAACACGCGCAACTGAAATCAATCGATATCGATTTTTCGCAAAGTTATCGATTACTTTCTGGGTGTTGGGGGCGACTCCGAGACCCGACTGGTCGTTAATGGCGAAGGCAGAGGCCACCCAGGAAGTGATGGTGTCAGGAGCGGTGGCTTCGAAGGTGGCTTCTCCATTTGCGCTAAAATTATAAAAATTAGTTTCGTAAAGTAAATTCCGCTTTACCGTATCCCGCCTAAAATTGATATTATGTTTTTTTTTAAAATTTTTTTAAAATTTATTTTTATTATTTTATGGTTAAAATGTACTTTAAATGTCATTAATATCTTTTTCATTTTAACCAATTTCTGTTTTTTTGATTGCCCTCACTTGCCGCACGGAAAAGTGGGCGGGGCTTGGCGATCCGTGCGGGACCCACGCGAAAAAGTAACTTTTTTTCGTTCTTTCCGTTTTTTTAAATATATTTTAAGTTAATTTGTATATAAATTTCAAGTTTTTTATTTGTTCCAACCTATTTGTCTCCTGAAAAATCCAAGTTTCCGGAAAATTTTTCCTCAAAACTGGAAGTGTCGCTTGTTTTTGCTTCCCCTGATCGGGAAATGGGATTACTGTAGAAGTGACAGGAGGCATTGTGAAGAGAATTTCAGTAGTTGTGTAGGCAACTATAATCGCAAAGGATTATTAGTCAGTAGGAAGCGAGTTATCCAAAGAAAAACGGACTTGCAAGCGAATTAGGCAAGATTCGGGTACTTTTAATTATTAATATGGGCGATAAAGTGAAAAAAGTCATTTTCGGGGTTGAATTCTATACTTGCATGTAAAAAGCAAAAAGTTTAACGATAAGAGGAATCGAACCTTGGTCACTCGGTGCTAAGGACCGGCGCGCTACAGCCTGCGCCATAGTGCGCCCTCTGCTGCATTGGCCACGCGCGCTTATAAGGATCCGCCTGTCGCTGCGCCTTCCCCGCCGACCTATTTTTCTCTGTAAAAATCCAAGTTTCAGGGAAATTCTTCCTCAAAATCGGTTCTTTCTGTCGGAGAGCCTTTGCTTGGAATCCAACACTGTTGTCAGCGACGACAGAATAGGCCATGACTGGCATGACTCCGCCGGGGAGAGCCCATCGCATCACTGAAGGAGGAAAACTGGCGTTTAGCCGAAAATACGAAGGTGTGAGTTAGGATTACGGTAAGCCACTGCAAACACACGGGAACAGAGGGAATTTTAGCAGATCATTTTATTTAAAAATGAATTTTTAAATAAATTAATAATTTTATTTTAAAAATTTTAAATAAATAAATTTAAAAAATAAATAATTTTTTTAAACTTTTGGTTTAAAAAAAAATAAATGAATTTAAAACAAACAAAAAAACATTTGCCGCGTAGTTCGAAGTGGCGTTGAAATTTTAATATAGGTGTCATTTGGAGTGTATCGCTGGGAAAAATAAGATGCACGACAAAACTTTTTAAAATCGTATTTAAAATAGAAATATAATTTTATGTAATTTAGATCATTCCGTTTCTAAAAATCAGTTTGTTGCAAATTTTAATCCCCGTAATTTGGAATGTCGTTGGATTTATTCAATTGTGTCTTTGGAATAAAAACTTTGTGTCATTTGGAGTGTCTCGTTGGGAAAAAACTCCTTAATTTTTTTTAATTTTTAAAAATTAAAGTATCTTTTTTATCTTTCAAACCTATTTTTCACGCCAAAAATCCAGGATTCCGGAAATTTCTGCCGCAACCGCGGTGGTCTCGCCGCGACTGCTGTCGGTAACTCTGCTCCATCTGCCATAAGTGGCATTGGAGCAGATTCCAAAGCAACTGGAACACCGTCCATCACCATCGATCGATAGAGTACTGGAAACGGCGGGAAATTCGAAAAAAAAATGCAGTAAAAATGGTGAGCACTTCAAAATCACGCAACTTTTAATTAGAAATTGTTAAACATTGAAAATTTAGTAAATCACATCTTTTATAGATTTTTTGTATTTAAAAATGTTTTTTTTAATTAAAAAAAAATTTAAATAATTAGATTTTTAATTTAAATTTTTAATGTATTTTTTTTGTTTGTAAAATAGTTTAAATCCACTCTGACCTATCTTTTGCATAAAAAATCCAGGATTCCGGGAAATTCTGGCGCAGGCGCGGCTGCGGCGCGCCAGGCGCGCCTCTGCGCGCGAAATCATTGCCGGAGAAGCTGGCAGCCATCGGAAGCGGCATATTGTAAAATACTGTAAAATGTTTACAACGTTTTAAAATTTGTTGAAATGTAAGTATTGAAAAATCAATCGATAATTAAAATTTCACTCAAAGGGGGTTATTTCACGCTTTAAAAAACATGCTTAAAACACTAAAATTTTATAGGGCAATTTGTGATTGCACTGTATTTACACCCCGTAATTTGAAAAAAAAATCGTTTGATAAAATTAATTGATTCAAATTTTACCATTAAGCGTTATCGATCAAAAAAGGTTTGTAGTGGTACTGTGTTTACGCACCGTAATTTGGATGAGATCGTTGGAGGAAATTCCTTATCGATTGGTAATCTATCTCTTAAAAAACATTTTTCATTTCATTCATTTTAACGTAAAAATTAATCGATTGAAGTTGTAAACAGATGATTATCGAGTGATAACATAGTTGCACTGTGTTTAGTACCCGTCATTTGGAGAAGATCGTTGGGAAAATTGATTTTTTTGAAAACTTTTTCTAAAAACATTATCTATTGCTTATTTTGAAGTCATTTAGAATTTGGAAAAAAAACTATTGATTTATTGACATTTTCCCGCAAATAATAAAATTTCCTCTCAGGACCTGTTTCCCATCGCAAAGGACTCCGGAAATTTCTGCCTCAATTTCGGTGGATTTTTAGGAGGTTCTTTTGGTTTCTGTTTTTCCTCTTTAAATCGATCGGAAGAAGGACGGGAACTTGAAAGTGAAACTAATTCCGTCATAATTGACTTTGCCATCTTCACCTGCGGCCTGCGGTACCGGACCCCTGAAACAGGGAATCGATTTTTCGCTTTTAATTTTCTTTATGTTGACGTTAATTGAAAAAGGAAAACATTAAAGATTGATTAGTTGTAAGGTGAAAAAACAAATCGCGCCAGATATCGATTTTTCAAAGATTTGACTCATTTTATCAGAAAAAAGAGGTAGAAAATGAATTTAAGGTTTCAAAACTTAATGAGACTGTAAATGTCTTCAAAAGCAAAAAGAAAAAATTAGTGGGGATTCGAACCCCTGACCTGTTGACCATGAGGTGAAAAGCTAACCGGCTGAGCTATGCGGACACACTTGGGGCAGGCACGCCGCAGCCTTTTGTACCCACGCGGCGCTGCTAAATTCCTACAAACCTTGTTCCGGTCGCGAAAACCCAAGATTCCGGGAAATAAATTCTCAGTTTCACCGGTTCATCAAACGAATTAAGACTGTAAAGTGACATACCAGATTCGTCCGTTGGTAATAAATCAGCGCTCACTGAAAAATTCCGAAATTCCCCATAATAATTGAATTTAAAAAAAGAAAAAGGTTAGTTATCAGCAAAAGACACTCTGAAAAGTCTAAAAAACTGCACTCTTTTCTGCCTCAAAATTGGGTAGCGCGCCAGTTATCGATTACTTGCACCTTTTGTAAATTTGAACCTTTTTTTCTTATTTTTCTCATATTTTGGGTTGTTAAGGTTATTTAAAAACAAAAGTACGTTCAGATACTTTTTATTTTATATGGCTGCGTGCCAGATATCGATTAACTGCAATTTTATGAATCATTGCGATTGGGGCACGATTACTACGATATGAGACAACTTTACACGCATTTAGTCAATATAATGGATAAAAGGATACAACGAGAGTAGAGCATAAATTACGATTAGAGCGCTTACCCAAAATTGCGATTAGAGCGCGTTTACTTAAATTTACGATTGGAGAGCGTTTTATACCTTAATGCCTTCAACAACTACAAACCTGATTTTAGTCGCGAAACGCCAGGATTCAGGGAAATGAATTCTCAGTTTTACAGATTGTTGAATTGAATCATCATCGGTAAAAACTAATGAGCCATATTCATCCGTTGGCACTGAAATTGCCCTAACTAGTAGGAAAACTGGAAAATTTTGGTTAAAACCGTTAGTGCCTTAACATTAAATGTTTAAAAGCGCGCCAGGTATCGATTACTCGAAACTTTCCTGAATTTAGGAGTTTTTTGTATTTTTTCTTGGTTTTCAGCTTGTAATGGGCCTATTTTTAAAGCAAAAATGAAAAACGGCGTTTCCTTGGAATGGCCGCGTACCAGATATCGATCAACTGCAATTTTATGTGTGATTGCGATTGGGGCATATTTACAGCCATCGGAGACAATTATAAACGCATCTATATACTATTTAAAAGATAAATAAAAATTGACCGAAATTCCGAATGGAGCGCCCTTCCCAAAAATTGGAATCAGAAATTTATGGGTTTTACAATTAGAGCGCGATTACGTAAACTTTTTATTTCATTATTTGATTGATTTTTGTTAATTAATATTTGGACTTTTTAAAAATAAAACAACGATGGGACAGATATCGATTGATTGCAATTTTTCCTCTAAAAAACGCATGAATTGGAGCACAATTACCTTCTCGTTGACAAATTAAGTGCATTTAGGGTAAACACGTAACAACGCATTTAGGGTAAAAAGTTTCAAAGATAAATTCAAATCGTAAGAGAAATTCCGATTGGAGCGATCTTATTGAAAAAGTACGATTGGAGCGCATTTACGGTCGTTACGATTTGGGCACGTTTATGCAAGTTTACGATTATAGCGCGTTTTGTACCTAAATTTTTCTGGAGAAATACAGTTTTCTGGAAAATTCTTTCGAATCCTAGGTGTTATTTCACTTGGAATACACCCTTTTTATTGATTTTATTTTTTAAACAATTTTCTCAAATCGAATTTTTAATTTATTTACAAAGTTTACGATTGGAGCGTGTCTTGTACCTAAATTTGTCTTTCCAAATCCAATTTTCTGGAAAATTCTTTCGAAAACTAGGTGTTATTTCTCTTGGAATACACCCTTCTCTGCAATAATCCACAATCCATAATGGAATCCAAGGTCGATTGACCCTCCATCGAAATTCTAAAATTAACAAAAATGGTACAAAAATTAGATCTGATCTAGAAAAGCTTTAGTTTTCTAAGATTTCGTGGACAAAAGCCATTATTTCAATTGCCAGACGCGCGGGTCAGACGCTTCGCGGTCGGTGGATTGGGGCGCGTTTACGTCCAAAAGGGGGGTAGTCTGATTGGAGCGCTTTTACTTTGCATGTAAAATTTGAAATATCAATTAACCTTTCCTGATTTTCAAAAATCCACGTTTCTGGGAAATTCTGCCTCAATTTGGGTTCACTTTGGGAAAAAGAAGCCGAATCGGCCGATTTTTCCACAGCACCGCCCATTTCTTCCGTTGGCATTGCATCTTCGGCAAACATTACTGTAATTTTGATTTTATATTAAATAAAATTAATTAAAATTATTATAAATAAAATTAATAATAAAATGTAGTGTTATAAATTTTCTATCTAAGCAGAGCGAAGCAAAGAACGGTTCGATGTGCAAGTGCGAATGGAGCGAGTTTACATAGTTTTTTTTAAATAATTTTTTTATAAAGAGTGATACAAAATTTAATTTAAACCGTTTACCGTAAATGTTTAAATTTTAGGGTTTTTAAATTTTTTTATTGATTTTTTTAAAACAATTTTTTTTCAAATCGAATTTTTAGTTTATTTACAAAATAAAAAAAAATTCCATTATCTACATAGGATAATAAGTTTTTTTGACTTCTAAGTGAGTTTTTGCGATTGGGGCGCGTTTACATAAAAATTCCAGAGAATAGGCTTAAAATCGAATTTTTGTAATTATCCAAGTTACCGTTTTCCATAAAATTCTCAAACTTTTTCAAATTTAAAGTTTTAAATGGAAATTCTCAAAAAAAATTTGAAATTGCTGAAATTTTCAGCAAAAAAAATGTTTTAATCCGCTTTTACCGAAAATTTTGGTTTTAACCTGTTTCCATCAAGAAAAATCCATGATTCTGGAAAGATGCTCCTCAAAACTGGCTGAATTTGTGGATATTCGAAAGCCGCGGCACCACCGCCATTTGCTATTTCCATTGGCATCATTGGGGCCGGTGCCGGAGGGGGAGGAGGGCCTGCCAAACCGGCGACCGGACCAAATTCCCACCACCAAACTGTAAATGTTTTCTTAAAAAATCAAAATTGCTTTTAAAAAACAAAACAAAAACCCAACTTAAGGCATAAATTAGACCAAAAGCGAAATTTGCGATTGGAGCGCATTTACACCCTACGCAACCAATAATTAATAGCTACCTTTCTACAGTAAGCCTGACTGTCCTACAGTAATCCTCTCAATAGTCCATTATCCTTAGAGCATTGATATACACTTATTTACGATTAGAGCACGTTTACGCCCAAGCCAGGTGGGATTTACGATTGGAGCAGGTTTACCTCCAATTGCAATATTGTTAATTTTAATTATGTAGATTAGGTTTTTTTTAAAAAAATTTTTAGTGTTTTTAAACATGTTAAACGATTTTCTATTCTATATTTAACGTAATGACCTAATTTGATCCTGAAAAACCCATGTTTCTGGGAAATCCTTCCTCAAAACGGGTTGTTTTGGAGTTTCGTCCATGGAAGCGGCTTGATCCACTGGACCTTCCATTGGAATTGGTGCTGGGGCGGGCACAGGCAATCTTTCTTCATCTGCATCGCCAAAATACCAAACTGGAAACCGGGAATTTTAAAAAAAAGTGAAATTTAGAAACGAAAATTATAGCCTAATCAACCTAGAATTTAGAAACGAAACTTTTAAAGCTTCAGTGGCAAAACTAAAGAGGGAAATTGGAACACGAGCAGAGAATTTGGATTGGAGCGCGATTTCCGTTTTGGTCACCGCGCTTCAGTGGTTTGGTTTTTTTATTATTTTAACTTGCGTCAATAATTGAATTTTGAAAAAAATTATTTAACCTGTTAAAATCCACAAAAATCCATGTTTCTGGAAAATCCTTCCTTAAAACTGGCTGAGAATTGGAAGAAAGTGGAGGAGCCGGTGTGGAAAGCACAATTTCTGGTTTATTCATGTTTTTTTGCCATTGGCATTAGGCCACCGTGAAAAATCCAAGGGACTAAAATTTAAAAATATATTAAAAAATCAATTTTAAAACGAAGAAACTGAATTTTTACTTAATAAATAACAAAAACCCAAAAGCTTTGTCTTGCTAAAAAAATCACGATTTGTCATTGGAGCGCGATTATCGAGCCTTTACGACTGAAGCAGGAATTTTGCGATTGGAGCGCGTTTACCCCATTTTTTCTTATTTTTTTGTCCATTTAACCTGTTCGAATCCGCAAAAATCCAAGTTTCTGGAAAATCCTTCCTCAAAACAAGTTGTGAATTTGAAGGCGGAAGAGGGGGTGGTGGGGGAGCCCCCGCCATTTCCGGCGGCCCCGCCATTCCCATGGCCATCGGCATTGCATCGTCAAAAATCATCCATGGAACTATAAAACCATTTTTTACTTTTTAGCTCTAACTTAAATAAAAATAACGGAAAATAGGTAAGCATAGTAAACTAACAAAGGTAAAGCGCTGCGTTTGCGATTGGAGCACAATTACCGTAGCTTTAAGACTGGGCAGTGGGATTAGAGCACATTTCCGTCTATTGCGACCGTAATTTTGTTAAAATATATGTTTGAACCAAACATTTGAGTGATTGGTTAGATCGATTTGCGTTTGCGGGTTATCGCGCGCGAGCCCGCGCTCGAGGCTCCAACTCTTCAAACCCATTAAAATAAGCATGTTTCATGAAGAAATCATCAAAAACGCAAAAACCTTCAAAATTTTCTTTTTCACGGTTTTTTTCCAAGTTTGATAATATTAAACAGATTTAGGATTTAGCAACTGGGCCAAACTTCTTCTAAATCGATAAAGGAGGTTTTTCTCTCAAAAATTCGCCATAAAATATGTTTTTTTAAATATATAAAATGTATACAGTATACCAAAACTTTTCTTCATCGGTTTTAGACTTAATGGCAAAAAAAACGCCCAAACTTAATTTAAAAATGGTTTCCCTAATTTGTATCAATTTAAACAGGTTTCGAAGAAATGACACTTATTTCATCATTTTAAAGTTTGAATTTTCTATCAGAATCTTTGTAAAAACAAAAAAAAACCATCAAATCGATTTAACTAATTTTTTGAAATTGAAAAAAAGGTTTCATCTAGTTTTAGTAAGTGACCCAGGGGCGCGCAATAACCCCGCGACAAAAAATCGATATTGACAGAAATGTTTTGGCGGATAGATTTTTTTTTAAATTCAAATTTTTCCACATTTAATTTTTGATTAATTTTGCTTTTTTATCTTAATTTTTTAACTTAATTCTTAATTTTTAATTTCAATTTTGCCATCTTTTCTCAAGCCCCTCCTACCCTGTCATGAGGTCGGTTACAATCCACGACTCCGGGAAGAGTTTTCGTGGTCTCGGCGGCGGCGGCAGACTGGGTGGCGGTGGCGGGGCGCCGGGTGCTGCGAGCGGTCGGGCCATCAGAGGCACGGGCCCTGGCAGGCCGTTCATGGCGCCCTTGAACATCACACCCGGAGGTCCAGGGAGACCACCGCCGCGGCGCGCGAATTGCCACCCTGAACCGAGGCGGTTTTGAAAAAGAAAGTCTAAGGTTAGTGCAAAAGGACTGGTGAGGAACAAGCACAAAAAGAACGCCGCCACTCGGTCCCCCACCCAAATGCGATTGGAGCACGTTTACATAGAAGTGGCAGGGATTTGCGATTGGATCAGCACGCTTACCAATAAAATCAACAAGAATAAATTGTGTTTGGAGCATGTTTACACAGAAATCACAAGCGTTTTCATTGAATTGGCAAGGAATCACAAGCTTTGCGATTGGAGCGCGTTTACATAGAGTTGAGACGGATTTGCGATTGGAGCGCATTTTCATTTCATTGGAAAGGATTTACGATCGGAGCGCGTTTACATTGAATAGGCAAAGATTTGCGATTGTAGCGCGTTTACATTTAATTGACAAGGATTTCCGATTGGAGCGCGTTTTCATTGAATTGGCAAGGAATTGCGATTGGAGCACGTTTATCAATACAATCAACAAGTAGAAATTGTGCTGGGAGCATGTTTACACAGAATTGACAAGGGTTTTCTATTGGAGCGCGTTTACATTGAATTAACATGACTTTGCGATTGGAGCGTGATTACATAGAACTGGCAAGGATTTGCGATTGGAGCACGTTTACCCCATTTTTGAAAGTTTTTTTTGGGTTCACAACCCCAACAATATTTTAGTTTTTACGACTGGAGTTAATAGACAAAAGTAAATTTGTTGTCACTAAATCAACTGCCTGTCGTAATAAAACTTTAAATGAATAAAACAGATTCACAAAATATTTGTAAAACAAAAGAACCACAGTTGTTTTACAAAAAGTGTGTCATTTGCGATTGGAGCGCGTTCATTGCAAATTGCAGATTTATGTTTTTTTTAAATTTCTTTAAATTACTAAAATTGTGTATATATTGTGAAAATATTTTTTGTCAAATTTCAATTTTAAAATGGAATGAAAGTGGAGTTGCAATTGGAGCGCTGGAATTGCGTTTGGAGCGCGTTTACGTCGCGATAACCAACAAATTCTATATTCAAAATTATATTTATCATATATTTAATCTTTTCGTTTTTTTCTTTAAAACATAAAAATTAACCTAATTTCTTGGGTAAAAAACCAGGTTTCTGGAAAATTCTGTCGTAGGCGGGGTTCGGCAGCTCCGCCCATTGCTCCGCCCCCAAAACCACCACCCATCATGAATTCAAAGGGAGAATTTGGCACTAAAAATAAATAAAGAATTAAATTTAAAGCGTTATTTTTAATGGACAAAAGCTTTTAAAAAGCGATTCAACGTTCTACAATGGCATGAGGTGGGGTAAAAGGCTACCTGGTTCGATTTCTACCCTATTTTATGGGTAAATTAAAAAAAAAAGATTTAAATACATTATTATTTCTTTTTAAAATTAAAAAAACATTTTTAGTTTGAAAACCTCGATGGGAAGAGGAGCGAAAATTGAGACCACTGAGGCTGAATAAATCGACGCGAGGGTTTCGGGGGCGGCGGAGCTCTTTTGGCCCAAGAGGTTCCCGTAAAATCATCGCGGATCAATTGAATTGAGTGAAGCACTAAATTACAATTCTTAAACTTTTGGTAAAAAGAAAAAAAAACTTAAATTATTAGCTAAAATGTGAATTAGTCACTCATTTTAGCGAAAAATTGCAGAAAATCAGGGGTGGCGCGGCGCGCTTTTGCGATTCGGGCACACTTATGCGCTAGGCGGGTCCCGCAACGAAAATGCGGGGTTCGGTAGCAGTGCGCGCCCAGCTGGCTGTCTATTTAGGCGCGCGGTAATCCAAAGCTAAGAGTGGCAGCCTGGTGTAACGGTTAGCAGTGCCGGCTGCCGCTCCGAAAGTCGGTGGTTCGGCTCCCGCCGGAGGTAATCTTTTTGCTTTTTTAACAAATCATTCTATTTTCCCACTTTTTCTTCAAACTTTAAACTAAAACCTCTCAATGCTTTGGAAAATCCACGTTTCCGGGAATTTCTGCCTCAATCGGGGCTCGGCGGCCTGAGCCTGCGGAGCGGCCCCTCCCATCGCAGGACTCGCCATTACCCTCGCTTCCAAGCCATCCATCATCATAACTGGAACTTAAAAAAACAACTTTAGAACATAAAAAAGCACAAAGCGATAGAAATTCAGCTGGAAATGTGGTTCACAGACTTTAAAGCTAAGCTTTGAAGGTGGGGTGCTTGGCGCAGTTGGTAGACTGCCGGTGCCAAGAAAACACTTGTTGGTTCGAATCCGGCCACCAGTATCTTTGTCATTTATAGGATTTTTCAATATTTTAGGTATATTCTGGTAATAAGAAACCATTTTTCTTTGTTTATCCTCTAATCGATCGATTTTGAAGTCCTAATCGATCGACTTTTAGCTCGAACTCTATCGATTTACTCAGTTTAAGCGAAAATAAAGTACATAAAGTTAGTCTCACAGCACTCACTTGCTCTCAGCCGATGAGAAAAGCCAGCTCTCCGGGAATTTCGAGCGCAGCGTTGGTTTCGGCGCCGCCGGACCTCCCGCGCCGTAGGCCATGCCTTTGGCTGTGGCCATTGGGGCCGGAAAGGCCACAGCCTCGGGGACGGCGGCATTCGCATATGCGACCATCACTGGACGGACTGAATTAGAGCACTCGGGGTAGGGGGAAGGACAACCGAATAACTGAAGACGGCAAGCGGGAGAGATAGGGAGGAGAAGAGGGTGAAAAGGGTTGTGCAAGGGGACCGGAGGGCACCAACTTTGTAATTCAAGCCTTTTTATTGAATTATTAAGTTAAATTTGTTGTAAATGCAAAAAGCAAAAGGACCAAAGGAATCGAACTCCCAACTATGGGCTCCAGTAGATTGGGAGCGCGCCTTAGACGACTCGGCCACAGAGGCACCCTGCCTTTGAGGGTGCGATAGCCTTTAAGACCCCCTCTGCCGGTGAATGTGACTTCCGCGCGTTTAAAATCACATTTTGAACTCCCATTTAATTTGTTTTACTAGTTTTAGTGATTAAAGAAATAACTTTGCCTTATTATCCACAGAATTTTAACCATTTTTAAACTTTTTTCTTCAAATTAACCTGCTTCCATCTGCAAAAATCCATGTTTCTGGAAATTTACTCCTCAAAATTGGCTGAGCTTCCGTTTTTTCGGGTTCAGAAGCCCCTTCCATCGATGGTTTCATAACAATGGGTCCCGCCGCGCTTCCCATAGGAGCGGGGCCGAATTTCCAATGAGGGAGTACTGTAATTGCAAAATTTGCTAAAAGCAATACAAAACTTCTATTTTGAAAAGCGAAAAATATTCATGCAGAAACAAAATTTTCTGGAGCGAAATAAAAATTCAGCATTTTAGCATTGGAGCGCATTTATGAGATTGCGATTGGAGCGTAATTTTAATTTTGCGTGTGGAGCACATTTACTGAAAACTGCCATGTATACTAAGCCGAACTAAATAGCTCGGTTTGACCGTTAGAACTCCCGCTACGTACCTCATTTTCGGTCCCACGCTCACTTTCAATTAGGATATTCGATTTCTTGTAATATTTTAGGTAATTTTTTATTTTTTTAACTTTTTTTAAATAGAAAATAGACTGATTTTTGTTTACTTTATAAGAATAACGAGAAAAACACTAAGCAAAAATCGAAAATCGATATGATACACCAGAATCAAAGAGTTTGCGTGGGACAGAAAATGTGGTACGCAAGGAACACACGAACGTTTAGGAGTATAGGATTTGCAAGGATTGCGATTGGAGCTCATTTAAAAATTAGATTAGAGCGCGTTTACTGCCAGATTACGATTGGAGCGCATTTTCAGTTCAATAGAACCCCACTTTTTTAGGATAAAATATAAATTTATCAAAAAAGTTAGATTGGAGCGCGTTTACTGCCAGATTACGATTAGAGCGCGTTTACTGCCATATTACGATTGGAGCGCGTTTACGACCACATTAGAAATGGAGCGCAATTCCAGTTCAATTTAGATATACATTTAATTTTATCATTATCTATTGATTGTCGATTTTTGCTATAACGTACACTAGCATTACGATTAGAGCACGTTTACTTTATCTGACCTGTTTCTTTTCTTTCTTTTTAAAGGTGGGCCTACCGTACTCCATCTACCGTAACCCTCGGGCTCTCTTACTTGCTGCTAGTGCTCTCCCAGACCCAAGTCTCTGGGAAAAGTCGCCGTGTTCGTGGCGCCTCGGCGCTCCCAGCCGCCGATCCGCCCCTCGCCGTGGCGCTGTCGAACGCCGCCTCGGCGAAGAACACCTTGTCTGAAAACTCCCGGGTGGTCTACTTGCTTTGTGAGGTCGCCGCCGCAGATCCACGTCTCCGGAAAGCGGCTGCGGACTCTCAGCTGTGGCGGAGGCTGTTGCGGCGGAGACAGCGGGGCCAGACGGTCGATTCCGACCGCTGCGGCCGGCGAGGACATGAACAGGGACTCTGGACACGGAAAGAGCTTAGATCTGCCGACAATTTCGGGGGATTTCCCTCCGAGACCGGGTGCGCGGGATCCGAGAGTGGGGGCGGGGGCTGCGTGGCTCAGTGACGTCATTCGGCGGAAAAAAGACAAGGACAGCGTTAGATGCGCATGCGGTGCGGTTAAACGTGCGGCGCGCACCAATCGATAATTCGAAATCTTCAAAAATCAATCAATATCTTTCCACATACTAATCGATATCGATCGTTGCGCGTCGACAAACATGCAACATGCAATCGACATGCAGACAACTCACTTTCTGGCTCCGGTTCTCTGTACAACCAAGCGTCGGTTAGGACGACAAGACCCGCATTCTAAATCGATTATTGATTTTTGGTTAAAGTTGGGGGGTACCTCGAAAATGCGGGCGGCATCTTGGCCTCCGACTCCCCACCAGGGGTTCCAGATGGAGCGGCGGCGACGACGGCGGTCGATTACGCCCTCCCAGGGACGGAAACGACCTCCGGAGAAACCGGTGGTATCGTACTCTTCGATGTCATCGGCAACCTGGAGAGTTGGAATGAGCTGACTTTCCATTAACTCTCTCTCTCTCTCTCTCTCTCTCTCTCTCTCTCTCTCTCTCTTGGAGCGTAGTAAAAACGATTTTGATTGTCTTTACATAATTAAGATTGGAGCAAATTTACTTTTATTACGATTGGAGCAAATGAACAATATGGTGATTGGAGCGCCGTTACAGACGACTTTCAACTTATTACGATTAGAGCACAGTTACAAAATTAAGATTAGAGCGCAGTTACTCAATTTTGATTGGAACGTATTTTTGAACTATTTAGGTAGCATTTTCAATAATTACGATTGGAGCGCGTTTACAAGATTGTGTTTGGGGATCATTGAAAATATTGTTATTGAAGCATACTTACAAACGACGAAAATATCATTTTAATTATTACGATTGGAGCACATTTACATTTATTACGATTGGAGGAAGTAAACAGGATGGTGATTGGAGCGCCATTACAAACGACGCTCAACTTATTACGATTAGAGCACATTTACAAGATTAAGATTGTAGCGTATTTACAGTTTTAAGACAGGATCAAACTTACAGGTTTATGATTTTAACAATTTTAAAGTTTGTGATTGGAGCGCAGTTACAGACGGTTCAGATCAAAATTATGATTGGAGCGCATTTACAAGAATGTGATAAGAGCGTAGTAACAAATTGATTGTCTTTACAAGATAACGATTGGAGCACATTTACCATTTTACGATTAGAGCACGTGAACAGGATGGCGATCGGAGCGCTTATAAACGAATGAGACGAAATTGAACTGATTACGATTAAAGCAGATTTACAAAATTAAGATTGGAGCGTAGTTACAAAGGATTTAGGTAGCATTTACGATATTACAATTGGAGCACATTTACCTTTTCCGATTGGAACATGTCTGTAAGATTATGATTGGGGCACGGTTATTGAAGATTGGAGCACGTTTACAAACAAGCCATTGAAACACACAAACGCCTGAGATTGTGCGAAATTGCGACTGGAGCGTATTTACAGTTAAAGGACAGGATCAAATTGGTTTATGATTTTAACAACTTTCAATTTTGTGATTGGAACGCAGTTACAAACCGGTCAGACCAAAATTACGATTGGAGCGCATTTACAAGATCATGATTGGAGCGATCAATAATTACGATTGGAGCGCATTTACAATGGAGCAGATCAGTAATTACCATTGGAGCGCGTTTACAAGATTGTGTTTGGGGCTCATTGAAAACATTGTTATTGGAGCATACTTACTTTTTTTAGCTTCCTGACCTGGCTAATCTTTCTTTTTGTCCTCTCTCTCTCTCTCTCTCTCTCTCTCTCTCTCTCTCTCTCTCTTCTCTTTCTCTTTTCTGCTTCTCTCTCTCCCCTCTCTCCCTCTCTCTCTCTCTCTCTCTCTCTCTCTCTCTCTCTCTTACCAGTTTAGGTGTGATGTCATTTCCACTCTTCAGCAGAAGCAGAGACTGGTCCACAGCCAAGAGAGCAACGAAAGAGTCAGGATCGGCGGTGACCTTGAAAGTCACGGGATCTCCAGGTTCGGCAGCAGCCTTGTCAATGCTCAAGGAGACATTGTTGCGGAAGAGACCGTCCACTCGGAAATCGGTGGCGTCGACCAAAATCTCCTGGTTGGATCCTCTCACGGCGTAGACGATCAGACGGGATTTGGGAGCCATCTGAAGAATCAGAGTTGGGTCCCGCCACGATTGGGATTACGGTACCTGGCTTGTGGCAGTGAAGGAGATGGTCGAATGGTCAGAGTTTACAGCAACCTCTTTGGAGAGAACAACAGCTCCACGAGACATTACCTAAAACATAAAGTTAACGTTAAAACACATTTTAAGGCCTAAAAATAAGAAAGCAAAAAGATTTTCTCGCTTAGGAGTCGAACCAGGCTAGGAAGCTGGCTCGAGACCGGAGCGCGCCTTAAACCACTCGGCCACGGGGACACCTGCCGTGTCTGTTCCCAGTGCGCCTAAGAATCGCAGCGCGGCCAAACTTCAGGCTGCCGCTAACTAATATTTGGAAACTTTGCGATTTCGCTTTAAAAAATCACGTTCTAACCAAAAGTCAAGAATATAGACGAACAGAACTTCTCAAAACTCACTTGGTAAGTGATATAAGGCAGGTTTTCCGTGGCCTTGACAGAGAAAGAAAGCGTCTTTCCCACATCCAAAACTCCCTCATTATCAGGGAGAACCTAAAACATTTGAAGTTACAGTACCCCACTTTCATCCAAACCTGGAGGAATGATTTGGAAGGAGAGCGGCCGGCTTCCACATAGAGACTACTGTAGATGGCTGTGTTTGTGAAGTTATCCTTTCCAGTTCGGTCGTAATGGGCCTAAAGGTAATCGATATTGATTGATTTGGAAAGTATTGATTACTTCAATACGAGCTGAGGTGGAGTTTAGAGGTGGCTGGAGGCTGAATACGGTAGTTCCATGAGCGTCAAGATCGACGATCTTCACTTCCATGTCTTCGTGTTGGGAGGGGACATCGGGGTTGAAGGGATAATTGTAGAAAGTGGCGACCTGAATTGATTTAAACATTTTCTTTAAAAGAAAATCTTTTGTTTCATCCCTAATCCGCTGGATATAAGTGGGCGCGGCGCCGTTGGATATAAGCGGGCGCGGCTGCCAGACCCACATGGCTTTCATGGCGCAGCCGGTTAAAGCCCTATTTTGTAACCAAAAGGTCGCGGGTTCGATCCCCGCGGAGCACAATTCTTTTGCTTTTTCATAACCATCAATGAAAATCACATCCTTCTTACCTGGACTCTCTTGGGAACATTTGCTTTCACAGGGGTGTCGTCCATCTGCTTCAAGGCAACCACGACATTGTAGGAAAGACCGGGCTTGAAGGTGTCTCCCTGTTTCTCCAAATCCAACTTCACGTCGTAGCGGTAGGTGGAAATCTGACGTTTCCTGGTATTCAAACAAATCTAGAGGTTTCTTACATGAGCAGTTCCGTTTCTGGCAATCTCGGTGAGATCCTCGGTTACTGTCGCCACGATTCTGATTGATCCACCTCCGTAATCCATCACTAGGCGGTGCTTTTTGAGCTCTTCTTTTGTGAAAGCGACTGAAGCCTCTCCGAGGGAGTTCAGTTTGACGGTGCGCTCGATTTGGGGCTCGATTTCGGTCTGAAAGGGGAGTTTCAGGGAAAGTCTCTCTCTCTCTCTCTCTCTCTCTCTCTCTCTCTCTCTCTCTCTAACACTCTCTCTCTCTCTCTCTAACAATCTCTCTTTAACAATTTCTCTCTCTCTCCCTCTCTCTAACAATCTCTCTCTCTCTATCTCTCCCTCTCTCCCTCTCTCTCTCTCTCTCTCTCTCTCTCTCTCTCTCTCTCTCTAATAACTTCTTTCTAACAATCTCTCTCTATCTCACTCACCTGCGTAGTCGTTCCATCATCGTTCACAATGATGGGCCTGGGGAACGGCTGCCAATGGTGCCAAGGCTGCTCCAAAACCACCTTTGCCTTTCCTGCCACCCCCTTTCCATAGGTGTATTTGGCTTCAACCAAAATGCTCAGATCATCGTTAACAGTGATGAAAGGAGGAGTCTTGATGTTCACTTCGAACTTGGGCAGGACGTACTGAAACAGGCTTCTTGATCATCTTAAAGGGGAAGGACCTCGTAAAATTGATTTTTCAAAGTATATTTATTATAGTTTCATTGAGTAGACATAGTTTCCACGATTCCGAAACGTATCCCGTTTATATGATTTGGACTGCAAAAGAGGTGCGTTTACACGGCCGTTTTACGCGATTGCCGCACGGAAACACGGCTAGAGTGGGCGAGAGAGTGTGGGAAATGGGGAGACGCAGAGTTGGCGGCAATTCAAATGGCATTTTCCACAAATTTCAAGCGCTCCTAAATCGATTCATTTTGATCCAAAATGGGTAAAATAGATATTTTTCGGAAGCCTGAGAATAAGATCTAGACTTTTTTTTCACAAAATCAGAAAAAAATATTTTTACGCAGTCCTTCCCCTTTAAAAAGATTTTACATACCTGGTCAACGGTGAAGGTCTTCTGGATCTTGGGTCCTCCCTTGGGGGTCACTTGGATGGTCCAGTCGCCAAGAGGAGGCTCGGAGGCAAGTTCAAGTTCAGATGGGTACACTCCTGAAATTTCAGTCTCTTTTTCTGTCTTTTGGTGTTTTTATATTTGACAGTTTAAATTCTGGCAGAAAAAAGCCATATTTTGAGTAATTTTATCAAAAATTGCTAAAGAACTGCCACAAATTTGGTTTTTAGGACGCATTTTTGAAGACACGGGAAATTCTTAATTTTTAACTAACCTTTTATTCATAAATATTAAAACTTATAGCAAAAACAAATAAAAACAACAGTAATTTTAAGTAAAATTTTCGAAGAAAAAGTATGAAAGAGGCGCCGGAACGTTTTTACCTACGCATTTTCGAGAAAACGGATTTAAAAAAAAACAATTTGCTGTTTGTAAGCATTTTAATGACTAAAAATAAAATTTTTTAAACAATTTAATAAATATTTATCACGGAACAAGTTTAACAAAAAATAAAATTGTAAATTTATGCTTTATGAAGTATTTTGCCATTTAAGGTATAGTATTGCGTACGCCATTTTGTTTTCCACGACACTATTTTCATTTTTCAGGTTGAACAGGTTTTTAAACTAAACTTTTTAAAATGGGCTGCAAACCCTGTTTTTATAGTAAAATACGCGAATAAAGTAATGAAAAGGCGTCGACGCGTATTCACGTACGCATTTTTGATGACACGGAATTTTTAATTAAAATTTTTTTACCGCCTTGGCAAATTTCAACGAATAATTTTGATTAAAGAAAATAATTGCTGATAAGTGAGATCTTGATTTTGTATTGCATACCACATTTTCAGTTACACGAAACTTTGTGTTTTTCCGGTTTTCTTTCATTCAATCGATGTTTTCTAGTCAAAACATGATCATTCTTTGAACCAGCCGGCTGTCGTTATGCTAATGTCTACTTTCTCTCTCTCTCTCTCTCTCTCTCTCTCTCTCTCTCTTTCTCTCTCTCTCTCTCTCTCTCTCTCTCCAACTAACCCTTGGTCAAAGTCACATCATTCTGTTGACTGATCACATTCTGGTTCGGATCCATAATCTGCACCGAAATCGTCCCATTGAACGGCAGCAATTCCGGAGATACAGTAACCACCCGGAATTTGACAGTCTGTCCCGGTTTGTAAATGGCCTTGTCAGTCTGTACAAAGACAGACATCGATTTGTCATTGAATCGAAGCGGCTTCTCCTGCTCGAACAACACCTGCGAGCTGATGGTTTCTCCCCTGATGTAAACCTAGAGTATCACATTTAAAAAATACCTATATAAAGTACCTTGTAGTTGTTCTCAGGCAGAAGGCTGTCGGGAGACACTCGGTCGATTGTGACCGTCTGGGGTACCCCCTGCTTGATGTTGTTGACCACCTTAGCAGCTACGGTATCGTTCTGATCCGTACGGATTTCCAATCGGACGATGTGGTCCTCCTCGCTCGATTTCAGAATGTTTACGGAGACGGCGTAGGGAAGACCGGGACGGACCACCGAGGGAGCGACCACCAGGAAACTGCCAGCACTGGAAAAGGAGGAATTAAGAGAGGATGTCAATAAAAGTCGAGCAGGCCAGACATGAAAAAAGGTTTAGTCTTCGATTTGGCCCAAAAGTTGTCAAAAGTCATTATAGGATCTAAATATGGCATTCTGAGACTTTTGGGTCAATATCGCATTTCGGTACCGGGTTACGGTAGGTGACCTTCGGTTACTGTAACTTTCTTCAAACTTAACCAAATTTCAAAATAAAGGGCTCATTCGATAGCTCTTTTTACGCTGACAAATAAAGTAATTGACCATAAATAGCGTTTTCACTGACCATTTTCCACTAGAGTCAAAAAACCGCAAAAAAATAGAAAAAATATCGGTTTTTCGCATTTTTCGACCATTGACTTATCTGACCATAATCGCGTGACCTACATATTCAAAAACTATAGATTTTTTCAACATTTTAAATTGTCACCCAAACTTTACAAGAAAGTTACAGTAACCCAGGGTCACCTACCGTAACCCGGTACAGAAAATCGATATTGACCCAAAAGTCTCAGATTGTCATATATGGCCTATAAGATAACTTTTTTGACAACTTTTGGGCAAAATCGAAGACTAAATTTTTTTTTCATGTCATAAGCCTTAAAGGGGAAGGACCTCGAAAAATTGATTTTTCAAAGTCTCTTTACAATTATTTCATCGAATAGATGTTGTTTCCACGATTCTGAAACATACCCCTTTTATATGCTTTCGATTGCAAAAGGGACGCGTTTACACGGCCGTTTTACGCGTTTGCCGCACGGAAACACGGCCAGAGTGGGCGAGAGAGTGTGGGAAATGGGGAGACGCAGAGTTGGCGGGAATTCAAATGATAATTTCCCCAAAATTTCAAGCGCTCCTAAATCAGTTCATTTTGATCCAAAATGGGTAAAAGAGGTATTTTCGGAATCCTGGGAATGAGATCTAGGATTTGATCATAAAAACAAAAAAAATGTTTTTTTACGCGGTCCTTCCCCTTTAAGGTATTGTAAAACTTGAGTGAGAGTGAACGCCAAACTTACTAATTGGGCTGAGGAGTGGTAGTGATCGGAGGTAGAGTTGGGAGGAGAGGGGTGGCTTCTGAGGGAAACGTCGATGGGGTGGCCTCTTGGGCACAGGCGGCTGCCAGTAGCGAGCAAAGCGCCACCAGCAACCTCATGGGAACTCTGAAAGAGAGGAGTTAGGGAGAGAAAGAGAGAGAGAGAGAGAGAGAGAGAGAGAGAGAGAGTGAGAGAGAGAGCAGTGGTCGTTTAAATCTCAAAAAATGATCATCAAACCCAAAAATAGAAGATTAAGGGTAGGTAATCCTCTTTTCACTGGTTCATTTGCCATCGGCGATGAAAACAATGAGTTTTTGAGGGGGAGAGTAAACAGCTTCGGGTACCTTATCAGGCCGGAAAGGGTTGGTCGCCGTCGAAAGAAACAAAACTGGTTTTCACGTCACCAAACGGACACTGCAGGGTGCAGGGCAATTAGGGGGGATGACGCACACAAAAGTGGGGTTGATCTTCAGAACAACAAGGGAATTTTCTCTTCGAGAGAGAGAGAGAGAGAAAGAGTAGAGAGAAAGAGTAGAAAGAGAGCGAGGGAGAGAAAGAGAGAGAGAAAGAGAGAGAGAAAGAGAAAGAGAGAGAAAGAGAGAGAAAGAGAGAAAGAGAGAGACTGGGAAAGAGAGAAAGAGAGATAGAAAGGGAAAATTGTTTTTTTGATTTTTTGTTAATGCTTCTTTCAGAGAAGAACGCATTTTAAGCTGCTTTAATGATGGAGATCAAATTTCACTGAAAATGGAAGGCAGGTATTGGATTTCAGAGGCCCAAATTCTGGAAAATGAAATAAAATAAATAATAAAATCACTTTTTTGCTTATAAGTAAAATAGAAAAAAGTAATTTTTTTTCTATTTTATAAGCAAAAATCTGATCGCCTTTGATTAAGTCTAATTTCGGCTCATTTAAAAAAAGAAAAGCAAAAGAGATACATAAAATGAATTTATGAGAATGTGTGTGTGTGTGTGAGAGAGAGAGAGAATGAGAGAAAGAAAGAAAGAAACAGAGAGAGAGAGAGAGAGATCGATAAAGAGAGAGAGAGGATGAGAGAGATAAACAGACAGAAATAGAGCGCAAAAATCGGGTTGAACCCGAAAAACAGATCAAACTCGACTTTTAACGGTGAAAAACAACGAATAAATGTATATTTAAACTTATATTTAAGTTTATTTAATATTTAAATTTTTATATTTAACATAAATTTTTTAAAATATTTATATTTAAGTATATTTATAAAAACACCCAAAACTAGAATTTCAACAAGCTTGAGTAAAATATGAAAAAGAGAGAGCGTAAAGGCGAGAAAAATAAAAATCACCCTTCAAAGTAGCGCGAAAATAGATTTTTCCCAGAATTTCGAAAGTTTCGCTGAAAACGAGACAACTGAAGCCATGAGAGTGGTTTTTCTGCGGTGAGTCGATGGATTTCGAAGGCGCCGACCGGTCGGGGTCACCGGGGGATCAGGGGGCGGGGAGTTCCGATGAAAGAACGGCGCGCGTCACGGGATTTCTGGTTGGAATTGGTGGATTTTGGTGTTTCTTTGTTTAAAGTTTAAATTCTGGCAGAAAAAAGCCATATTTTGAGTAATTTTTATCAAAAATTGCTAAAGAACAGCCACAAATTTAGTTTTGCGGACGCATTTTTGAAGACACGGTAATTTCTTAATTTGAACTTTTTATTCATAAATATTACAATTTACAACAAAAATAAATAAAGACAACAGTAATTTTAAGTAAAATTTTTGAAGAAAAGGTAGGAAAGAGGCGCCGGCACGCTTTTACGTACGCATTTTCGAGAAAACGGATTTAAAAAAATATTGCTGCTTTGTAAGCATTTTAATAACTACAAATACAATTTTTTCAAAAATTCAATAAATATTTATCACGGAACAAATGAAAAAAAATAAAACTTTATGAAGTATTTTGCCATTTGCGGAATAGTATTGCGTACGCCATTTTCTTTTCCACGATACTTTTTTAAATTTTCAGGTTAAACAGGTTTTAAAACTAAACTTTTAAAAAATAGGCGCCAAACCCTGTTTTTAGGGTAAAATACGTGAATAAAGTAATGAAAAGGCGTCGACACGTATTTGCGTACGCATTTTTGATGACACGGAATTTTTAATTAATTTTTTTACTGCCTTATAACAAAAAACAAATAGAAACAACTGTAATTTTAAGTGAAACTTTCTAAGAAAAAGTATGAAAGAGGCGCCGGCACGCTTTTACGTACGCATTTTCGAGAAAGCGGATTTAAAAAAAAATTTCGCTGCTTTGTGAGCATTTTTATGACTAAAAAAATACAATTTTTAAATATAATTAAAATTCAATAAATATTTTCCACGGAACAATTAAAAAAAAATAAAACTGTCAATTTATGGTTTATGAAGTATTTTGCCATTTACGAAAAAGTATTGCGTACAACATTTTCTTTTTCACGACAAATTTTTTGTATTTTTCAAGTTAAACAGGTTTTTAAACTAAACTTTTAAAAATGGGCCGCAAACCCTGTTTTTAGAGTAAAATACGCGAATAAAGTAATGAAAAGGCGTCGCCGCGTATTTACGTACGCATTTTTGATGACACGGAATTTTTAATTAAAATTTTTTACTGCTTTGGAAAATTTCAATGAATAATTTTAAAAAAAAGAAAACAATTGCTGATAAGTGAGATCTTGATTCTGTATTGCGTACCACATTTTCAGTTACACGAAACTTTGTGTTTTTCCGGTTTTCTTTCATTTAATCAATGATTTCTGGTCAAAACACGATATTTCAGTTAATAGCCGATTTCCTTAAAGAAATCCCCCAAATCCCTCGAAATTGCCCAACTTCCAGTTGCTGCCAGCCGCAGTTACAACCTCTTTGAACCAGCCGGCTGTCGTTATGCTAATGTCTGAGAAAACCGGCTGGCGCCAACAGCCTCATTAGTTACAACCACGAAAAACACACCGAAATCTCAAGGATTAAAGATTGCTGCCAGCCGCAGTTATGAAAATGTTGACAGCCGGCTGGCAGCAAGGTTAGCCTATTGACAGCTGGTAAAGTGTTCGTCGAAGAAGGACAAAGAAACCACAGACCGGCTGTCACCAACACATGTCTCTTTTCTTAGTACCAGCCGGAGTTCTTTTTAGTGACAGCTGTTGAACCGCAATACTTACAGTACCCGGCTGGCAATACTGAACTTCAACCAGCCGGCTGGCACAAAACAAGAATCAGCTGATGTTACTATATTGTGAAAAACAATGAGTCAGCCGGCTGTCAACAAACGTTCGAAAGATTGCGGCTGGCATGAAGACATTGCAACCAGCTGGCTGGCGGTAACTACTGTAACGACAGGAAAGAACTACTGACAGCCGGCTGGCAGCAATGTACAGCTGTCAATTAGAATTCATATGGCAGCCGGCTGTCAGGTAAAAAATAGGCGCGGTGACCCTAATTAACAAAGAAAGATTGAACGCCGGCTGTCAGCAATATAACTGCCGGCTGGCGGGAAGGTTGTTGCAACCAGCCGGCTGTCACAAAGAAAAACGAAAATCTTTACAACAGGAAAGGAGGAAGAACTTTCGGCTGGCACAAAATGGGAAGTTTAGCCGGCTGGCAGGAGGGTGGAACCAGCCGGCTGGCACTAAACTACTTGGGTGGTCCAATTTCTACCTGCCAGCCTGTGACAAAAAAGAACTGCCGGCTGGGGCACTAAATTCTCCAGCTGGCAGGAGGATGAAACCAGCCGACTGGCTTGAAACAACAGGGGTGGTCCAATTTTTCCTGCCAGCTGGTACAATTGAGTGACACCCGACTGGCAATATCTTACCGGCTGTCAGGAACTCTTAATTGCCAGCTGGTAAAAGAATATGATAAAGAAGAGGGACCAAAGAAGCCTAGCTGTCATTTGGAAACCACCGGCTGGCAGCAAGATTTGTCCAACCAGCCGGCTGTCACAAAGAACACCGGGCGACTTAAATACCACGCAGTGGAAAACATGGGATCGAGAGAAGGGAATGAGTCAGACGACCCAAAAATCGACGCCGGCTGTCAGCTAACCAGGGCCTTGCTGACAGCCGTGTGGCACGTGTGTGGCTGAACCGTTCACTCGTCGCTGATCAATCGCAGGGTCTAATTGTGTCTTACACACTCGACGGGCCAGGCGAAGGTCGCCGGGAAGTGGGAAGCAGGGCGGGCGATTTGAATTTCCCGCCTTTTAAAGGTCTATGAGTTTAAGGAAAGAGGGAATCTTCAATGTAGCAAAAGTTGAGGAGAGAGGAAGAAAGTGGCCATTGAATGGCGAGGGACGCCGTTTTTAGGGCGTGACGGGCGCAACAGCTGCCAGTCGGTGGTCTTTTTAGCTCAGGGTTGTCTTTGTTGTCAGAGAGAGAGAGAGAGAGAGAGAGAGAGAGAGAGAGAGAGAGAGAGAGAGAAAGAGAGAGAGAGAGAGTTAGAGAGAGAGAGAGAGAGCGAGAGAGACACAGAGAGAGAGAGAGAGAGAGCGAGCGAGAGAGACAGAGAGAGAGAGAGAGAGAGAGAGAGAGAAAGAGAGAAAGAGAAAGAGAGAGAGAGAGAGAAATAGAGAGAGAGAGAGAGAGAGAGAGAGAGAGAGAGAGAGAGTTGTTTTGACTAGAAAACTTTTTTTTATAATTACTGTTGTTTTTATTTGTTATTGTTATAAATTATTTATGAATGAAAAGTTAGTTAAAATTAAGAATTTCTCGTGTCTTCAAAAATGCGTCCTAAAAACCAAATTTGTGGCCGTTCTTTAGCAATTTTTGATAAAAATTACTCAAAATATGGCTTTTTTCTGCCAGAATTTAAAAAAAATGGGCAGAAATGTAAAAACACCAACAAAAAAAAAAGAAAAATGCAGAGAGAGACCGAGAGAGAGAGAGAGAGAGAGAGAGAGAGAGAGAGAGAGAGAGAGAGAGAGAGAGAGAGAGAGAGAGAGAAAGAGAAAGACCCCCACTTCCTCCAGTAATCGTTCGTCGCGTTTCCCGTACAAAGCGGTCACTCGGCGGCAGGGAGAGGAGAGTAATTGCGGAAAGACCTCGACCGGCGCTAATCGCAACAGGACGGCCGATAGTATCTGTGGTCGAGCGAAAGCGCCAAAGACGGCTGGTTCTTTTTTGATTCGGGGAAAGAAGGATCGAAGGAAATGGATGCTTTAATCAGTTGATGGAAGCCGGTACTGGGGACTCTTCCAGAACGAGAATCAGCCTCTCAAGGTCGGATGGGAGAGGGGAAGAAGCGCTAATCTCGGAGGATGGGCACTCGTAACTGGATTGGGAGAGAGAGAGAGAGAGAGAGAGAGAGAGAGAGAGAGAGAGAGAGAGAGAGAGAGAGAGAAAGAGAGAGAGAGAGAAGGAACAGAAAGAGAATGTTTCCAACCCTCTCTCTTTAAATACCTTGTCTTGTAAGCCATTCAGCAAACTCTGACGCGCAGTTCGAATTGTTCCCATTGGGCAAACTGACGCAACCCCGAGGAAGTGATCTTCATCTCTAACTACGTCAGAAAACTGTAATCACATTCCTTCGAGGGTCATTTTCAATGTCGCAGGGGGTTAAGAGCTAGTTAGGGCGAAAAAGGTCGAGGGTTCGATCCCCCAAGGTGAAATATCTTTTTGGATGGTCAGATAGTTAATAAACTCTAGGCACAATCCTATTGAAAGCCAAGTTATGGGTCATGCCCAATGGCGCAGTGAGTTAAGGGCTAGTTATGGCGAAAAAGGTCAAGGGTTCGATTCCCAAAGGTGAAATTTCACTTTTGATAGTCAAATAGTAACAGAACTGAAGGCTAAGGTTAATGTAATGCCACGCGGCGGGTGACGGTCAAATGGCGCAGTTGGTCAAATGGCTAGTTGGGCGAAAAAGGTCGAGGGTTCGATCCCCCAAGGTGAAATTTCACTTTGGACAGAAAAATAAGAAAATAACTGTAGACACAATCCTATTTAAAGTCAATTTATGGGTTTTGCCAAATGGAGCAGTGGGTTGAGAGCTAGTTAGGGCGAAAAAGGTCGATGGTTCGATCCCCCAAGGTGAAATCTCACTTTGGATAGTCTAATAGTTAAGGAGTTTCGGGCACATTCCAATGAAAAGCCTAGTTATGGGTCATGCCCAATGGCGCAGTGAGTTAAGGGCTAGTTAAGGCGAAAAAGGTCGAGGGTTCGATCCCCCAAGGTGAAATCTCAGTTTGGATTGTCAAATAGATAATAACCTATAAGCACAAATCATTGAAAGCCAAGTTATGGATCTTACCTCATGGCACAGTGGGTTAAGGGCTAGTTAGGGCAAAAAAGGTCTAGGGTTCGATCCCCAAAGGTGAAATTTCACTTTTGAAAGAAAAATAAGAAAGTAACTGTAGGCACAATCCTATTGAAAGCCAAGTTGTGGGTCATGTCCAATGACCGAGGGGGTTAGTGAGCAGTTACGGAGAAAAAGGTCGAGGGTTCGATTCCCCAGTGGGAATTCTATCTAGGATAGGCAAATTGTAAAACTACTGTAAAAGCAATGCAATAAAAAGCCAATTTCTGGGTCATGCCCAATAGCGCAGTGGGTTAAAGGCTAGTTAGGGCGAAAAAGGTCGAGGGTTCGATCCCCCAAGGTGAAATCTCATTTTGATTAGTCAAATAGTAAAATAAATGTAGGCAAATTTCAATTAAAAGAAAAGTTATGGGTCTTGCCTAATGGAGCAGGGGGTTAGAGAGCAGTTATGGAGAAAAAGGTCGAGGGTTCGATCCCCCAAGGTAAAATCTTACTTTGAAAAGAGAAAAAATAGAATATCTGTGGGTACAATTCAGTGGAAAACCAAGTTTTGGATGTTGCCTAATGGCGCAGCGGCTTAAAGGCTAGTTAGGGCGAAAAAGGTCGAGGGTTCGATCCCCCTGACCGGAATTCTACCTCAGGCACTCACAGTGTATCCATTTGTTGTCGAAAGTCAATGGGATGTAGTAACAACTCTGCCGCAATTTTTCTGCAAGTCGCCTAAACCGGATTTCGGAGGTATATGGATTGGGGTGGGCGATGCATACAGGGTTTCATTCGGCCCCCAGGAGGTATTGAGGTCGTTTGCTGTCGGCCGGTAATCGCAGCCAATTGCCTCGCACACACAGGGAAACAAGGGGCTACAGTAACGGAGGGACCCCGCGGGGTGATCTCTCGACCTCTGAGTCATCGCGGCGGAGAACAGCCGCGCGCAAAAACAACTGGGGGCAGGGAACACTGGAATGCAACATGACACGCACTGCCGGAGGAGAGGATTTCTTTTGGGAGGCCGGATAGACGGAATTCTAGGAATATCCGCAGTCCCGAGAAGTTATAAATAGCAGATTTTTCACCCCACAGATAGAAAAAGATTGCCCAGGGGTGGATCCGAACCCTCGTTGTTTTTCTGATACATGGATTTTGCTCTAAAGTAGTATATAAGGTTCCTATGACCTAAAAACCTTATTCTGAAAGTTTCAGCTCAATATCGATTTTTTTGCCTGGGTTACGGTAATTCAAAAATTTGAACCCAAAATTTAAAAAAAAGCTTTGTAATTTCAAAGTCATATACATTTTCGTACGCCAAAATTAATGGGGATAACCCCCTTGACAGTTAAAACTTATCTGGCGCTCACGCAAAATCAACAACCTCAAAAACCTTCAAAAACCATTTTTTTTAGGTTTTGGAGCTTTCACCATACAAAGTGTAAAAAAAAGTTTTCTTTTAAAAAAACTTTTCATTGAATTCTACGTAAAATTCTGCGTCGAAATAAACCTTCAAATCAAAAATTGAAGGTGACTAGTTTTGTTTAAATTCCATTTGAAAGTGAGAAATTGGTCAAAAACACCCAAAAACACGTTTTTTGCAATTTTTTTTCAATTTTTGGTTTTTAAGTATTACTATCAAGTGTAATCGATTCTATCGATATTTGTGCTCAAAATTCAATTATAAGCAAAAATATATCAAAATAGGGAAAATTTTGGGTTTGGGCTTTTTTTGACCAAATTTTCACTTTCAAATGGAATTTAAACAAAACTAGTCACCTTCGATTTTTGATTTGAAGGTTTTTTTGATGCAGAATTTTCCGTAGAATTCAATGAAAACGTTTTTTTAAAAGAAAACTTTCTTTTACACTTTGTATGGTGAAAGCTCCAAAACCTCAAAAAACATGGTTTTTTGAAGGGTTTTCAAGGTTTCTCATTTTGTGTGAGCACCAGATAATTGTTCACTGTCAAGGGGTTTTTCCCCATTAAATTATGCGTATGAAAATGTATATGATTTTGAATTCACAACTTTTTGAAAATTTTCTGTTCAAATTTTTGACTTACCGTAACCCGGGTCCAAAAATCGATAAAAAAATCGTCTCAGAGTAAGGTTTTTTGGTCATGCGAAGGTTATATACCACTTTAGAGCACAATCCAAGACCTCTTTCAAATCCATGAAGTCATCCTTATTGGAAAAAGGTTTTAAATATATAAAAACTGTTTTTAAACAATTTCATTTAAAACTATAAAGTATGTTTATTTAAAGGGTGAACGCGTTTGGTCTTAACGTGAACTTTACCAGTAAATATAGGAGCTGTAAGGTGGCAAACAAATGATGACATAATTGTAAACAAATAAAGAATTTGGGAGCAAAAACTAAGAGAGAGAGAGAGATAGGGAGAGGGAGAGAGAGAGAAGAGAGAGAGAGAGAGAGAGAAAGAGGGAGAGAGAGAGAGAGAGAAACAAAGAGGGAGAGAGAGAGAGAGAATATTCAAAAGCAAAAGAACGCC
>JAJQXH010000082.1:420000-430000 GCA_022343465.1 Oscheius sp. G VE-2021
AGGTACTTTATTTAAGCGAAATATAGGAAAATATTCATTTTTTTTCAGGTAAAAAAGTAAAAAAATAAGTGTTTGACAGAAAAACAGTGGAATTTCACGTTTTCGAGAGAAACTCTCGTAGTGAGTGACAAACAACGACCACTTAGCGGGAAACCAAAAATTCAAGGTTTTCGCAAACTGGCTAGAACATTTATAACATTTATTTAGGGAATAAAATTTTCTAGGTGCTTTTAGGGCTTCATAAATTAAAAGAATTTAAAATTAATTATGAAGATAGTAATTTTCATGAGAAGTCTGTTGGGAAAAGGAAGAGACGTGAGCTGAGGTTTTTTCGGAGGAAGAGAACTTTCGGGGAGGCTTTGAGAGATGGAAAAGACAAAGGGCGCGGAAGTAGATGCGCGTGGTCAGCGTTTCGCACCGGACACCGGCTAATCCGTTTGCCGAAGGGGTTAGGGCAGTGGGCGAGGAGGACACGCACGACGCGAATTTTGGAGAGGAAGGGTACGTGAGAGAGAGAGAGAAAGAGAGGGAGAGAGAGAGAGAGAGAGAGAGAGAGAGAAAGAGATAGAGAGAGAGGGAGAGAGTGGGAGGGAGAGAGAGAGGGAGAGAGAGAGAGAGGGAGAGAGAGAGAGAGAGGGAGAGAGAGAGAAAGAGAGAGAGGAATTGGGAGAGAGTCATTAGCATAACGGGAGGCGGCAATCTCCCCCGAATCGGGGCGCCGCGCCATTCGGGGGAGATTGCCACCCTCGCGCTTTTTTCGGGGGAGATTGCTCACCCGCCTTTCCGGGCGGGGAAGATTGCCCGATAATCAAATATACCTATGTAAGAACTGTATTTTATTCTCAACGTCAACAAAAGTACTAATAAATAGGATTCACATATTTTACGACACATTTGTTCAAGTTTTGGGCTTTCCTATCGGTCATCCGAACGACTAATGGGAGAAGTTTTCCTTTCTAGGACTGAATTTATTTGTTTGAATATAGATTCTCAATTAATCCAAGATGCAAATCCCTCAATTTTACAAATAATGATTGTAAAATTTCTTTGGGCTTAACTGGGTCGCGTGTTACTGTTGCAATCAAACCGACATATACCTTTCTGATTTGAATACAATGCAAAACATGTAAAGATATTAGTTAAAATATACTTAACAAATGTTTAGAATTTATATAAGAGGTAATATGACAATGAAAAACGAACAATCATTAATAAAATTATGAGATCTTTTTGAATATGTCGTCTCATCGCTTTCCATTGATATACCAAGGTTTTATTCATTTTAAGTTATCCTATTACAAAATACAATTTTAAAAGTGAGAAGTTTTGGATTGACTTGATATAAATTATAAAAAGTTATATTGTTATTGCAAGAAATAGAGACCTTACATAGGTTTATTTGATTATCGGGCAATCCCCCCAGCCGGAAAGGCGGGTGAGCAATCTCCCCCGAAAAAAGCGCGAGGGTGGTAATCTCCCCCGAATGGCGCGACGCCCCGATTCGGGGGAGATTGCTCGCTGCCTAGCATAACGACAGCCGGCTGGTTCAAAGAGGTTGTAACTGCGGCTGGCAGCAACTGGAAGTTGGGCAATTTCGAGGGATTTGGGGGATTTATTTAAGGAAATCGACTATTAACTGAAATATCATGTTTTGAAATCATCGATTGAATGAAAGGAAACCGGAAAACACAGTGTCGTGTAAGTGAAAATGTGGTACGTAATACAGAATCAAGGACTCACTTATCAGCAATTGTTTTCTTTATTCAAAAGTATTCTTTGAAATTTGCCAAGGCAGTAAAAAAAATTAATTAAAAATTCCGTGTCGTCAAAAATGCGTACGTAAATACGCATTTTTAGTTAAAAACCGTGTTCGACCTGAAAATTGAAAAAAAGTGTCGTGGAAAAGAAAATGGCGTACGCAATACTATTTCAAAGAGAGAGACAGAGAGAGAAAGACAAACAAACTAATATGCGATAACAGTAGCAATCCAATGTTACGGTCATTGCCTAAGCAAACATTGGCCTTGTGTGCCCCCTTCCGCGTCGCACTAATTGAATAAACATCAATTTTATCTTCAAACCAATATGAATCAAGTTTCAAAGAGTGAGAACAACCAGCAGCCGATGGTCGATAAGCATGTCGTTTTCGAGTGGTTCGCGCTCAGATCAAACATTGACGTGGCTATCGGCTACTTTGTGGCTAAGAGTGGATACAAGCCTTTAGAAATAAAGAAACAGTCAGATTTTTTTACATTTAGAAACTAATTTACAAAGTTTGGGTGCAAATCTAGGACATAATAGTCGTTTTTTTTACATTTTTAATAATAACGTTTTTTTGGGTGAGGAAATCAATGTAAGAGATTTTGACAATGTTTTCAGCGTCAGATTTCCAATCGTTTTCATACCTTACTTTTCAATTTTGGTCAAGTTTGAGCCGGCTTACAGTACCCCGCTCCCCATTACCGTAACACGGACCCAGAAATCGATAATCGATTTTCCGCTTTTTTTCGTCATGAAAACGTTCTGAGATGTTCACATACACCAATTTTCAGCCAAAACTAAGCACTTTGAATTTTTCTGTCCTTTTTTTCTTATTTTTAAAAAAAAATTTCTGAATTTTTCAATGCGTTATAAGATGGAATATAAAGATGTCGAGAGGAAGCCCTTTAATGTACTTACCGATGATTTCATGGGAATGAAGTTGGTCAAAAAGAAAGAAAGAAACGGACTTTGAAGTTTCGTTGAAGATATAGGTGATGAATTGGCCATCATGTGAGCCGGTGAAGAATTTCATGAAAATGTCAGTGGAAGAGACTGGGAATTTGCCTCTTCCTGAGCATTGGAAGAAGCTGTAGCGGTCTTTCTGAAAGGAGTGGAAATAGGAAAAGTGAGTGTGTGTTATTTTAAAGGAGAAGGACCGCGTAAAAATAATTTTAATAATTTTGTGATAAAAGCCTAGATCTCATTCCCAGGATTCCGAAAAATACCTCTATTACCTGTTTTGGATAAAAATGAATCGATTTCGGAGCGCTGGAAATTTCGGGAAATTGTCATTTGAATTGCCGCCAACTCTGCGTCTCCCCATTTCCCACACTCTCTCGCCCACTCTGGCCGTGTTTCCGTGCGGCAAACGCGTAAAACGGCCGTGTAAACGCGCCCCTTTTGCAGTCCAAATCACATAAAAGGGGGATGTTTCGGAATCGTGGAAACGACATCTATTCAATCAAATAATTGTAAAGAGACTTTGCAAAATCAATTTTACGAGGTCCTTCCCCTTTAAATAAATAAGGTTTGAACTTTGTAAATTGGAAATTGTTAAAAAATGTTTAAACAAGAAAATGCTGTTTACACTAAGTTTGAAAAACAAGCTGTTAAAAATGTCAACCTAAATAAATAGCTTTTTCAAATGTTTAAAAATTAAAAATTTTAAGCAATGTTTACAAAATAATAAAATTAAATCATCGAAAATTTTCTCCATCTGGCGTAAACGATTTTGGGTATTCTAGGTTTTTTAACCTGGGGAATTCAAAAAACTAGGTTAAAATTAGGAAAATCGGGTTTTTGTAAAGTTATTACAAGCATTTAGTTTTATTAAAATTATTATTGATTAAAAATGTGTTTTCAGCAATTCTCTTCAATTTAAATTTTTAAAAGTACCAGTCGGTAAACGCGCCTACGGCGCGTTACCTCCTGGATGGGTTGGTCTCGCACCCGAAAGTATGCTAATAAATTTGACTTCGGCCAACTGGGCGGCCTTCGACCGCTTCATCGAACGGCCTTCGGCCTCAAAACCGGGCGGCCTTCGGCCTCAAAACCGGGGCCTTCGGCCGCTTAAACGGACGGCCTTCGGCCTCATAATCGGGCGGCCTTCTTCCGCTTTATCGGACGGCATTCGACCTCATAATCGGGCGGCTTGGGCTTCAAACCCGGGCGGCCTTCGGTCGCTTAAATGGACGGACTTCGGCCGCTTTATCGGACGGCCTTTGGCCGCTTAAACGGGCGGCGTTGGCCCGCCGACGTATACAAATTTTCACTTCTTTCAAACCTCATTCGGTCGTTATTTATTTAGAAATGAGCATGAATTTACGCTAATTGCATGAGCACGCCCTGCGACCGCACCCACCCTTCTTCCCGTGGGAAATGACTGCGGAGGTGATCCACCACACACACACACACCATAGCGTTTTGTTATATAAGGAAGGATTGTTTTTTAAAGTTTTGAGTAGTGAGTGAGTGAGTGAGTGAGGAACCTCTCCCGGAAAAAAAACTTACGCTCATTTTTTCAACATTACTCCCATTTTCGCTTGGAATGAAGCCATCACAAGCGTTTAATCTGTACAGCCTTCCGTCTTTTGAAAGAGCCAGAAATGTCCTTTTTAAGCCAAAAGTTAGGTCATCCCAAAACCACTTTGTGTTTTCAATGACCTCCATTTCCAGATTGTATTTCTCCAGCTGAGGCTCTTCTTGTTGGTCATATTGTACATAACTGAAATATTGTTAATTTCACACTTTCACCCTTTCACAGACAAACAGGATTAGAGACGCAGACAAACAGGGTTAGAGACGCAGACAAACAGGGTTAGAGACGCAGACATATAGGGTTAGAGACGCAGACACGATGCAAAGGATTTGCGGTCTCTCTCTCTCTCTAACTCTCTCTCTCTCTCTCTCTCTCTCTCTCTGTCTATCTCTCTCTCTCTCTCTCTCTCTCTCTGTCTATCTTTCTCTCTCTCTCTCTCTCTCTCTCTCTCTCTAATACTCACTGCAGTTCTCCATTGTCCAGAACTACCAGTAGTCTTAACTCTGTCTTCCCATTCTCAGCTGCGATGCCAAATCGCACAGCTCCAATGGCGTTTTCGAATTTTAAGGAGGAGACGGGGCGAAGATCTGAGTGAAAAAATTGTTTGGGTCAGGAAAAATACTACTAACAATGTCCTTGGAAGTTAAAGAGATGAAGATGACCAGTACTTGTTCCAACGATGACAACAGTTTCAGAAACGGCAATCACTCGGATTGCGCCGATTAGCTGGTGCTCATTGAAAAATTGCATATGGGGCCCTGGAAAAAAAGGATGTTTTAAAGGTGAAGGACCTCGTAAAATTGATTTTTCAAAGTCTCTTCACAATTATTTCATCGAATTGATGTCGTTTCCACGATTCCAAAACATACCCCTTTTATATGATTTCAACTGCAAAAGGGGCGCGTTTACACGGCCGTTTTACGCGTTTGCCGCACGGAAACACGGCTAGAGTGGGCGATAGAGTGTGGGAAATGGGGAGTCGCAGAGTTGGCGGCAATTCAAATGACAATTTCCCGAAAATTCAAGCGCTCCTAAATCGGTTCATTTTGATCCAAAATGGGTAAAAGAGGTATTTTTCGGAATCCTGGGAATAAGATCTAGACTTTTATCACAAAAAAAAAGAAAAATTATTTTTACATGGCCCTTCCCTTTAAGGGTTAAAAGGAATTTTAACATACATTGTTTAACATAACAGGTAAGGTGGCAAAGTCTTCCTGTGCAGTCTCCTGTGATCACATGGCCTGCTATATTCTTTTGAAGAGCTGATTCATCAATTTCCACGATCTCAGCGCATCGAATGACAGAAGTATGAGGAAAATCGATGTCAGTGGCTCGGAAAGGTTGGGGAAAGACACGATTTATGAATATCTGAAGTAATTGATGTGTTAGTTAGTGCGTGTGTGCGTGTGTAAATGTCGAATGTTACACTTACCCCGGAGATACAGTCGGAAACTTGAAGCTGAAGTTTCTTCGTCACATGGACTGTGTACCAACTTTTGGGCCCGGCTGTTTGGACAGAAAATGCCAGGTGGTCATTGATCATGAATCCGTTCATCGTTTTCTAAAATGATGATGAGAGCGAGAGATGACAGAGAGAGAGAGAGAGAAAGAGAGAGAGAGAGAGTAAGATTTTACAAACCTGTTTGAACCCAATGAGAATAAGGCTTGCTCCCATCGGAATCATATCATATCCTCTTCCAATGAATGTCTCGTAATCGCTGAATTTTTCATAAACTTTTGGAATTTCAAGCTCACTTTGTGTTCCAGTACTCAAAATACTCGGGTTTCCTTTCGCCTTCGAGGTTTTCTTCCCCTGGAAGTATTTTGTAGCAGATAAATTTCGATTTGGCCGTAAAAATAAGCAGAAATCCGTGAAGGCATCGCATCGAAACAACAAAGTCTTTTGGGAAAGTGGTGAGTTTGAAGGATTTTAGAGCCTAAATGAAATTTCAGTTTGAGGAGATGTCATTTGGGCACCTTGGTTTTCTTGTCGTGGAATTTTTCAGTGGCATAGATGACGCTTCCATTTTTCAAGGAGACAACTGAGACAACTATCACTCCCAAGGAGAGGTCGATCTGAAATTGATGAGTAAGAGAGAGAGAAAGAAAGAAAGAGAGAGAGAGAGAGAGAGAGAGAGAGAGAGAGACGGTAAACCCCTTGCATCTGCGTCTCTAACCGGGTGTGTCTGCGTCTCTAACCTTCTATGTCTGCGTCTCTAATACTATGTGTCTGCGTCTATAACCCGGTGTCTGCGTCTCTAACCATGTTTGTCTGCGTCCCTAACCCTGTTTCTCTGCGTCTCTAACCCTGTATGTCTGCGTCTCTAACCCTGTTTGTCTGCGTCTCTAACCCGGTATGTCTGCGTCTCTAACCCTGTATGTCTGCGTCTCTAACCCTGTTTCTCTGCGTCTCTAACCCTGTATGTCTGCGTCTCTAACCCTGTTTCTCTGCGTCTCTAACCCTGTATGTCTGCGTCTCTGACCCTGTTTCTCTGCGTCTCTAACCCTATCTTCCTGCATCTCTAACCCTGTATCTGCGTCTCTAACCCTGTATCTGCGTCTCTAACCCTGTATGTCTGCGTCTCTAACCCTGTTTGTCTGCGTCTCTAACCCTGTTTCCCTGCGTCTCTAACCCTGTTTCCCTGCGTCTCTAACCCTGTTTCCCTGCGTCTCTAACCCTGTTTCTCTGCGTCTCTAACCCTGTTTGTCTGCGTCTCTAACCCTGTATGTCTGCGTCTCTAACCCTGTATGTCTGCGTCTCTAACCCTGTTTGTCTGCGTCTCTAACCCGGTATGTCTGCTTCTCTGACCCAATGCAACTGAATGAGTGAGAAATACTTACAAATCTCCTTGTGAAAGCAGTGACCTTCTTCTCCGTTTCCAAAAAGATCTTTCCAACATAACTGTATTTCCCGCCGTCTTGTAAAAAATAGTACTTCTGAAACCCACTTGAAAAAAATTCTCAGCTCAAACATTACCAATTTCGTTCCGAACTGAATCAGCATGTGGTTTTTAGCAATAACCACATCTGAAAATATCTCAGTTGTTTTCACTTTGCAAAATGAATTTGTGGCTAAATTAGATAAAATTTAGAAGACAATTGGAATTTTTACCTACCAGGATAGAAAAGACAGATGAATTTGTGACCAATGGCACAAACGGCTTCAAACTCTTCTTCAAAGTAATGTTTGAGTTTTCTGAAGGGCCCAGGATCCTTCATCTGCCATTTCGGGTTGTTGGCAGGGTTTTCTTTGCTGGAGAGCCTGAATGAAAAAATATTGTTCTCTTGTCTCTCTCTCTCTATCTCTCTATCTATCCCCCTCTCTTTCTTTCTTTCTTTCTCTCTCTCTCTCTCTCTCTCTCTCTCTCTGTCTAGAACTCTAAACAAACTGAGAAGTGGATTTTTTTCATAAAAATTCGGCTGTTAGCCGAAAAAAAGAAATTGATTTTTTTTTAAATAAAAATTCGGCTATAAGTCGAAAAACAAAGAAATTGATTTTTTTTTAAATGATAATTTAGCTATTAGCAAAAAATAGAAAATGAATTTTAATAAAATTTCGGCTTATAGCCGAAAAAAACGAAAATAGTTTTTTTTTAAAATTCGGCTATGAGCCGAAAAACAATGAAAATTATTTGTTTAATAAAAATTCTTGTTTAAGAGAGAGATTTTTACAAAAAAAAGAGAAAGAGAGTGTTTTAGAGAGAAAAAAAAGAGAGAGAGAGAGATCCTAAAAGACACAGAGACACATGCTCTCTCTATCTCTTTCTATATCGCTCTTACTCTCTCTCTCTCTTTCTCTCTCTGTCTAAAACTCTTTCTCTCTATCTCTCTCTCTGTGTGTCGTCTAAAACTCTTTCTCTGTCTATATATCTCTCTCTGTCTCTCTCTGTCTCTCTCTCTTTCTCTCTCTCTTTCTCTCTCTCTCTCGTTCTCTCTCTCTCTCTCTCCCCTCTCTCTCTCTCTTCAAACTCACAAGGCCTTCTTCTCCAGCTTCATCCACAAGTCCCCTCTCCTTGTGTTCACAAACCAAGAGCCCCTTTCCTTCAGTTCAGCTGCTTTTTCGTTCTTCCCGTCTTCATTCCTAAAGCTCACTCTTGATACAGCTTGAAGAGCTCCGATTTCCGTAGCCAGGGCCTAAAACAATCGTTTCCGAAAGTCAACTATTCTACCAGGCTGTTCTTATCGATTGCCATTAACTTTGAGATATTATTCCTGAATCGGCAAGTGGAAACAACGAGGACTTGCATAGTCGGCTTTTCCAGATCAATCCGGAATGATGTGAGGGTTCCATCCTTCAAAAAGGAAAAATTAGAGGTAAGGTAAGGTAAGGCAAGGTAAGGTAAGGTAAGGCAAGGTAAGGTATGGTATGGTATGGTATGGTAAGAACTTGGCCATAGGAGGTTCCCAGAAAGACTGATTTCTCCCATTCCAGCATGAATGTTAACTGAAAATGAAGATGACTAAAAAGTTTCAAATCTCCCTTCTCTCCCACGTTCTGTTCAAATACGCAGACCAGGTTACTCTTTTTTGCGCTGCGAAAATAAGTCATGCATTGAGTCAGGGGCCGTGGGAACCCCGTGGCCACAGAAAAAAAATCGATCTCTCGGATTTTGCTAATTTTGTTAATACATGATAGCTCTAGTGCTAAAATACACTGTGTGTACACAAATTCTTTTTTTTAAACGTATTATACGAAAAACAAATTTGAAAACCCACAAAAAATTGATAAAAATCCACTTTTTTGCTCTCCCTGTTTTTAATGTCCAAATGCGAGCAAAATAACCTATTTTTTCGATTTCTTCTACAATTTTCTTTTTTTTTAATGTTTGGATCTGAAAAATTTAGTGTTATAGTTGTGAAACATCAATTTTTCAATTGAAATTTGTCTTAATTTTTCAAGTTAAAAAATTAAAAACTGTTTTATCCCCTGTTTTTTACACAAACAGTAGTGTAAACGAATTTTACCAAATGTTGACAAATAAAACAATTTTCTTCAATTTATTGCGGTGACTATGACCATCGTAAATGTGGAATTTGATGAAAATAACAATTAAATAAGTCAAAACGTGCCTAAATTACGCTGTTGTAACAAAATTCAAAAAAGTAAACTTGTTTTATTAAATTTTGGTAAAGAATTTTTTCATTTTTTTGACTATTTTCAACCAAACTGTTTTGACCCTTCCTGGCCGTTTTTGACATCGATTTTCAATATCGATTTTTTGATCCGGGTCACGGTACCTCAAAAATTGTCAATATTTTCATATTTTCAAAGTCATGTAAATTAAAATATGGGAAATTTTATGGGAAAAACGACTGATATAAATAAAACTTATATTGAACGCAGGCGAAACCACAAACCTCAAAAAACCTTCAAAAAACAATGTTTTTGAGATTTTCAACCCTTCACCCTCGACACCTAAAAAAGTTAACCATCTCAGCGAATTCTAAGTGAAATTACGCCGTCTATTCAGTGCCTAAAATTACAAATTTAAAACGACCATCAACCTTAAATTATTAATTAAAAGTGAAAAATAGGCCAAAAACGCTGAAAACGCCGTAAATTTATTTTTTTTGGCATCTGTATGAATTTTGATTATATTTACGGGTATGCAAAGTTGCCCATGCAACAAATACTGAGAAATCGAAATATTTCAAAATTGGGGCAAAAATGACCCCGCTTTGGTAAAACAATTGAAGTGA
>JAJQXH010000082.1:435000-437500 GCA_022343465.1 Oscheius sp. G VE-2021
TTTCTCTCTCTCTCTCGCTCTCTCTCTCTCTCTCTTTCTCTCTGATTCTATCTCTATTTCACTCTCTCCATCTTTCTCTCTCTCTCTCTCTCTCTCTATCTCTATCTCTCTATCTCTATCTATCTCTCTCTATTTCTCTCTCTATTTCTATCTCTATTTCACTCTCTCCATCTTTATCTCTGTCTCTCTCTGTCTCTCTCTCTTTCTCTCTCTCTCTTAATATCTCTCTTTATCTATATTTCACTCTCTCTCTTAATCTCTCTCTCTCTCTATCTATATTTCACACACTCTCTCTCTCTCTTTATCTCTCTCTCTTTATCTCTCTCTCTATCTCTCTCTCTTTCTCTATCTCTCTCTCTCTCTCTCGACTTGAGATAAAAAGAACTTTGAATGCCAAGTGCTTTATTAACGTAATTATGCTTCCAACCCGCAGAACTCTATTATACAGGCCGTATTTTACAAAATCTATTATTATTCAACTTCGTTTGATGTCTTCTTTTCAACCGACCCTTGTCCAATCAGCCACAATCTCTGGGTAAACTGCCTTCACCCCCTGTGGTCCTCCATAAAATGACAATTCGACACTTATAATCTCTTCATCTCCATGTAACACCCTAAAAAGTCATTTAGAAGATTCAAAATTTAGCTTCTAACTTGGTGGTTAAACGAACTATGTTCGTGGGTGTGGCTCTCCTTCGTTTGTCGACAGAAGCTGTGGCATTTGTTGAAAGATGGAGATCGATTCTGAACAGAAAATGGTTGTTTCCAAAAGGATTGATTCAGAAAACTCACTTTTTCGTAATTTCCCTGTCATCTTCGTCGATTTGCCTGCTCTCGATGAATCTTTCAATAGTTCTTGTTGCCATGGTTGTCATTGGCTGGAGGCTACTAAAAAAAGAGGGGGGGGGGGGGGCGAAGTTAACGGAAATTAGAAAAATTCCTTACCGACACAAAAGACTGATGAAATCGGGAGTGACGTTGTAGAAACGAATAGTTTGAGAGATGTTGGTGATGGTTAGCATTGACTGGAATATAATGAATTCTCCTCTGCGTCTCTAACCCCTTTTCTCTGCGTCCCTAACCCTGTTCCTCTGCGTCTCTAACTCCTTTCCTCTGAGTCTCTAAACCTTTTCCTCTGCTTCTCTAACCTTGTTTCTCTGCGTCTCTAGCCCCTTTCCTCTGCGTCTCTAACCCTGTTCCTCTGCGTCTCTAACCCTGTTCCTCTGCGTCTCTAACCCTCCCTTTCATCTGCGTCTCTAACCCAGTTCCTCTGCGTCTCTAACCCTTTCCTCTGCGTCTCTAACCCTTTCATCTGCGTCTCTAACCCTCTCTCTGCGTCTCTAACCCCTTTCCTCTGCCTCTAAAACACTGTTCCTCTGCGTCTCTAACCCTGTTTCTCTGTCTCTAACCCTGTTTCTCTGCGTTTCTAACCCTGTTTCTCTGCTTCTCTAACCCATTCCTCTGCGTCTCTAACCGCTTTCCTCTGCGTCTCTAACCCTGTTTCTCTGCGTCTTTATCCCTGTTCTGCGTCTCTAACCCATTCCTCTCCGTCTCTAACCTTTTTCATCTGCGTCTCTAATCCTCTTTCTCTGCGTTTCCAACCCTGTTTCTCTGCGTCTCTAACCCTGTTTCTCTGCGTCTCTAACCCTTTCCTCTGCGTCTCTAACCCATTCCTCTCCGTCTCTAACCTTTTTCATCTGCGTCTCTAATCCTCTTTCTCTGCGTTTCCAACCCTGTTTCTCTGCGTCTCTAACCCTGTTTCTCTGCGTCTCTAACCCTTTCCTCTGCGTCTCTAACCCATTCCTCTCCGTCTCTAACCTTTTTCATCTGCGTCTCTAATCCTCTTTCTCTGCGTTTCCAACCCTGTTTCTCTGCGTCTCTAACCCTGTTTCTCTGCGTCTCTAACCCTTTCCTCTGCGTCTCTAACCCATTCCTCTCCGTCTCTAACCTTTTTCATCTGCGTCTCTAATCCTCTCTCTCTGCGTTTCCAACCCTGTTTCTCTGCGTCTCTAACCCTGTTTCTCTGCGTCTCTAACCCTTTCCTCTGCGTCTCTAACCCATTCCTCTCCGTCTCTAACCTTTTTCATCTGCGTCTCTAATCCTCTCTCTCTGCGTTTCCAACCCTGTTTCTCTGCGTCTCTAACCCTGTTTCTCTGCGTCTCTAACCCTTTCCTCTGCGTCTCTAACCCATTCCTCTCCGTCTCTAACCTTTTTCATCTGCGTCTCTAATCCTCTTTCTCTGCGTTTCCAACCCTGTTTCTCTGCGTCTCTAACCCTGTTTCTCTGCGTCTCTAACCCTTTCCTCTGCGTCTCTAACCCATTCCTCTCCGTCTCTAACCTTTTTCATCTGCGTCTCTAATCCTCTCTCTCTGCGTTTCCAACCCTGTTTCTCTGCGTCTCTAACCCTGTTTCTCTGCGTCTCTAACCCTTTCCTCTGCGTCTCTAACCCATTCCTCTCCGTCTCTAACCTTTTTCATCTGCGTCTCTAATCCTCTCTCTC
>JAJQXH010000082.1:450000-452500 GCA_022343465.1 Oscheius sp. G VE-2021
AATTAACGTTTATATAACAATTTAATATTTCATTGGGATCGTGGAGTTTAGCAATGGAGCGCGGTTATCGTTGACTTCTATTATGTTTTCCATATTCAAATTATTTTTTTAAACTAGGAGTAAAATGGATTTTTGAGAACAATAGTTCAAATTTTTTGAAAACGTTATTTTATCAAATTTTTACAGCGCTTTACGCTTTTTTAACTGAGAAAGACATTAAAAAAATCACATTTTAAAATTTTTTAAGGTTTTTTAAAATTCGAAAACAAATAAACTATATTTGATTTTTATTCTCAATATTTCCAATGAGACAAATAAAAATTGTGAAGAAACGTTTTTGATTTTTTTTCATTAAAAATGAGGAAAAAGAAGGACAGAAAAGACCAAAAACTTTTTTTGAAATGTTTACATTTTTTTCTTTTTTCAAACTTTTCTTTACGTTGTTTTCTTGTATTTTTCAACATATCTTAACAAAAATACAAAGAGAATTCTTAAGATTCACATTATTTTAATAATAGGTTTAATAACAAGCAGGGTATATACTTCTTGGAAATTGTTAGATTTTCTGAAAAATAAAATAATTATTTTAAAATATTAATCATTATTCAACCTAATTCTAATATAGAAAACCAGAATTTACAAACCCGCTGCGCGGGTTTGCGCCTTTTGGGGAAGGCGGCCTTCGGCCGCTTCGGGGTCGCTTTGCGACCCTGTTTCGATAAGGCGGCCTTCGGCCGCTCAGTTAGGCGGCCTCCGGCCGCTTTATTGGGTGGCCTTCGGCCGCTTTATTGGGCGGCCTTCGGCCGCTCAATTGGGCGGCCTTCGGCCGCTTTATTAGGCGGCCTCCGGCCGCTTCATTGGGCGGCCTTCGGCCGCTTTATTAGGCGGCCTCCGGCCGCTTAATTGGGCGGCCGAAGGCCGCTTTAGTAGGCGGCCTCCGGCCGCTCTATTAGGCGGCCTTCAACCGCTGACATCACCTATGAAATGAAAATAATTTATGCTAATTTTTGCCAAAACCCGAGCTGACCGCCGCACCGCCCTCTTTCGTGCGGGGAAATGAAGGGCGGAGGTGCGAACCAACAAAAAGAGAGAGACCCATTTGCCAATTGTATATATAGATATATATACACTGCGGGTCATAATTATACGGCCACCTTTCTCTGTTAAATTTTAGTCATTGCAAAAATTTCTTAAACAGTATGCTATCATCCAATGGATTAAGCATGCATTTATGAACATTATTCTTCTTTAAAATCGGAATTTCATTGACATACGACTCTGTCACGTCCGTTCCCGCGAGGGCCCTTGTTTCAGCAAACGAAGGTAAATTTTTCTTGGTGGCAAAACAGACACCATTCGAGAGAGCGTAAAAAGTTACCGCAGAATCTGTTCTTGTTTAATTTTACAAAAAAAGTTTGTAGCGAGCAGAACGATTTGTAAAAGCAATTCTTGGGATAAAACTTTGGGTATTCAAATGAAGAATAATGAAAAGTTCCCGTTTGATGGCCAAAATTTATGTTTTCTGTTGCACAGTGCTCAAAACAGAATTTTTCGTAAAACTAAACAAGAACAGATTCTGGGGTAACTTTTTACGCTCTATCGAATGGTGTCTGTTTTGCCACCAAGAAAAATTTACCTTCGTTTGCTGAAACAAGGGCCCTCGCGGGAACGGACGTGACAGAGTCGTATGTCAATGAAATTTCGATCTTAAAAAAGGAATCTCTTCGTAAATGCATGCTAAATCCAATGGAGTATGCCATACTATTTTATAAAATTTTGCAATGACTAAAATTTAACAGAGAAAGGTGGCCGTATAATTATGGCCCGCAGTGTAGATACAGGTTTTATAGGCAATTTTTTTTAATTTTAAAAACTAAAAACCTTTTGTACGTGTGAGAGAGAGAGAGAGAGATTTCCTACCTATGTGTTCCAGTTGTCATCATTGGAGACTCCGGAGTAGGCAAATCGAACCTTCTCTCCCGCTTCACAAAGAGTGATTTCAACTTCCAGTCAAAATCCACCATTGGCGTTGAATTTGCCACCAAACTAGTTGAGGTACTCATTTTCCTGTTAAAATCACCCTTTTTTACTTTTTTTGCAGATAGATGGTAAAAAGGTACTGGCTCAAGTTTGGGACACGGCCGGTCAAGAGCGCTACCGGGCTATCATTCCAGCCTACTACAGAGGAGCCAAGGGAGCTTTGCTGGTTTATGATATATGTTAGTTTGATGTTCAAAAGTTTATCTTTCACTTTTTTTTTCTTCAGCGAAACATGGTTCATTCCAAGCGGTTGATCGATGGGTTAGGGAGATGAGGCAGCATTCTGATGAGGAGAAGATGACGGTCATGTTGGTGGGAAATAAGATGGATTTGAGGCATCTGAGGACGGTTCCGACGGATGAGGCAAAGGCATATGCCGAGGAAAAGCAGTTTTCCTTTATTGGTTGGTTAGTGAGAGAGAGAGATAGTGGATCATTCTCTAAAAACTAAAAACTTTGTT
>JAJQXH010000082.1:457500-502500 GCA_022343465.1 Oscheius sp. G VE-2021
CAAAAATTGGCTATTGGGAGAGAGCAAAAAAGAAATTGAATGATTCTACACTGTTTTATTAGTTAGATAAATAAAAAGCAAAAAGAAAAAAGTACTAATGAATCGAGCTCACGACCTCTAGATTGGTAAGTGGGCGCGCTGCCTCTGGGCTATCCAGGCGCTCCAACAGACAGTGGCCGCGCCATTGATATAATCGCCGCGGCGCGAGAGATTGAGAAGTTTTAACGAAAAGTATGTATACAAAAAGTTTATATTACGTTTTCAGAAGCCCACCCTCTGCCGTGCTTGTGTAAACCTTGCCCGTAGTCAAAAACAGACCACCCTGGCTGGAGTTAACGTCCCTTCGCTTGACAAACTCGCCTCTGGGGGTACCTCTTCCGGCAAGGAAAAGGACAAGAAGAGGAAGAAGGAGGCCAGTAATGTAAGTTTTCTTTAATTTTCTCGTTTTTTATTGATTTTTGGGTACATTTTGGCTAAAAATTGAATTTCTAGGCCGAGGCTCCTCCTTTGAAAGTGCACAAACCGATGGATTCTGGAGAACACATTCTGCAGCTTCAGCAGATGAAGGACAAGATTGTAGAATTGCAGAGACAAGTACAGCAGAGGGATATTTCTATCCAGGAGAAGGATAAGAAGGTAAGAAAAAGGGCAAAAGTCGCCAAAAACCAGACTTTTCACTGTTTTTGGGCCAAAAACAGCTTCAAATGACCAAACTATGTAATCCCCAATTTACAGCCATTCTGGAAATTCGATTTCCAATCGATTAATATATATGACTTTTGATTTTGAAGCATTTTTGGGAATTATTGATTTTGTGCTTGGTGCGCGGGTGCGCAGATTACTGTAGCGCGTTCAAATCATGCGTGCGATATACCAATCGATTCCAAATCGAAATTCAAATACGGTAAAGGCATTATGAATTTGAAATTTTAAGTTCGTAAAAAGTTACACCTTTTTCATCCAAAAGATGCTAATTTTCTTTTTTTTAACTATAACTTTTAATTTTGATAAGAAACAGTATTTTAGCTAAATGTAAATGTTTTTCGAAATTAAATTTCCTATCGATTGACATAGAGTTCTTGTTATTTTAAGCAAAATTGTAAAATCTACCGTACCTCACCTACCGTAACCGTTGTAACTTTTTTCAAACTGGAATTATCAAGTTTGAATAGTTTACAAAGTTTCTGGAAATTAAATTTGGAATCGATTAATTAAAACTGCGCTACAGTACTACTTTTCAAGGAACATTATCTACACAAATTCCTAAATATACAAAAATAATAAAATTAAATCTATACAAAAAATAAAATTCTATACAAATAAATCAATATTTGGCTTACTGTAGCTTTGAATTTTTAAATATTTTGAGTTTCAGATTGCCGCCCTTACATCCGACCTGAAGTCGGCCGAGCGTAAACAGAAGGAGAAATTCCAGCAGATGCTCAAGGAGAAGGACCTGGCCGTGGAGGCAGTTCACCAGAAGTACCGGGAGAAAATGCAAAGCCAAAGCAAGAAGTAACTCCAACGATGCCGGTTCTCTCGCTGTGCGACAGCCATATCGAGTCAAATGTGTACTTTAAAGAGAAGTTGTGATATATTCCTCCCGCTGCTCCTCCGTCTAGTTGCCCCGTCGTCCCAGATCTGACAGTAGCATTTTCCGCAGTCAGCTAGTGTGTTTGTGTTCGTCTTTCCTAAGGAATATAAATATTTGTCGGATTTTGTTATGTTATGTTCAGAGAGAGAGAGAGAGAGAGAGAGAGAGAGAGACAGAAGGAAGGAGGGAGAGAGAGATGCTTATTCAAATTAACCTAATCAAATTGAAGGGATACCGTAACCCGGACGCGCGCGCAATAACCCGGCGCAAGCGCAAAAATTGCAAAAATCTATTTTTTTACATTTTATCGTTTTTAATGCTTTGTAGTCCTCATAATACACACAACATAATCCATAAAAATGGATATCCTAGGTCTCGTTCGAAATTTAGGACCAAAAAACAAGCAAAAACAGTTTTTCGACCAGTTTGAGTTGAAACTTCGCCTTGAAATTGCTTCCATCGTTTCCTGCATGTAAATTTACCCTCACAGCTATCCTTTTAAGCCAAAATTCGATTAAAATACGTTCATGAGACCTAAAATTTGCATTTTATTAGCATAACCGCCTGCCGTCGCGGCGAACCGGAAGTGAGATGACAATAATAAATTTATAATAAAACTATAAATTTAAATCAGCTTGAAAAGTTTACAGCCTTCTGAAAAGTTTCACACAAATCGAGGATTTTTCTTCTTTTTCTGGTGCTTCGATTTCATCAGACAATGTGTCTTAATATGTTGAAACAGAAAAATTTATATATGGTTAAAATGGCTGCCGCTTTTTTGAAATATTTTAATATATTTTAAAGATTTTAAAGATTACAATCTCTTTAAGTGGTGCAAAGTTCAGTTGAAATTATCAAGTTCGTGTTTGACCATTAAATCAAAACAGAGTTTTTTTTTCCCGAAAGTTCTGTAAAAAAAACACCGACTAAAATATTTATAAAATTAGCTATCGATTGCTTTTTGAAAAATTAATTTTGATTAAGGTTGAACCGAGTTAGCGAGTTAAGTCCTTAAGGGCGCCTTAAGGAGCCCATTAACAAATTAAACTGACTTCCTAGGTTCTTTACAATTTACAATTTATTTAACGGTATCGAGACTAATAGAGGTTCTTATTGCTGTCTCGCCGTCTTCATGAGTCGTCGCCACTCCTCTAGGTTCTTTGGTCCTAAACAACCTTTCTGAGGAGTTTGAGCCAAATCTACATTTTTGTGGACGGCGGCTTTTGTACCGGTTTCCAATAGTCCAATTCTTGATCTTCTGTCTCACCCCCTCCCCCAAAAACATAAAATATTATCGAAATGTTTATTGTGAACCACCACTGGTTTCACAGGAACCGGAGCTCATCGATTTGTACAGTCACTGGGCTGGGGTGAGTAGGCAGGCATAAAGCTCTGAGGGTCAGTCTTGAGGGGGAGACACGTCTCGGCGCCAAGGCTTCACTGTTTCAGCACACAGTCGACGATCTGCGCCGGCACAGTCATCGTCTGGTCCTTGAGGATCACGATGTCGTAGGCGTCCATGTACTGATCCAATAGGTTCTCTACCTGAAAATTATAAATGAGGGGGTGAAAATGTGCCCTTAAAGCTACTTTTTAGAGAGTTTTTAGTATTCTTAACATGGAAATAACGAGTTACAGTACTACTGCCGCCTTAGTTTATGAGCCAACTGGGTTACGGTAGTTTGCTGCTTAACTAAGTTAACTATTGATTTTAAGTAGATTAGGATTAAGCACAGGAATACGGTAACAAAATTTTCAAATCCATGACTTGGTTTTAATATTTAATTTGATAAATTAGATTATTTCTGCTTACTTTATTAGAAAAAAAACTAAAAGAGATAGGAAAAGCTCCAAAAATTGATTTTTATTGGAATACCGTAATCAAAAGATACCGTTAGTAAGGCTTCCATTGATCATTGGATTACGGTAGAATTAGACTTTTTTAAGGTTTTTCTTCAAGAAACTCACATTAGCGTTGAGGAATCCGATCTTGAGGGTGGGTCCGTCCTTCTCCACTCCGACGTCCATGTGGATGTCTCCCATGCTGTCTCCCAGAAGAATCACATTCGTCCTGAATCACCCAATTACTCCAATTCTCCCCTTTCTCTCTCACCTGGAGGAAACTTCGTGGAAAAACTGAGCGTCCTTGCGGATGACGGAGGAGTTCTTGCAGAATGTGTGGATGAGGGGCTCCGAGAATCCGACGACCCTCTCCTGCTCATCGAACTTCATCATGTTCGAGATGAGGTGCATGTTCTTCAGACGACGGCCGAACTTCTGCTCAAAGTAGATGTCGATGATGTCGCCGAGTCCGGCGGAGAAGACGACCAGCGGCACGGCGGCTGACTCCAGCCGAGTCATCATCTGTTCGGTGCCCGAGCGGAGGAGGATCTTCGAGCGCTTCACGAACTTCTCGATGCGCGACTTCTCGAAGCCGGCGTTGATGATGTGCTGGTGCGAGCCGCCCCACCAGGCCTCCATGTGCGGGATCTTCTCCTCCATCGACATGGTGGGCGAGAACTCGATCGGGTGGTACTTCTCCTTCAGAGCGACGAACTGAAAAAAAAAACAGGAAATTAGGGGTTTCACTTTACTTTAACTTGGATTATTGTTTAGAACACCCTCGTTAGCCTCCATGAAGGTGTTTACACCTCCCACAGAGGCATTTCCGGTATTAAGGTATAAAACTACTGATTTGACCGGTAGTATTGACATTGCGTACAATATTTTTGACCCACGGCTTTTTTTATTACGTTAGTTAAAATTAAAATGTTTCGAAGCTTTTATATTTGCTTTATTTTTTTAAATAAACTAAAATCAATAGATTTTATTTCATATCAAAATAATTCGAAAACAGTATTTTTGGATTTTTCATATGGATTTTTCAGGTTTTAATTCAAACTAATCTTGCTAGAAATAATTATATTTATTTACGAATTCCTACTTAAATTTGGTTTTAATCGACTTCAATGTTAAATAAATAAAATTCAAAAAAAAATCTCCTTATTAGTTATATAAAATTTTTTTAAAATGGCACGGCAAAATTGAGCCTATTTAGACTTTGATTTTTATAACAAATTTCAATACTTATTCGAATTATCAAAATTGAAAATAATTTTTCTTTTTTAATTATAAATATCATTTTTTTTAAATTTGAAGGCACACGGCGTTTCAAGCAAAGTGGGTTACGGTAATTTATCCTCTTGTTTCTAATTATATGATTAAAATTTCACAAATCATGCTGGAAAATCACAATTTTGGCTTAAACTTCTGCAGAACATACATGGGCGGCACCCCGTAACTTACAGGGGTGGGGGTCTCGCTAGGCAAACTTTTATGTAAGAAGGGGTCTCGTTGACCACCCAAAAAGTCAGTTTTTGTGGGGGTCTCACCACGATCTGGGTTACGGTACCGAGCCCATGTATGCTGCAGAATTCGAATTTTTCTGGGTTTAAAGGTTTTTTTAAAGGTTTAATTTTTCTGAGTCCAACCTTGGCTCCGAGAGTGGGGTCGACTTCATTGGCGCAGTTGTCGAACACGCCGTGGGTGGTCCAGCAGCGCTCTCCCTGTTCATCTTCAGCCCTCGAGAGGGTCATATCGAAGTCGGAGATGATCTGAAACATGGATTTAGCATCTTTTCTTCCGAAAATTCGAATACCATGAGCTTCTCCTTTCCTCCCTCCGCAATCAGCTGGAGCTTCCTCAGAACGGCGTCCCAGTCGCGCACTCGGACCTGCTTGTGGTCCAGAATGGTCTCGAAGGGTCCGCGAGTGGGCTGGACGGCTTCAGCTGTGTCGAGCAGGTTCAGAGCAGGCATGGCGTTGTAGGCGGCGTTGAGACTGCGACCCTGCGGCACTGAAATAAGAGACGATTAGTAGTTTCAGGGGAAGGAGCTTATGACGGTTTTATCTCCGAAATGGCTGATAACCCCCGGGTGGTGGCAAATAAAAGGAGACAAAGGAATTAAAAATCAGGGAGAAAGGGAAGTTCAAAGGGTTTAAAGGTAAAAGAGAGAGGGAAGTGAAAGGGCGACTTTACACTCATTTGCACGCACGTGTAGGCAGCGATCAATCAGAGGTGAGAGAGAGAGAAAGAAAGAAAGAAAGAGAGAGAGAGAGAGAGAACCTCTCGCCACCCGGCTGCCACCAGGAACTGTGCCTCGAACTCTCGAAAACTCGTCCCGCCCCCTGTCTCCATTATTGTCACTCTGCGCAGGTGGTAAAAGCCTAAGCAAACAAAGTCTGATCTCCAAAGTTCCAGAAGTTTAAAGGTCTAAAATCAAGGTCACAAGTTACCGTAATCCAAAATCTATATGCCGTACCCCAATTTGCCTAATCCGGTATCTTAAAGGACTAAAACAAATTTGAAGCTACAAAATGTTCACGAAATTTAAATTTTAAAAGCTCCGCCATAAAAATGTTTTTTATGGATTTGGGTAAATCAACGAAATCAATCTTTATGTTTAAATATTAAAATTACTTTAATAAAAATTTGCCTAATGATTTTACATTTTTAGAGCCTAAGTAACAAATAATATAATACCTAATTATACAAATTTTTTAAAAGTTTAAAAACGGCAAAACGCTAAAAATAAAAATGTGTTAAATAATTTTTGCTATTATAAAATTGGTGAAATTAATTTTTAAACTATTTAAAATACATTAAATATTTTAGTTACAAAATTAGTCAATTAAAAAATAGAAGAAGTGCGCCGATCGGGATCGAACCTTGATCGCATGGTTGGTGGGATCAGTTTGGATGGTCAAAACAAGCCGGGCCCGTGAGAACCTTCACCAGAACCTTGGCACAAGGTCTTGAGAGCTACCGTAATCCCAATAGAGATACAGTAACAATTGAGATACCAATATATACAAAAACCAAAAAATGGTCTAAAAGACCAATTTCCAGCGGAAAGGGGCTTCGAATCACAGCTGACTGTCTCTCCGCAAGCCAAAACAACCACTCCGACGTAGAAATACGTACCCAATTTGTCGACAACAATTCCCTGGGCGAAGAGGGTGGCGACGGTCGGAGAAGGCGCCATAGTTTTCTTCTTTCACTTGCTCTTGGAGGCAGAAGCCGAAAGAGAGCAGAGAAGAGGAAGCAGAGTGGTCTCCAGGCCCGCCGGGCTCTTATATAGGGTGCCTTTCAGTCGACAAAGCGATTGATAAGGGGTGGGTAGACGCAGAGGGCCGGCGATGACCTTGATAACCGCCTCAGGACACGCAGCCAGCCGCTATCAGAAACAGTAGCCGCGGCCTTTGCTTGATTTACGAGCACTGTACTGTTTCCAGCTGTCTGTCAGTAGCCAAGTGCGGATTGTACTGTTTTGATCCCGTTTTTGGCACGGAAGGGCAGTTATACTCTTCTGCACTCTACGTTCACGGTATTCCAGAACGTCTTCAGAAGACCAAAGACTCCAACAGACCGAGGAAATGACAGAAAGGTCACTTTTTCACTTCAAAATATAGACATAAACACCACTGTCATCATAAAAATTACTTCTGGTGCTAAAATATGACTTTTGAAACTGGATTACACGTGTAAATTCAAAATTTTCCTTATACGACTAGAAGAAAAACAGGAAATTCGATGAACAGCTGACCAATCGAAAGGGAAATCAGACAGACAGCCTTGACAGTGCGCGAAAGAGATGATGGATTAGGTGTGATAGTGATTTTTCGGATTTTTTTAAGGTCTAAGAGAGAGAAACGCGAAAACTAGAGAGAGAGAGAGAGAGTAGTAGTAGAAAGTAAAAATATTATTTATTTTTAAAAAAGCCGGTGTAATTTTTTCAAACTAGAAATACCATGTGTAAATAGTTTACAAAGTTTTTTTTTTGAAATTCGATGTGGAATCGATTGGAGAAACATTTAATGTAATAAAAAAAATTTTAATTTCTCAAGTAAATACGCAAATAATAAATAACAACGTCGAAAAATAATAAACTCAATAACTATTTGCTTGTTTAAGATTTTCAGCCAAAAACTAAAAATTCTTAAATCGTTGAAATTAATTTTTAAGCAATTTAAAATTCATATAATCTTATATGCAAGTGAATTAAAGTCAGCAAAAAAGAAAAAAAAACATCGGGTGGGATCGAACCCTGGTTGTTTGGGCAATAAAATAGATACAAGTTTATTTTTTCTCTGTCTAGACGTTTCCTTTCGCCAATTGAAGTGTCCCTTAATAATTGCCACTTGTCCGCCAAAATCACCACACTCAAAATCCTCTCGAAATCACACTCCGCCACTATTTACTCAAAAACTACCTCAATACACTACGACTGGGTAAATATTCCGTGGACATTGTTCAATTGTGAGTGCAACGCGACAAAAATTGGCATCAAACAGCACTTTCAGTCTTTGTCAACATGAAATGCACTAGTTTACACGTTATTAATAGATTGGGAATTAATATTTAAAAAAAATGTAAACAATACATTTAAAAAAATGAGACGATTTTCGCGGTGTGACGCAAAAATATTCAATTTCGTCATGTTTACCATCTTCTAAAGGACCTAAACTATGAAAAAATTCAAGCTAACTTCCTAAAAATCGATAAATCTACAAAATTTAAAAAAAGCAAAAATAGCAATTTCTGCCCTAATCCATGATCAGCTGTAACCGCGATCTCTGTCCGGCTGGTGGCGTTATCAAAACGAACCAGTTTTCGGTGACAAGTGTAACACTTCTGCGAAACCGTTGCATGAAAAATGAAGATTACTGTATTACAGTAATTTTTACAGTGAGAATTATCTGTGGCCAAATCCTGTGGAAAACCTGTGTCGGCTGGCGCTAATCTCTGCCAGACGGGGCGTGGCTGTCAGCCGCTTCCCGCCATTCGCATTTGAATTAGAGAATTTCGAAATTCTCGATTGAGATCGTTGCGGGACCCTTTCTCCAGTACTTTTTCAGAAGCTTTTCAGAACCAGTGACCACCAGTCGTTGAAACGGCGTTATCAACATGTGTGGTCGTAAATTTCTTCTCTTCGTTTTAATCTTCAAAGAGGGCGTTTCAGTGGGGTCTGCACTTGATATCTAACAGAAGCAAGCGTTCGAATCGAAGAAAGGGAGAAAACTAAAGCGCGATGGCTGCGGAAGAGGAAGAAAAGAAGGAGAGGGAGACCGGGCGCGATCAGTTCTTTGGTCGTCAGAGCAAATAGTCTCATCTCCACAGCTGATCGAGACGCTAAACGACAAACAGCGCGCACGTGGCGGGTTCCTGCGGCAGGAACGGGAATTTCCAACGGTTTGGAATGGCGAAGGCGTCAAAAGTGGCCAAGAAATCAAACAATTGAAGAATTCATTAGTTCAATTCATGATTTTCAGGGAAATTTTTTCTTTACATAGTTTAAGTCACATATAATTGCCAAAATGGTCAAGCGGCCTTTGCCAAAAAGCGGCTTCGTGATAGTCCTTTAAAAACGAAAAATAAATTTGCGTGAAGATGAAAATATCATGTACATGCTAAAGCCCTTTAATTTTGAGATGTTGTTTTAACGCAAAAATCGAAATTTTACAAATAAAATTTTGAATAGGAAAAGGTCTCTATTCTTAATTTTAGTGACTTTTAAAACTGGAAAGGGGAGAAATTAGAAATAAGTGCTAAATTCTCACTTAAGGTACAATTTTGGCTGAAAACTAAGGAGACAGACCGCACATTTTCTTCAGAATGCTGAGGGATGAAATCAGTTTCGAAAATTGATTCTACTGATGTTATTCTCTCGCGTGGAGCAAACGTGCGACCAATGTTGTTTCTAACGGACAGCTGTTTCGCAAAAAAAAATTTAATCGTATCTTTAATATTTAAAAATAAAACGAAGTCGGGTCTGAATTTAAAAATACGAAGAGTATCGATATATATATCGATCCGTTTTCGGCTTGGTCGCTAATTTCTCAATTAAAAATCAGATTTATCGAATTTTTGGTCTTACAAAAGTAAATGCCTAAAATACAATTCTTGTAACCATGTTTTAATCGTATGTTTGGTATTTTAATGGGCAAAACTGGATGAAGGGGCCGAAACTACCAATTTTTTAAATTTTGGTGGCTATTAATAGCACAACAACTACCGAAAAGCGCAAATTTGAGGGATTTTAATGCCCTCCGTGAGCAAAACAGATCAAGATTCTTCAAAACCGTCCGACAACCTTCAATTTCCTCGCTCGAGTGGTCAAAATCGCAACATTCAAGGCTGTTGAATTAGAGACGGAGTAATTCGCCCTTTTTCTTTACATTTCTAAGTTTGTTGAAAAAAATGCGTTAATCTGGAAAGGCGAAAATATCGGATTAGCTAAAAGAGGTGCTAAATTCTTGTTTTCGTAAATATCAGCAGGACTTCTGGAAAATACAAGCAATTTCGATAAACAATCTTAAAATAGACAGGTGGTTTATAAAACAAACTGTATTTTCCCGCGACATAAGAACGTCGCGGTTTTAGCGCAAATTAGTAAAGTATTTGTGCAAAAACAAGTGCAAAAAGTCCACCTTTAGTGAAAATAAGGAAGAAAAGGGCGAAAGGCGACGAGTAGGAGGGAGCGAGACGCATGAAATGAACGGCAGATTGGAATATTTCGGTGGCCTGGGTAGGCTATTCACCGGTCAGGTGGTGATTAGCGGAGGTGGTCATCAGCGTAATGAGGTAGGCTAATTAGCTCCATTTGGGATTATCTGGTTGAAGGAAACAACAACATTGATTGATTTACTGAAATTCGTTTCGGACCTTAAGGTTGTCAGTCACACGACCAGGGTTTGATCCCGCCCTGTGTATTTTATAAATTTTTTATTGTATTAAAAAGATTATAGAGACAGTAGAATTAACAGAGTTGTTTTCTAAGTATCAAAAGATTAATGCACGCTGAAACTTCAATTTAAGCAGGCTTAGTTTTAGGCAAAAAAAATTATAGTAAATTATAGCAAAATTGTGGCCACGTTTCAAAATGAACAAATAATTGATTTTGAAAGTTATTTTTTACCCTAACATGTATTTTTAGAAGAAATACATCAAAATAATGGAGCGGTAAAGCAGGGAAAAATTCAAAAGCAGCTACCAGCTGGTTGGCACCAAAATGTTAGTTTTTTTTTGCAAAAGTTTTTGCAATTAAATTTGACAAACTCATACTATCTGAAACTCATTTATTTTGACATAAGCTTATTATTTTAATACTAACTTTGCATTATTCGAGTCAATTTGTGCCCGCGTACTTGAAATTATCAAAATCACTACTTCGCAACTCCTTAAACCAACTGCCTTCACAAAACCAGGCAATTACAGCCCCTCGGCAGACCCTAAAATTCCGAAAAAACCACCCTTATCGAATTTAGCGAACGAAGGTGAGTCTATCGAGACCACAGATGAAGTAAACCCGGAGAAAACGCGGGCATCACATGTGATAAAAGAGGAAAAAGTGGGACGAGCAGGGCAAATGTCCGAGACAAAGGCTACTGTGCGTGGGGTTCGATGGCGACGACAGTCTCATTCTGCAGATCTCAGCTATGATTAAAGTCTAGCCGAGGGGGTGTGATAAATAGAGGGGACCCAGGAGGGGGAAATCGAATAAGATCGGATTTGCACTGGAGAGGAAACGGCAAGGAACGTGCGGGGGAAGTTTACGAATTGCAAAAAAATATTACTCGCTATACATTGCTTTAATGCTATGCAATGGCAGAAAAAAGATGTCCTTGGTATAATCTATTAAATTGCGGTATGCTTTTTTTCTTGGCTGGCATCATAGTAAAATGCAACACTTCTGTTTTAATATTAGGCGTTTATTTTTTATCAACTGGCGCGCTACCGCTAAAATTACGCTAAAATTACAAGCCAAAAAATAACATCTTAGTTCATTGTAATGCATTAATGTACACTAACTCTAAACATAAAATAGCAGCGTGTAAGTAAAATTTAAAAATGTACATAAAGCGTTAAAAACAGCATACCATTTTTACTAAAAAAAAAATAGCACACAACATTCAACATTATATACGAGAACCTTAATAAATCAAAAGGTAGCTTATCAGTTAAACCCAACAAAAAGGCAGCATACCAATTTAACAAAATATTCACTGACATGGGAATGGTTTTTCATCAGTGTGGCCAAACAAAACGAGCTATACCGGAAAAGGTGGCCATATATTAGTAGTTCAAGGGGCCGTTTTCAAAATCTGCTTAGGGGCCTTGGTTTTTGAGTAATCGTCTTTTTCTGTAGCTGCTGTCTTCCGCTGGATAGTCCTGGATGCGTTCCCACTCTAAAAGTGTGCCTCGGTGGCGTAGTGGAAGCGTGTCCGATTATTGTTTTGCCCTATGCTGGTTCGAGTCCCGTCGATGTTTTTCTTTTTGCTTTTGATATATGTGATCAATTGAATGGATTCCTTGTGCTATGAATTCTCTTTTGAAAAACTCATTTTTGAAAAAATGTTTCTGGAAAAAAAAGTAATTTTTTTAAATTTTCGAATTTCAAATCGACATTTTGAGAAAACCTTGATTTGCGATTTTACAAAAGTATAAAAGGCAAAAAGAAAAACATCGACGGGACTCGAACCAGCATAGGGCAAAACAATAATCGGACACGCTTCCACTACACCATCGAACCACACTTTTAGAATTGCAACGCATGAAGGACTATCCCGCGGGAGAGAGCGGCCACAGAAAAAATACGATTACTCGAAAACCAAGGCCCCTAAGCAGATTTTGAAAATGGCCCCTTGAGCTACTAGTATATGGCCACCTTTTCCGGTTTAGCTCGTTTTATTTGGCCACACTGATGAAAATACATTCCCATGTGAGCTTAATAGAATGGTAGCATGCCAGGTTAATATGATACACACTAAGTAAAAAAAGTAGCATACGTTAATTATTATTGTACCGCAAATCTAAAATTTAAATAAAGAGATTGCGTAGTAGTATCTATCGTTTTCCCACCCAAAATTGACGCTAGAAGGCCGGCCCTGATGGTTTACCTACATGTAGCGGGCAAAAAGAAAGTAGCACGAGTATAAAAATAAATTTCCGAAGTCCGACAAAATGGATATCAAACAGGTCAGATGCAGTTTCGCAGAGACCTCGAACTAGAGTAGACAGGGTGCAATGTCCCATTAGTCTCTCTTATTTCTGTCTGCAATTTCTTCTGTCGTCGCCAGGTCAACCCCTCCCACCAGAGATCACTTCGACCGCCAGAGTCCAATGTGTACTTTCCCACACGGATGACTCAATGAGCCTATCACTTCGGCTTAACTCTTCGCCATAAATCTCGTCCTTTGTCCTCGCGTGGTGGTTAAAACTGGACTTCGTATCAATTGAGAGAGAATAAACACTCTCTTGCGAATTCAACGACACTCGTTTTTTAGGGTCGGCTCGATGAATGATAACAGCGTGCGAAACGGTGCTACCGGTTTCGTTCTGCACCTGCGTGGAAGGGGGAACCAGTTGTGAGCTATTTTTGCAACCAAAAAAGGCAAAACCTTAAAGCACTGCTTCGGTCTTTTTGTTTTGTTAAACTGTTCGAAAATGTCAGCAAAAAAAGAAAAGGTTAACATTAAAGAAAAATAGAAACAGTTGTACAAAAAACAGCTTTTTGATCTATAAAAAAGAGGTGGCAAAATGGGGGCAGCCCGCTTTCCAAATTTTCTGAACAAGGGCTTAGATTTTGCCACCCAGTTGGCAAAACAACAAGCATAGGCATTCGCAAATTCCCATTTTAACTTTGTTTTACCCTAAAACCCACAAACCAACCGTATAAATTTGTAGTTGAAGAGAAGGCTACACGATTCGAAGAGTTAATAGACGACGGGACGGCGGCTACACGGTACTTCCTAGCTAGCGATCGAAAACCGCTCCTAAATCTCATTATTACTATTTAAATTAAAAGAATTATAAGGGAAGGTGTTATAAAAGAAAATAAAGAAGTATACGTGACAAACACTAGAAAAACTGGGTTAAAGGACAGAGAGAAAATGAAAACGACCGTTCTTACCCGATGGAGGACATGAAAGAATGAAGCTACTCTGAAATTAGCGTAACTGTGATTTGCACATGAGGGGAAAGTAAATGAGGGATAATAGCGGTCGGAACCACTTTCAAATTAAAAATAGAAGGAACGGTGGGGAAAAGACTTTATTAAAGGAAAGAGAAGAAAGAAAATGGGAGGGGCAATTTATGGCTCAACGGCCCGACTCAAAAGAGAAACTAAATCCACAGCTGGTCTTAGTGGTGAAAACAGAAAAACAAATTTAATTGTTTTTAAAAATGAAAGAAATATTAGATCAAGATCGATTTGAGGTGATTGACGAGGTCTTCAAGAGAAGCGGCTGGGAAGTGAAGATCGAAGGAGGAAGAGATCTGGAATGAGGAATTTAATCTTCTGATGAGGGGAAGAGATAGATTTGAGGGAATCCTGCGAGAGTTAATCGGAAAGTGCACCTGACGTCTTTTAAAATCAGTGGGAGATGAGGTTTCTCCATGAATTGAGGCACTCAAGTGTGAAATTGAGTAATCTTTCAAGTTTTTGCTCTCTCTCTCTCTCTCTCTCTCTCTCTCTAACCTTTTTCGCTCCCACAAGAACCTTCACAGTTTCTCCACTCCACCCGTCGAGCATCTTCGCGTCTCCCTCAGAATCTCCAACCACGATGGCCTCCGTTCTCTCTCCCTTCCACCAACTGCATTTTTTCAAGACAGCGTTTTTGTTCAGCGAGTGGGTAATTGGTTCCATTCCATTTAGGACTCCCATCTGAAATAGTGAACTGACTCTCCAAACCTTCCGCGGAGTCAAAAGGCCAACTTTGTGATAAATCGATACAAACCTCGTTAAAAATCATGTGATTTCCAATTATCTCCACATTATTGGGGAGACGACCAAGGTAGGATCGGATGGCGGCATCGATCACATCTGAAAGTCCGGCAGAGCAGATGATCAGGGGGACGGCGGCTGCTTCCAGGAGGTCGAAGAGATCACGGACACCATTTCTGAAAGGAAAGTAGAGAGAGAGAGAGAGAGAGACCCGAAGACCCGGAAACCTTTCAACATCGGTGTAAATAGAGAGATTGGCTTAAACCAGGTGACGGAGGTTGTTTTCACAAATCCAGGAAAACATGTGGTGGAAACCCGTCATCGAGCCGTAAAGTACTCGCCACGCGGTTGAATGGATATGTGGGAAACAGAGAGAGAGAGAGAGAGAGAGAGAGAGAGAGAGAGAGAAAGACAGAGAGAGAAAAACGTAGACAGAGGCATAGACAGAGACAGATGCATGTGTGTGAGTATGTGAACGTGTGAACGTGTCACTGTGAAACAACTAACCTCCAAATCAGTCGATGTGGGGCCTTTTCCACAAGTTTCTTGGTGATCTTGGCCGAAATGAGAATCTTGTGCGACTCCTCCCACCTAAAAATATACTTTTGTAAAATGATCCATGAAAAATTTGAATTTTGAGATTAAAAGATCAAAAGATGAGGGAATAATGTGAGATAAATCGGGTAAAATGAGGATAAACCGACTTTCCAGGGTAAACTGAAAACCTTTAAAATGCAGAAATCTGGCCTAGTTTACGCCACATGGGTGGGCTGAGTCGATGCGGAAGTCCTCGCCGTGACCTCCGAAACTCCATCTTTCTGCTTTCGGCGGATCGATTGCGCGCAGGGGCAGAAGAAATAACGCGTATGATTGTCCTGCGTGTGCCTCCGGAAACACGACATCGTTGTCTCGCCCGACACACCCGATTCACTTTTAGCCGAAAGGAAGTGGCCCAAAGACTTGGATGAAAATGATCTTCTCTTTTTCTCTCTTTTCTTATATTCGAAGATTATTGGGGGGGGGGGGGGGGGTTCAATAAATAAGTAAAACATGTGGGAAGCAGAGAGGGCGGAGTCAGCTGTCTCTCTCCGTTGCGTCAAGGGGCGGATTAAAAAACACACCAGTTCTCCATCAGCTGGCTGCGGTCGCGTGGGGAACACGTGGACTGGAGACGTTCGAAGCGGGCGTTCATTGCGCATTGCTGGAAAAAAAGATGGAAAAATGTTTGGGTAAATAGAGAAGTCGGGTTAGAGGAATGGGCGAATGACGCACAAGCAAAGGAGAGGGTTTTAAATAAGAGAGAGAGAGAGAGAGAGAGAGAGAGAGAGAGAGACAAAGAATAAGAGAGAAAGGGAGACAAGGATAAAATAGAGAAATAGAGAGAGGCAGAGACAGAGAATGAGAGATGGAGAGGTGGAAACAGGGAGAGAAAGAGAGATTGAAAGAGAGATAGTTAGAGAGAGAGAGAGGGAGAAAGAAAGAGAGAGAGAGAGAGAGAGAGAGAGAGAGAGAGAGAGCGAGAGAGAGAGAGAGAGAGGAACCGGTTCTATACGAAATGAGAGACGCAGTGGTCATTTGGGGGTCGACCAAAGTTCGAGAGATCATAGTTCATATCGCATCATTCCAATCAGTTCACACATCCAATTTCAGGTAGCCCCCCCCCCCCCCAATAAATTTTGATTTCGTCACAACTCCAATGTTTCTTAAAAAACAGCCTTGAAGTTCGCCTTCATTTGAGATTTAATTTTTTTTTCTAATTTTCCAGTAGTTCACACACATACACTTTGGATTCAAACACGTTTTTTAACATTTTAATCTAAAATAACATTTTCTGTGAAAAACAGAAGACGGACCAATGTTAGCGCACTTTCTGTGATGATTAATCGCGGAATTGGCCTTTTGGACGCAAGGACGTCTGGGCAACATAGCCATTATCGCGGAAAAAGTAAAAATAGTCGAAATTTGCAGAGTTTGCAGGAATCAGCTGCCTACAACCATAATTTAAAATAGATAAAAGATCTACATTTTTCTTGTTTAAGTTTTAGGAATTTTGAGTTCATATTCCAATCTCAGAGATCAATATTTCAGAGAAAAGATTTGGGGGGATGATTCTTACATCTGATAATGAAATGGAAGCTCATGTTTGTAATCTTTTCAGACAAAGATAAGAGTCTTGTTTTTGCGAAGAAACTAATGTTTAATTATTAATGTTAGAATAATGTTTAGTTCATATTTTGAGCATTTCGTACGGGTCCCGAAGCGAATAGCGATAACCGATTTTTTTTTTGGAAGTGCAGAACAGGGCGATTAATAGGGTGATAACCGAATGGGAGAGACCAACGACTAATCAAGCATTACTAAGGAAAGCCAAGGTAGATCCTGAGAGAGAGAGAGAGAGAGAGAGAGAGAGAGAGAGAGAGAGTTTCAATTGGTGTGAAAAGGCCTTGAATATAATTTAAAGTCATCCCTAAACTAGGGATGATTGTAAAAAGCCGTTTTTATCGTTTTTTAAATCATCCCTAAATTAGGGATGATTGTAAAATGCATTTTTATCTTACCAGAAAGAGAGAGAGAGAAATAGAAAGAGTGAGAGAGGGGGGATAGAGAGAGAGGGGGAGAGAGAGAGAGAGAAAACTACGACCAACCGCCTCTTTCAGGGTGGTCTCTCCCTCCACCAACCAGACCGCCAACTCAGGCGGGAAGGCCTCATGAGTGAGGGGGGACCCCATTTCGGTAAGGGTCCAGTCGAAATCTACCACCACCTAAACTTTCCATCTTCTATTTTGGTAGCCAGACTATCTCACCAGGAGCTTTTCAGCTCTGTCGCCAGAAAATTTCATCTAACCAAGATTCAGTTGCTTCAGCAGTGTAGTCATTAGAATAGTAGCCATTAATCAGCCTTCAATCAAAAAGAAAAAGAAATGGTGAGACCAATTTACTGAGGAACCAACAAACTCATTACAGGATAACAGTTTGAGAGGGAAAATGGGGCTAGTAGCGGCCTCCTCCGCGGGGCGGGCTGCGGTGTCTGTCGCGGCCTCCTCCATATCCTCCACCGCCTCCGTGGTGCCCTCCTCCGTAGCCTCCGCCACCACCGTAGCCGCCTCCTCCTCGGCCTCCTCCGTAGCCTCCGCCAAAGTCGCGCCCGCCTGATTGACGGTCACGTCCGTAATCGCGTCCTCCGCCGCCGTAGCCACGGTCACCGCCGCCGTAGTCGCGTCCACCACCGCCGTAGCCACGGTCACGACCGCCGCCTCCGAAATCACGACCGCCTCCTCTGAAAATGAGAAAATTAGCAATTTTCAATCTAGTTTTGCCTAATTTTAATCATTTTAACTAATTTTAAGGATCACAATTCGGTAGTACTGCTTAAAATATACGGTTCAAAACACTTGGACAAGATCCGGCCTGATTTGAAAATGGATCCAAATTTGCATATAGCACCCCCAAAACACTTTTCGTGGCATTTTAAGTACTAGCACGGTGGTTTCTACGTGTCAAACACTCTACGAAACCGGCGTTGAAGGTGCGATTTGGATTAAAATGACACTTTGTGTGTAATATGCTAATGTGAGGTGGTAATCCGAAAAACGAAATTTCTTCGAAATTAACGCATAACTCCGGAAAATGGATTCATCGGTGGGAAGTTGGAAAATTTTGAAAAAATTCGCTAAAATGTTTCCGAAAATGAAAAATCGACGTTTTAGTGTTTGGCGACGTATATTTTACTATCTAATAATTTTAATGTTCGCTGTTCGACTTAGTTAAATTAAAATCATTTTACTAATTAAAAAAATTAAATTAGTTTTTATTTTTAAATTTACAGCTGTTACATTTAATAAACCGAATTTTCTTTTTTTAATAAACCGAAAAAGCACAAAATTATCAAATTATCCGACAAATACTTAAGCTGAATTATTTCTCTCAAAATTCAAATATTTGTGGTTATTTCCATGCCTCGGTCAATTTAAACTCGATGTTTAACATTTGTCCGTTGTTTAGCAGCTTAGTGGGTCTGAGTTTTATCATCTTTCATAGAATTTAGAAAAAAAAAAAAAAAAAATTAGAATTTTTCTTCTCATCCTTCGAAATCGAAAGAAAATTTTTTTTCATTTAAGTAAAAACGTTAAAAATTTAAACTGACAATTTACGAATTTTGCCTGAATATTAGGGATTTCGTGGTGAGACCCAAGATTTCGAGGCTAAACTAGTATTCGAAATTAGTTTACAGTCCTTTAAGGCCCCGACTTTGGGGCTGTGAGTTTGAGCTTTTGTGGTTTTCTTTAACAACTTGTAGTCTAATCTCAATTACCAACCTCCCGCCGTATCGCGGCTTGTTGCCGAAGAGTTTCCTCCGGAGCTCGCTCGAAATCGGCTTGAGATGCATAAAATTGCAGAAGGCTCCCTTGTTGCAGCCGCCCAGTTCGTACTGCCGGCAGCAGGCCTCCCTGAAGTCCGTCACCGGCGACAGCTCCGCGTAGATGGCCGCTCCGTTGAACCTGAAATTTAAATTTAAAAATGAAAAGAATAAAATTAATATTTTAAAATTTAAAAAAATTAATAAAAATGGAAAAATATAGGAAATAAATTCGTACCATCTGTTGTCGAGTGCTGCAACGCACTTCTCGGCGTCTTCTTCGCGGTTGAACTTCACGTACACGTTGCCGATCATGTGCTCTCCTATGTTGTCGCACACCTGGAAAAAAAGAAAAATAAACAATGGTAATTTAGCTAAATTTTAGGCCTAAACCTGCTCTTTCAGGGAAATTTTTTTTAAATTTTAAAACTTGTTTTATTTTCATGTTGAATTTTCTTTATTAAATTTTTTTTTGACATTTCCGGTTCGAATCCACCGCGGGAGGTGTAGGCTGAAAACGACGCTAAAAATTACCTTGGGGTGCTGTATGCAAATGTTGGTCTTAATTTAAAGTGAGACCTAATCGTATCAAACTTTTTTTTAAAATTATTTTTAAAAAATTTGTATTATGAAAAAGGTTTCATTTTAATTGGAAATGCTTCATTTTTAGCAATTTTTTATTATTTGATTTATTATTTTTGCTAAAAACCAGTCGCAAAATTCTAAACTTAGCCATAATTACCAAAAAAAAAAAAAAAAATGAAAAACTGGAATAATTTATATCTCAAAAATCAATTTTGGGTGCTATGTTAGTTGGGGGGCCCAAAAAATTATTTTTTACTGGGGTGGGTTATTTGTGGAGAAAAGTCATTGTGGGTTGCTGGAAATTTGAAATTACTTTAATTATATTTTTTAAATGCATTTTAATTTTTTAAATTTAAATTTTTTTAAATTTAATTTTTTTCAATTGTCTAAATGAAGAGAAGTAATTCGAGCGACATAAGCGCCATGATTCTGGAAACATACTCCCAGAAAGCTTTGGCAGGCAGGGCGACGACGTGCCTTCCAGAGGAGGCCGGCCTCGGTCTGCCATCCAAGCATCAAAGTCGTCGTTGTTCATGGTGGCAAGCTCGGGCCAGATTTTTTTTTAAACTGAAAGGTGGGGTCAAGAGCATTCAGAAACAGTCACGCATAACGTTCCCTTTACCTAAAAGTCTAACAAAATTTAGCTCTAGGTTACCCATGGTGAAATATTCTAATTGACCCCCGCGTCCATATTTCCATGTACTTGCCCACGGTGTGTCCCACCCATTGGCGCAGTAGGAGAGCACTGCGCCGAGTCGTTGGCGCACGGCCAAAAAAATCAAAAATACCACGAAAAAGCGTGACAATCAACAACCGGCAAACTTGAATTTTTGAATTAGTCAACTTTAAAAAAAAAATTAAATTTTCAGCTCGTATTTTCATTGGCGCAATGCCAACGACGAGTGCTACTGCGCCTCGGGACACAGCGTGTTGCCTGCTAGACTATTACCAAAACATTGAAAAAGAAGAAAAAAATTCAAAAATTTAAAAAAAAATTTAAATTCCAAAAAATTTAAATGCACTTAAAAAATTTAAAAAATATAATTAAAAAGTAATTTCAAATTTCCAGCAACCCACAATGACTTTTCTCCACAAAAAACCCACCCCAGTAAAAAATAATTTTTGGCCCCCCCCCCCCCCCCCCCCAACTAACATAGCACCCAATTTTGCTATTTTATTTTCGAAATAGCCCAATTTTCAGACAAAAATTTGAATTTTGTAGAAAAAAAAATTACAACAAGTTTTCCAACGATTTTAAAAAATCCTTAAACATATTTATACCTGTCACATTAATTAATAAAAAGTACGTTTTAAGGTGCAATATGCAAATTTCGCGTTTATTAGTCCCCGCTTTCGTTCTCATTTGTTTTTTCCGGCAAAAAAAGAGCCAATATCACTGCAATTCGCCAACTACTTCCTTAGAAACGAAGACATCTCGTTCTTTCATTCCGCCAGCACTTCATTAGCCATTCCCCTTTGCAATATTCCAATTCCACCTGCTCTCATTCCACTCAGAGCTCAATTACCTCACAATGAATATGACCACAGGAAACCCCTTCTTCGAGGAAAATCCCACTAGTTTTATTATCGCCATGAAGGTATTTTTATGTTATTATATTTAGTAAAAAATCTCAATTTTTAATGAAGTTTAAAAAATTAGAAAAAACGAAATATGTTTAAAAAAAAAGGAAGAATAATTCAGATTCTGGCAAATGTGGGAGTCCTAATTCACTCACTTGGCTTATACTGTGTAATATTCAAATCTCCGAAAAACATGGCTCCCCTATATTTGAGACTTCACATTTACTACTTAATTATGTATGTTTTTATTGAAAATTTAATTTTTTTAAAAATTCTTCTTGAAAAAAAAACAGTAAGTAATGAAACTAAAATTTTAGGGGTAGTTTATTCCACCTAATTTTGACGGGAGGAACAATTCCGGTATTGATTTTGCCATATCTAGGCGGTTATCCCCTGGGATTGATGTCTTCTTTCCATATTCCGGCAGAATACCAGATGATATTGGTATTTTGGACCATTTGTGGTGAGTTTGAGGCAAAATTATAGGCGATAAAAGCACTTTTGGTGGTGCAATATGCAAATTTTCGGGTGCTTAATTAAAATGAGACAGGATCGCACCAAATTGAACGATCTTCGGTGTTTTGCGCAAGACAGGTCGGGCAGAGGATCGGCGCTCCATTCTTATCCCTGCGCGGAGAGATGTTTCCTTCGGCGGCCGAGTGGTCTAGTGGTATGATTCTCGCTTAGGGTGCGAGAGGTCCCGGGATCGATCCCCGGCTCGGCCCAACCTTTTTGCGAAGGAGCGAAATGATGGAGTTTGGACGCCTAAAACAACCTAAGGCCGCTTTCTGCCGCCTAAAACAACCTAAGGCCGCTTTTCAGCACCTAAAAAGCGGTCTTAGGTTGCTTCAGGCCGCTTTTCACCGCCTAAAGCAACCTAAGGCCGCTTTTTTCCATAAAAACAGCATAATACCACTTTTTCCGCTGAAAAAAGTTACGTTTTTCCCGCATAAAACAACCTAAGGCCGCTTTCCACCACATAAAACAGCCTAAGGCCGCTTTTCACCGCCTAAAGCAACAAAAGACACTGTTTGACACGATCCAGTCTTAACTGAAAAATAGCACCCCAAATTTGCATATAGCACCCCCAAAAAGTGCTTTTTAGTGCCATTTTGAAGCCAATAGCACCTCCAACGGCGGTTTTAAACAGTATGTGTCAACCCTTGACCTAATACCGCTTTTTGGCCTCCTAAAACAACCTAAGGCCGTATTTTTCCGCATAAAACAGCATAAGGCCGCTTTTGCCGCATAACACAACCTAAGGCCGCCTTTTCAGACGCATATGGCCGCTTTTTCACAAAAACCAGTGGCAAAATCAGTCTGCTTTTTCACACGAGTATGTCAGCATAATGGGGTGCAATATGCTAATTTGGCAGCTATCGATGGTTTTTTGGCAACCAAATGCCGCTTGGGCCGCTTTCTGGCAACCAAAGGCCGCTTTCTGGCAGCCAAAGGCTTTTGCCCGCATAAAACAACCTAAGGCCACTTTGTGCCCCATAAAACAACCTAAGGCCGCCTTTTCAGACGCATATGACAGCATAAGGCCGCTTTTTTCACAAAAACGCCTAACGTAACCTCAGCCGGCTTCATAAGCGCCCAGGGCAGCCCAAACCACTTTTTAACGGCCTGAATCAACCTAAGGCCGCTTTTGCCGCATAAAACAACCTAAGGCCGCCTTTTGCCGCCCAAAACAACCTAAGACTGCTTTTTAACGCATAAAACAACCAAAGGCCGCTTTTCACCAAATAAAACAACCTAAGGCCACTTTTTCCCGCAAAAAAAAACAGCCTAAACCAGCTTTTTGCCGCAGAAAAAGCGAAGTTCCGCTTTTTTCAGCAAAAAACAACCTAAGGCCGCTTTTTCACACATGTATGTCAGCATAACGGGGTGCAATATGCAAATTTGGCAGCTATCGATGGTTTTTTGGCAACCAAAGGCCGCTTTCTGGCAACCAAAGGCCGCCTGGACTGCTTTCTGGCAGCTAAATCAATCTTTCAGCAATGGGTTCCGCCCTCCTGGCGCCCTTCTTCCACCGCTTCACAGTCCTTCTCCCAAAAGACCACTTCATCTTTCGCTGCCGTAAGCTAATCTACGGAGGCCTTCTAATAATTCCGCATATTGCCGTCCCTCCGATCGCAGCCTTCGTCTTCTTCCACGGAGATCCAACCGAGATCAAACTGAGACTAGTCGCCAGATTCGGCCTAATTTCCAAGAGACTATTCGATGACCAAACCCTCGCAATAGATTCCTCCAACGCTTACGTCAATTTCTCTCTCCTTCTGCTCCCAATATGCACACTTTTCGTAATTCTATGGATTTCCATCACGACTGTCGGCTCTTTTCGACTAATCTACCTCTCAAAGACGTTTTCTTCACAGACTCGCCAGATGCACCGGGTTTTTATGGTCTCTCTCGTGTGGCAGGTGCAAAATCCAGAAAAATTAGAAAAATTGGTTGGTTTAGACGTCAGTTACTCTTGTTTTCTACGTCATTCCGCTGATAGTCTTGTCCGCGTTGTTGGCGTTACATTCTTATAGAGCAGGTATGTGTTTGTTAAAATTAGCATTTTGTGCGGAAATTTTTTCTTCAAAGTCAACTTCCTTTAAAACAAATTTTATTTTTAATTTAAAAATTAAAATATAAAATTAATAGTCATTTAGGTTTCATCTATTTTTCGGGTATCTTCAAAAAAAATAAAAACATTTAATTTAAAATGAATTGAAAAAGTAAATGAAGAAAATTTTTTTAAAAAATTGAATTTTGAGACAGAATTATAAAGTTTATTTTTGTAAATTATTTAACTAAAAAAATATTTTTATTTAAATTTCCAATAAATGTTTTAAAATAAAATTTCTAAAATTGTTTTAATCGAACTTTTGCATGACAATATGGATTTCTCAAAAAATTGTTAAAAACTGAAAAAAAAAAATTTAAAAAGTAGGATTTTTAAATTCGCGTCACTTTGTCCGCAAAATTTCAATATATTTTTCAGATATTTTGAATATTGCCCTAATATTCATGGGATTCTCCACTCCTTCAGGAGTCATAACTATGTTATTGGTGGTTAGCAGCTATCGTCGTTTTCTTTTAGGCATTTTTAATACAGGTAATAAATCGAAAATGGCAAAAAGGGGCCGGTTACCAGAAAAACATCGAAGGTTCGGATCCGCCAAGGAGCAAACTTTTTTCTTTATACATATTTGTAAAATGAAAAAAAATAATACCAAAAACTGTTTTAAGTGTTTGTTTTATTATTATTCTTTAAATACTTCAAAATTCGCGCAAAAAAATAATTAGGGCGGATCCGAGCCCTCGTTGTTAATCTGGTAGAACCCGCAGGTCGAGGATTCTAGGGAGACACCGGAGCCACTTTTTAGGTGATTAAAATAAATAATCGATTTTTTAGTGATTTTACGCAAAGAAGCCGAGACTATCATCGTTTCGAGGTCAAAACGAGCGTCGTCTTGAACAAACCTCCATTTCCTCGATATCTCCGTATTTGTCCTTCAACTCGGCGAAAATTTCCTCGAAAAAGTCGTCAAAGTACTGCTGCTCTTCGTTATTTTTCTGTCCCACCTGGAAAAAATATAATTTATATATAAAAAATGATTTTTAACTTAATTAAAATATAATAATTAAAAATTAAAATAAAAAATAGTTAAAAACATAAAAATCGATCCAAAATTATAAAAACTAATTTTAAAAAAGAAAATCGATTTTAAAAAATACCTTGGAAAAGGCGTCGGCTTGGCGCATGTCGATGACCGGGTTATGGTAGAGGTTCTTCAGAAGAACCGTCTGCGAGAAGGTCGGAATGATGTGTTTTCGGGAACACTTGTCTCCGTGACGGCAGGCCCCGATTTTGAAGAAGAATGAACAGTTAACCTGGAAATTGACTGGTTTGAAAGAAAATTCAATTTTTAAAAATTTAAGTTATATTAAAAAATTAATTTTATTAATTATTAAGAAAACTCGGTTTATTAAATTTAACAGCCGTAAATTAAAAAAAACTAAATTTTTAAAAAAATTAGTAAGATGATTTTAATTTAACTACGTCGAACAGCGAAGATTAAAATCTTAAAATAAAAACATAAATTTTAAAAAAACTCACTTTATCCTTCTCGGTTCCGTAGATGGAAGCCAAGTACTCGGCTCCCGACAGGCGGTCTGTCATCTTTTATCGGCTAATGGACCCCTGAAATTTAGAAATTAAGTTCAAAGTTTAAACTTTAAAGTAGAAAATATTTAAAAAAATAAAATTACAACAATAAATACAAAAAAAAATGAAAGTTATTTTCATCAAAACCTTGTGAATAAAGCAGATGGCGCTTTGTGCCAAAATTAGCATAAGACCGTTGTTTCTAGAAAAAAGCGGAATTGGCGCCAAAAAAGCTGAAATTAGCCACTTTTTACAGGTAACTATAGCTAAAATCGGTAAAAACGCGAATAAAATTCTAATAAGCATTTCCTGAGCTCCGGAGTCGTCTTCAAACAAAGAAAAACGAAATTGGCTCCAAAAATCGATTCCTCAATATAATTCATGATTTTTTTCCACTTAAAACTCGCTAAATAAAAATTAACAAAAATGTTGTCCAAAACCTCGAAAATAGCATTTTCTGGGCTCCAGAAGCCACCTTGTTTTGACACGACAGCCGGACGCTGCCCAATATCGATCTGTTTTCTTTATTTCTGAGCAAAGAGCTATAATTCAATGTTTTTCGCTACATTCAAATCTAATATACGTCATATTTAAATAATATTTAAATTTAAAAACCTCAAAATAGCAGGATATTCATTTAAAGCAAGTTTTAAGTCTATTTACTCGGCTTTACTACCAATTATGCCTGAAATAAACGCGTATTTTATGTAAAACCATCGATTATTCAATTTTTGTTACAAAATTCTAATTTTAAAACTAAAATCAAGGGGGGTTAAAAAGCAAGAAAATAAAACCCACAAATGCGAAAATTCGAAAAGGAAAACAAGGGGAGGCAACTGCCGCACAGGGGCTGTTAAACGTAGGGCGCGTTAAACAGCGGGCATCAGAATTTTGTAAACGTTCCTACAGGAACATGTTTCAATTTTTTTAAACTTGCTTTATTCTGGGTGACTTTTGGTACTCTTTCGAAAGGTCTCCTCACGATTAGATATATAGGTAACTTGGCAATCTTTCAAGAATGAAGCCTTTCAATCGGTATCCAATAAATCAATGTTAAACTGAGGAATGTCAAGTACATCATTCAAACATTGGATTGGTGTAGCAAAATCAGCTGATGTGAAATTTATGATATACCCGTCGCCAAAGCTAATTTGCACGATAAAGTTGCTATTCTTATTTGAGTATTCACTGTTGAACGGAGAAATTTCAAGTTCATCATGAAACAGTCGAGTGGTGTGTCAGAAACCACTTTTTTTAAATTACCGAGGGGTACACTTTTGTTCCATCCCTGTCTCTGCCTGTCATTAATCATGGTCAGCTGGCGGCAATCGTCAGCTGAGCTGTGGTATTCGTGCGCTCGCAACAACATAGCGTGGCCTGTCCAATAAACATCTGGACCAGAACCTTTGTATTTGGTGGACAAGTTAGCATACAGGACGTGGGGAGTCTTGTAATGTTACGTGGATGTCCCGGAACCTCTGGTAGTTTTTATTTGCCAGAGTAAGAACTTCCATTCCCCCATGCTTCACCACACTGATATTCTATGCTGCTCTACGTTTCCCTCACCCCTTCGTCAGACTTGTTAATTTACGGCTAGGCCCTAGTAATCAGTTGCTGTTTTAGGAGATTCGCGCAAGGACTGGCCGACGAGACGTCTGAAGGTACGCCGCCGAGACCTTGGAGCACTAGGATGCCCAAGAAGGCCAACAAGATCGAAGGAGGCCAGACAGGCACTGAAACGCAGATTTTTGAAACGTCCGTTTTGAGCCCAATTTCTTTCGTCGTATTTCCCAGACCAGCTTATGTGTCCTGGAACGGCACTTTCACCTCAGAACCAAGGAATGTACTTCAGACTGCTGCAGATCCTCGCAAACAAGAAACTCTCCAGGTCAACTGGTCGGAAACCACAGTTGAGTCAACGAGGCAGACCTTCTCCTGATCGACGAGAAGGAAACAGAAGAAGTTCAGACTGAAGTCAACAATGAAAGCGAGATGGATGAAAATAAGGAGTTCTCCTGGATGACGCTAAATCAGTGTCAACTCATGACCATGGAGGAGCGGATAATGTTTGCGGGTGGTTCCGGTTTCAGTCAATTTAGCCGCTGGAATCGCATCCAGGGCTACTTTTAACGGAAGATGGCCGAAATCTCAACGTTTGCTGCGCCTTCGCGAAGGAGGCCATACAATCTGAACAAATGTTTGTCTGTCATCAGGACAGTTGGGGCCACCTCCCCTCCGCTTGTAGGGAGAATATAACGAAAAACCAGAGAATTCTCGCCTTCGAAAGAGAGAGAGAGAATATGTCAAATACTCAGCGTCGAAGCAAAGGTTGTCCTTCCAAGTCTTTACTTGCAAGGAAAACCCACCGGTCGAAGACAAGAAGGGGAAGACTTTCTCGAAAGAGAGGACAGTTCGAACAGTTGTAAGGCTCCGGCACTGATGAAAACCGCCCATCGGCTTGGTCTTTCCTCCGATCTTTAGACTAGGAGTAGGCTACATCCTCCCCCTCTAGTCCTCTGATAGATGAAAGCACCCCTTGAGAATAAAACTGCTTGTTATATACTGTTTTGCATGGTAGACCTTAAAGTATGCAAAGCCAGTGAGTCAGTGGACTCAAGGTGGGAAACCTGGGAATAGGAATATGGCACGCTTTTTTCAAAGCTGATTTATCTGATCTCTCTCTTTCTCTCTCTCTCTCTCTCTCTCGCTCTCTCTCTCGCTCTCTCTTTCCTCTCCTCATTTCATCTAAAAAATCACAATCTTCATTCTCAACAGAGAAAACAATATCAGAACCCTTGGTTCATCACGAAAAAAATTCCCTGAGGGAGCCACACCGAAAAAATTCAAAAAGGAGTCACTATGTGAAGGCAAATAATCCCTTGAAACAATGTACAAAGTAAGATTTCATACAAATTCTACAATTCTCTCTATGAGGGGTTTCAATCTATTTCAGTTGACTAAGTCACTATGTGCAGTATGATTTCTATGTACAAATGGTTACTTTTTGGGGGAGTATTTAGGACAGGCAGGGGTTTGAATTTCACTCATCAGCTGATATTTGCCACAATCCACTCCCACATTGTCCTGAAATTTATTAATTGAAAATAATTGAAAATTACCTTTAGTTGGATATTCAAGCCGCTGAGGCTGCTATTCTGGGAGAAGAGAATCCGAATATCTGTGTGGAGAAATACGCGGTTTGAACGATCAGAAGCCAGTCTGAAGTTGAAGGTTTCAAAGAGAGAGAGAAAGAGAGAGAGAGAGAGAGAGAGAAAGAGAGAGAGAGAGAGAGAGAGAGAGAGAGAGGGAGGGAGAGAGAGACTGAAAGAACCTGAAGTGAATGAGGTGTTGTAGGTGTTTATCTCGATCGGCTTCCAGGTAAGACCGTTGCCTAAGGAAGGTATGGGAGGAAAGAGGCATGTCAGAGACGTCGTAGGCAACAAGAAAGACTTTTACCACGGTGCCCTGGGGATTGAACAAGGTCTGTAAAAACATTGCGTAAGTCTTTCTCTCTCTCTCTCTGTTTCTCTTTCTCTCTCTCTCTCTCTCCCTTCCCTTAACTAACCGCCTGCAACATCCCTTTCCTAGGTATACGGTATCCTTTTCTCCCAACGCCTGCCAGACTACACGTGCCCAGACAAGGCAATGGATCGTGTTCATTCTCATGGAACACGTGCACCTTCACCGGGATGGAAGTATGAGGAGGACAGAAGGATCCAGAAGCCGCTAAAAAATTTAAAATCACTTGTGTGTCTCTTTCAAACTAACTAATTTGTAGTTTGTAGCCGTCCAGTTGTTTTACAGCCTCCAGTCGATCCTTGAGGGCGCTTTCCTCAAAACTACCGAGGAGGCCATGCGACCTGCGGAGGTCCGCCACATCGCTGGTGGAGTAACTGCTAAAATTTGGGTATTTACCCGAAAAATAGCTTTAAAAAAAGAGATTTTCTCTCGAAAATGGCTAAAAATGAGGAAGAAGAGAAAAAGTGGGTTAAAATCGCTCTCCTCGCTCCCTCTGTCTGAGACTCACTTTCGCTGGCGCGAGAGCGGTGTCGGACTGGAGTGAGAGGGCAGGCCGGTCGCCTGCAAAGGACACCATGTCCTCGGGCGGGAGAACGAGGGACTCACGCGGTTGAAGGAAAGCGAGGACCCGCTTTTCGTGCGGTGACGCCCGCGCGCAACCAGGGTGGTCAGGGCGGAGGTCAGATGGTCCATCGATTTTTCATCGCAGCGGGGAAGGACCTGAAAATGTGGTTTTAGGCATGATTTCATTAATCTCCGTATATTCTTTGCAAAATTGAGATTTTTGGGTTCCCCATTGAAATAGTGGAGTGATGTGGCAAAGGACATTTTGCACTATGCTCGCAAAGCTACTTCGATTATTTTGACAGATTTTGTTTCCTGAATATCCAACAAATCAATACAAACTACGAAATTTCAGATTCCTCATTGAAATAGTGGAGTGATGTGCCAAATCAACAGATTTTTAAAAAATTTTGGCATCAGTATATCTCGGGAAAGCTTCTTCGATTGATTTTGCTACCATTGTTGACTCAGAATCGATTGAATCAGTGTTAACTGAGACTTTTCAGATAAATCTTTGAAACAGTGGAGTGATGTGTCAAATATTGGAAATATGATTGGCCAAGACTGATTCGGCCGATTTGGCTCAGTTATCTTTAACTGAGTGTGAATATTTTCCAATAAATAAATAATGTCAAATAAAACATTGAAAAAGTGGAGTGATGTGGCAAAAGCCGAATCGCAGTGTACTCGAAGTATAGTCAAAGATACTTCGTCTCAGGTGACGTTTATTTTATACAAAATAACCTAAAAATCAATATTAAAACTGATAAATTTAATTATTGAAATAGTGAGTAGCGTGGCAAAAGGACCCACTGTGAAAGAGTATCTTAATGTTATAACCATTGTACCCCAAAAATGTTCTCTTGTTAGTTTACTTACCAATTTCTTGGTCTGTACGGCCTCTTCCATTGCGGGAATCTTTATCCTGGGCTCCTCTTCTGTAGGAGAACTTGGAGCCAGCTTGTGTTTAAGTCTGTTGATTTCTGACATCTCCATAGGACCCATGGAATTTTCTGGGGTCTCTGTAGGGCTGGGTAGAAGCCATTGATCATTTGTAAGTCTAAATAGAGGAAAGTCATCTCTCTCTCTCTCTATCTCTCTCTCTCCTCTCTTTCCCTCCCTCTTTCTCTCTCTCTCTCTCTCTCTCTCTCTGTTCCTCCCTCTCTCTCTTTTCCTCCTACTTACGGCGATGAGGTACAGTACCCCACGGGTAGCCGAATAGCCGTGGAGCGCAGATACTCCACTGAAACTGCCAACAATTGCGTCCGATTCAATCGACACAATGGAAATTCGTGAATTTCACTATTGGATTTGTTTAATTGTATTCGAGATCCGACTCTAAAACTTTCCACTTCAAAACAAAAACAAATTTTTTTACCGAAAAGTGACAGAAAAATTGGATGGGAGAGGGTTTTCACTGAGCCAGGCGTTTAGTTGAGAAAAATGGAGATGGGAGCGGATGGCATTCAGAAGGAACATTGAGGGAAGGCCCTGGATTAGAAAAAAAAGCGTAAAAATAAAGGATAAAGAGTACCTCATTTTGGTTTGAGTCTTTTGTTTCGAGGGACCATGACTCGACGACTACTGAATGACTGCAGCTGGGACCACAAGAAGTGTGTACCAGGAGACACTAAAATGATTTGGTTCAACGGCTCCTTCAGGCACAACTTTTTTAAACTCTCTCTCTCTCTCAATCTCTTTCTCTCTCCGCTCTGTATCTCTTGTAGAGAAAGAACGACCGGTGACGAAACGGTCCGAGACGCAGAAGCGGAGGTCACATAGGTAGATATAAGGTCGGAGAGGCAGATTCAGAAATTCAGGGACGCAGAAGTAAAGGCCAGAGACGCAGAGGGTTAGAGAAGCAGATGGAAAGGTCAGAGACGCAGGTGCACATGGTCAGAGATGCATAGAATAGAATATTTTGATGGGAAATCGCGCAAACCACCCAGTAAACGGAAATCCCACCCATACCCTCTCTCTGAAATCTCGGGTTTAATGTACGGCTTACACTGTTTCACGTGTTTGCTTCCGTTCACGTCTTCATGAGTAATCGATTTTATCGATAAATGTGCTCAAAAATAAAAATTTTAAAAAAAATAGGTCAAAATGGAGAAAAAATTGACCACATTTTGGCTGAACCATTCAAGTGACATTGCGAAAAAAAATTGCAAAAAAAACGTTTTTCGGCCAAATTTTCACATTCAAATGGATTTTTAACCAAAATAGTCGTCTTCGATTTTTGATCTAAATGATCCAATCGGACGCGAAAGTTTACGTAGAATTCAATGAAAACACTAACTTTTTCCTCCGGTCTATATTGAACGGCCTAAAACCCTAAAAACATGGTTTTTAAGGTTTTTCAAGATTTCTGTTTTCATGTGCTGCACACAAGGGTTTTAATTATCACAGTCGTTTTTCCCAGATTATTCCGCACATTCTAACATATATGACTTCAAAAAAACAAAATTTGTGAAAATTTCAAATGTAAAATTTCAAATGTAAACCGTAACACGAGCCAAAAAATCGATTTTGAGCTGAAACTTTTAGAATAAGGTTTTTAGGTCATTTGAAGGTTAAATACCACTTTAGAGGAAACTCCGAGGCATAAAAAACTTTGTCCTGACTATTTTCAACTTTTACGGAGTCCTAAAGGGGAAGGACCTCGTAAAATTGATTTTTCAAAGTCACTTTACAATTACTTCATTGAATAGATGTCGTTTCCACGATTCTGAAACATACCCCTTTTCAACGATTTGGACTGCAAGAGGGGCGCGGTTACACGGCCGATTTACGCGTTTGCCGCACGTAAACACGGCCAGAGTGGGCGAGAGAGTGTGGGAAATGGGGAGACGCAGAGATGGCGGCAATTCAAATGGTAATTTCCCCAAATTTCAGGCGCTTCTAAATCGGTTCATTTTGATCCAAAATGGGCAAAAGAGGTATTTTTCGGAATCCTGGGAATCAGATCTAGGCTTTTATCGCAAAATCAGAAAAATTATTTTTACGCGGCCCTTCTCCTATAAAAGTAGGTTTTAACCTGGCAGTTGCCGCTTTTACGGGCAACCACCTAAAAGCCAATCTCCATAATCTCTCATCCTCTCAATCAACCCCTTCTCTTTTCACCATTCCAATCCTGTCTCTCTGGCATCCGCCGCTTATAAGGGCGAATTCCACCACCGACCTCAATCACCACAGGTCCCTCCCCCTCCATTCTCCACTCCTGCCCAGCCAGCTGGCCGGCACATCGCGCCGAGGCGATGACGTTGACGACTTCTTCTATCAGAGGTCCCGACGTCATTTCCTCCTCAGAATTCCTATGGCAGCATTTAGAGAAGGCAATGTCTGAATAAAATTACAACAAAAAAAAAATCATCGGAATTTAGGGCAGAAACCCACGAAATTGGCGAAAAAGGGGTAGTCAAACTGGATTTAATGCAACAACCTAATTCATAACAAGAAAATCAACAATCCTAGCGGCTGCTAGCGGCGCTTCGGAAGATCCTGCGGCGCGTGAGGCCGGCGTCGTGGCGCTGCTTCTCGAACGTCTGCATTTCCTGCTCCACGGCCAATTCGTGCTCCAGCGTCGAACCGGTACGGTAGTCGGCGATCAGGTCGTAGTGCTGGTAATCGTTCACCTGGGAATATTGGGACGGTAATGAGAAATTAGGAATACGGAACCTTGGTCATGTGGAACTTCCTCTTGAACCAGGGGGTCGCCTGGCTCCAGGAGTCTTCGATTCCCTTGCAGTCGTAGAGCTCCCAGCGACGGGTCCACGGCGGAGGACGCAGATTCACCTGAAAGGGCGGCCTTAGGTTACCAGAAAAAGCGGAAAGCGGCCTGAGGTCACCGGAAAAGCGGAACGCGGCCTGAGGCTGCCAGAAAAAGGTAGAAAGCGGCCTTAGGTTGCTATATTTCCAACCTTCTGCTGGTTTACGGGAACGGGCGTCCCGGCGGGGTGGGCGATGGGTTCCATGTGGAAGTCGAAGGTGCTGAATTCGGGCTGGGCATCCACCAGGTAGCTGAGGTCGTTGTCCAGCCGCTTCTCCAACTTGAGCGTTTCGATCTTCTTGATCGTCGGGTTGTAGAGCTCGTACATCACCTCCACTCCTGAAACGAGGGGTTTTAGTCTCTCTCTCTCTCCCTCTCCCTCCCTCCCTCTCTCTCTCTCTCTCTCTCTCTCTCTCTCTCTCCTTCTCTCTCTCTCCCTCTCTCTCTTTCTCTTTCTCTCTCTCTCTCTCTCTCTCTCTCTCTCTCTCTCTCCCTCTCTCCCTTTCTCTCTCCTCTCTCTCTCTTTCTCTCTCTCTTCTCTCTTACCGAGGCCGTCGACGACATTCCTGAGCGTGAACTGATGCTTCAGTCCCTCCCTCTCGCGACGAATGCAGATCCCAACGAATCGATTCTCCTTCGCTCCCAAATTCTTATCGACGGTCGTCACGGCGACGATCGATCCTAAAAAAACATTATTTTTTATTAAAAACTTATAACGTTATTTTCCTTTTAAATCGATTTTCATAAATTTTTAAACCTTATCCAGGCACTACCAAAAACTATATTTTAAAATAAAAATACCGCCAAAAATGTTGTTTTAAAAATTGCGTTTTAAACTTTTAAAATTACGTTCAGAGGTTAAAAAATGCCTTGAAAATAAAACTTTAAAAACTACTTCAAAATTGTGCACTTTCGGAGCTTTAAAATGTTCCTCAAAGACCCATGTTTTTGGTCAATTTTGACATTTTCTTCGGTTCGAAACCGCCGTGGGGGATGCTATTTGGCTTGAAACTTTAAAGGTAGTTTTTGAGGCGCTATATGCAAACGCGGGTTGCGAAATTCAGATAGGACCGAATTATGAGTGATCGCAACAAATTTTATGGGGCTATCCCCCTGATTTGAGCCGTTGCGTTCTCCATAAGGCAAAGTGCACCGCCCGCGGATGTTTACGCCAACAAATGGGGTTCTTACGGTGTGTGTGTGTGCGCGCGCGCGCGTGTGTGTGTGTATGTGTGACGTAAAACCTCCTTACCGACGTAAAACTCGGGCACGTCGAGCTGCATGCGTCTCTCCAGCATGTCCTTCCTCTGCAACTCCTCGAACAGCGCATTTCTTCTGTTCCACACCGGCGACTGCAGAAAGTCCGGGTAGATCAACCTGAAAGATAACGGGTTGTTAGGGGAAAACTGAAAAAGTCAGCAGTTTTCTCTCTCTCTCTTTATGGGTTTATCTCTAAGAAATTCAGAGAGAGAGAGAGAGAGAGAGAGAGAGAGAGAGAGAGAGAGAAATGACACTTATGAGAGGCCTGGAGAGAGCGAGACAACGGCTGGCGGGGGGCAATCGAAGGACGCAAACAGCGACGAGACGCCCTGGCTCAAAGCACCAGTGTTTGGTTACGATAACACAACACACGGAATCACAAAAACAACCCCAATCGAGATAGGAATATCAGAGGTGGCACAGAGCCGGGCCTGGGCCCTGAGGAGGAAGGCGCAAACAATAAAAATTTGAATTTTGAGAAAATTTTCTTCTAGTTTAATTAGCATTTAAAGATATTTCGGCCGTGTTTTTTAATGAGTTTTAAATCAAAAATAGTAAAACAAGCAGCGAACAACAAAAACCCTATTATTTATATTCGGATATTGTTTTTATTTCTTTGGGAAACTGCAGATTCACACAATTCTTATATTTTGTATTAAAATTATCTCCACTTGAAATGAAAGATTTTCATGTAAAACGAAACTTTTTTGGAGTTTAAAATTTAAAATTTTGAACTTCCCGCCAAAATACCTAGGGCCCAGGGCCGGCCCTGAAATTTACCACTCTTGGGAATATTGGGTGCCTGTTTGTCTGTCAATTCCATTCATTCGCGAGGATAATATCGCGGGCCGCCCAGCAATCGCTAATGTAGTAATACTGGAAAATGGCGGAAGAACTGCAGTAACTTAGTGGAAATTAGAGAGAGAGCGGGCGGCAGCCGGTTGCCTGTGAAATTGACATACACGCGCCCGCTGCAGGGGAACAATGGTTACGCATCCGAGACGGACACCGACGACATTCGATGAGATTTGGTCGTTGGTTTTTGTAAAAATTACCGATTGCCGCACGGTTTTTTGGTATAAATAGCCGATTGCCGCAAGGTTTTTGTACAAATTTTTGCTATTTAAAAAAAACCGAAAGTCGGGTCGGTGGCGTACTCCAAAATCCCTCAACCCGATATTTAAAAATCCTATAAATTTTACTATATTTAAAATGTTTTCATTGAATTATTACGAATTTATTTATCAGAAAAATAAAGGAATTTACAATTTTAATTTATTTTATTTATTTCAAGGGTATTTTAATTTATTATTACGAATTCATTTATCAGAAAGACTCGTCACATCACTGTTTATCACTGAAAAGGCGCATGACATGTTATTATTCCGTGCTAAAATTGGTCTGTTGTGGGTGACTGACAGTGAAAACATAATATGGATGATCACGGGTTGAGAGAGAGGGTATGTGTGTGTATGTGTGAGCGTGTGAATGTTTTAGAATGTGTGTTCGTGTGCAAATGAGCAAAGAAGCGTCTGATGGCGGATGTAAGGTGCTGCCGCGCGTGTACGCATTGCGTCACATGACGACTGGCCACCAGGCGCAGTTAGCAGCGCCGCCGGAACTAATTCAACGGGCCCGATTCGGTCGATACAGCTGATCGAGAGGGGACCAAACGACAGAAGGGCTGGATGAATTGGAAAAAAGAAAGACTTCCATTAGTCGGGTGGTCAGCCACGTATTTATCACAAATGGGCTTTATCTGCCAGTCAGCAGGGGAGAAATCGCTGAATGGAGAGAAATTCGTCGTTTCAAGAACATGATAAATCGGTGATTTCTCTTCAGTTGAGCGGTCCAGGCGGCCTTTGGTTGCCAGAAAGCGGTCCATGCGGCCTTTGGTTGCCAGAAAGCGATCCAAGCGGCCTTTGGTTGTCAGAAAACGGTCGAATCGGCCTTTGGTTGCCAGGAAGAGGCCCAAGCGGCCTTTGGTTGCCAGAAAACGGTCCAAGCGGCCTTTGGTTGCTAAAAGTAGTCCAAGCGGCCTTTGGTTGCCAAAAAGCGGTGCAGGCGGCCTTTGGTTGCCAGAAAGCGGTCCTAGCGGCCTTTGGTTGCCAGGCAGCGGCCAGGCAGAATCAGATCCAAAAGCGCTTAGGCGCCCTTTCGACGGGCGCTCCGTGACACAAAGCGATCTCCGATGAATTGGCGGCAGCGCCCCAGCCACACACAGCATAAAAGCCGAGGGAAAACAAACATTTGCGTCCGATTTGGAAGTGTTTTGGAGAAGAGAGAAAGAGAAAGACCCGCTTTTTGGCAACCATAGGCCGCTTGATCTGTTTTTTTTTTCAATTGAAAGCCGCTTCTTGGCAACCAAAGGCCGCTTAACCTGATTTTTGGTATTAAAAGCGGCTTTTAGGCAGCCATAGGCCGTCTGATCTGCTTTTTGGCAATTAAAATCAGATTTTTGGCATCCAAAGGCCGCCTGACCCACTTTTTTTGTTATTAAAAGCCGCTTTTAGGCAACCATAGGCCGCCTAACCCGCTTTTTGGCAACCACAGGCGGCTTGATCTGCGTTTTTGCCAAATAAAAGCCGCTTTTGGCAACCATAGACCGCCTGGAAACTTTTTAGTTATCAAAAGCCGCTTTTGGCAACCACAGGCCGCCTGTCAAACTTTTTGGTTATTAAAAGCCGCTTTTGGCAACCACAGGCCGCCTGATCTGCTTTTTGGTGAGAGCGAAACTTACGGGAAGTCGGGGATGTGTTGCAGTTGCTCCATCTTCTGCGGCAGACCGGTCTTCTTCGAGGAAGCCACAGCCGGCCTAAAATTTGCATATTACCAGGAACACTCACTTTTTAGAACTTAAAATTCTAAATTTTACTATTTATATAATTTATTTAATTTTTTTTAATTAATTAAAAAGAAAGCTCACTTCGAGGGACAATTGGCCGCTCCCAGCAGCCGGGAAGTCGTCGAAAACGCCCTCTGAGCGACGGTAGACGGCAGGGCCATCTGAAAAAAATGATTTTAATAATTTAAAGGTATTTGTAAAACAAAATACGGTAGGAAGGAGTACTGTAATAAATATAAATACTGCCATCAGGGTATTTTTAAATATTTTAATTATTTTAAACATTTTATAAATAGAAAAGAATACGATAATTCACTAAAATCAATGTAATCTTGTATTTTAAAGGACTATTTCTACCAAAATTTGCTTCCAGGGTTACTGTAAAACCTAAAGATTACAGTAATGCACTAAAACTAGGTTTTTTTTAATTTAAAAGCTTATATTTGATAAATTACGGTAGAAAGAGTACTTGAAATCGTATATATATATATATATACTGTAATTTTGTAATTTTTAGACCTTTAAATCATTTTAAACATTTAAATTACCGTATGGCTATGTATTTTACCATTAAAAATCTAATTTTTGGTGTATTTAAAGGACTATTTCCATTTAAATTTAGCGCCGTGGTTAAAATAACTCGTTAAGACTACTGTAACTGACAATTTTTGATTTTTTTTTAATGATTAAAAAGAATGTAGCATTTAAAAATAATAAATGTATACTGTTTTCCAACCAAAAAGGCCATTTTTGGTGTTTTTAGACCTATAAAAAGGGCCATATCGATTAAAATTTGCCACAAAGGTTACTGTAATTCTTCATGGCTACTGTAACTGTTCAAACCTTTAAAAACCCATTCAAAATATGCAAGAAAACTAATTTTTCCCTTAAAAACTGTTGTTTTTTTTGTGTTTAAAGGTCTATTTCTATTAAAGTTTGCTGCTAGGTTACTGTAACTCGCCAGGACTACCGTATTTACGTATTTTTATTTAAAATAATAAAAATACACGCGTGGGAAAGAGAAGAATTGGCGACAAAGTGCAGAGCCAGCTGATTGAAAGGGGCAGAGTCAGACACTCTCGGAGGGCAGAGACGCAGAGTAACTTACGAGCCGTCGCCTCGAGACAGCCGGGTGGCAGAAACGAGGGATTTTAAATGGACTTTAGACTCCTTTTAAAATTACATTTTAAAATATAATGTTAAAGAAAAATATAATAAAGAAAAAGGTACTGTACATTTATGTATGAAGCATATAAGAAGCTAGAATGGTCGATTTAAATAACGAAAAACAAAGAAATAGCTCAATTTTAAATTTAAAAAACTTTGCTTGGCAGTGCAATTTTGAATAAAAAGCGGCCTTATGCTGCCGGATTACATAAAAGCGGCCTTTTGTTGCCAGGATCCTTAAAAAAGCGGATTAATTTTAAAATTCATTTAATAATAGTTTTTAATGAAACTTTAAAAAAAGGCGAAAATAAGTTTTCTTTTAAAAAAGTAATTTAAAATTTATAATTTGTTAAAAATGTTTTTAAAACGAATAATTTAAAAAAAAATTTAATTGACTGGTTGTGATGCGCCTTAGTCAATTAAAAAGGCCACGCCCACAAATCGATTCAGAATCAATTTAATTGCGTCCATTAAAAGCTACCGTATTAGGAAAAGGAAAAGTAAAATTTTAAAAAAAAGTGTTTTCAGTAAATTTAAAATTTAAAATAAAAACACAAACAATTAAAAATACTCCCGCGTCTATGACGCCCACTTCCATAAAATAAAACCAATTTTATTTGAATAAAATATTTTTTAAGGCAAAAAATCACTTGTTCATACATTGCACAACAAATATACAAGCATATAACAAGTGTCTATAACAAAATTACAAAATATGTACAAAATAGATATAAATGCGGGAAATATTACGCTAGGGACAGATAGAAAAGAACTTATTATTGCGGAAGGTTGGCCTCTCGGGCCGACCGTAACCCATATATGAGGATTCCCGAAGTTCACTCGTCTAAGGATTCTAAGAGAGAGAGAGAGAGAGAGAGAGAGAGAGAGAGTTAGAGAGAGAGAGAGCAATCAATTTTCAACGGGGAAGTCAATTGAAGAAGCTACAGTAGAGGCTACAGTATACTCGCTGCCGACGGAATCGCTCTCACTGGTGGCTCCGATGTCAACTTCTTCGTCGTCATCAGAATCATCGAAGGGCCTGGAATGAAAAATCTCTCTCTCTCTCTCTCTCACTATCTCTGCCGTTTGTCTGCGTCTCTAACCGTCGTATGTCTACGTCTCTAACCGTCGTTTGTCTGCGTCTCTAACCGTCCTTTGTCTGCGTCTCTAACCATCGTTTCTCTGCGTCTCTAACCGTCCTTTGTCTGCGTCTCTAACCATCGTTTGTCTGCGTCTCTAACCGTCTTTTCTCTGCGTCTCTAACCATCGTTTCTCTGCGTCTCTAACCGTCATTTGTCTGCGTCTCTAACCGTCGTTTGTCTGCGTCTCTAACCGTCATTTGTCTGCGTCTCTAACCGTCCTTTGTCTGCGTCTCTAACCGTCATTTGTCTGCGTCTCTAACCATCGTTTCTCTGCGTCTCTAACCGTCGTTTGTCTGCGTCTCTCTCTCTCTCTAACCTTTCCCTCAGCAATGGCCACATATCCCTAGCCCCATCCATTCGATGCTGCTCCCTCCATTCCGCATTGCGTTCCGGTTGTACTCCTACCACCGGTTCTGGTACAGGGTCCGAAATGTCCATCTCGTAGTAGCACAGGGGACAGACCTTTAAAAAAGGTGTTTGAAATGCAAAAAAAAATTATAAAGAGAAGAAAAAAGAAGGCAACTGACCGGTTTCACTGAGAGCCATTTGCGGAGACAAGCGCCGTGAAAAAAATGGCGGCAGGGGGTCACCCGGGCTTCTTCGACCATCTCGGTGAAGCAGATGGCACATACGTCACTGCGATCTGGAGGGGAGGGGTGAGAGACGCAGAGACAGGAAGAGGGATAGAGACGCAGAGACAGGAAGAGGGTTAGAGACGCAGAGACAGGAAGAGGGATAGAGACGCAGAGACAGGAAGAGGGATAGAGACGCAGAGACAGGAAGAGGGTTAGAGACGCAGAGACAGGAAGAGGGATAGAGACGCAGAGACAGGAAGAGGGTTAGAGACGCAGAGACAGGAAGAGGGTTAGAGACGCAGAGACAGGAAAAGGGTTAGAGACGCAGAGACAGGAAGAGGGATAGAGACGCAGAGACAGGAAGAGGGATAGAGACGCAGAGACAGGAAGAGGGATAGAGACGCAGAGACAGGAAGAGGGTTAGAGACGCAGAGACAGGAAAAGGGTTAGAGACGCAGAGACAGGAAGAGGGATAGAGACGCAGAGACAGGAAGAGGGATAGAGACGCAGAGACAGGAAGAGGGTTAGAGACGCAGAGACAGGAAGAGGGTTAGAGACGCATAGACAGGAAAAGGGTTAGAGACGCAGAGACAGGAAGAGGGATAGAGACGCAGAGACAGGAAGAGGGATAGAGACGCAGAGACAGGAAGAGGGATAGAGACGCAGAGACAGGAAGAGGGTTAGAGACGCAGAGACAGGAAGAGGGATAGAGACGCAGAGACAGGAAGAGGGTTAGAGACGCAGAGACAGGAAGAGGGTTAGAGACGCAGAGACAGGAAGAGGGATAGAGACGCAGAGACAGGAAGAGGGATAGAGACGCAGAGACAGGAAGAGGGTTAGAGACGCAGAGACAGGAAGAGGGATAGAGACGCAGAGACAGGAAGAGGGATAGAGACGCAGAGACAGGAAGAGGGTTAGAGACGCAGAGACAGGAAGAGGGTTAGAGACGCAGAGACAGGAAGAGGGTTAGAGACGCAGAGACAGGAAGAGGGTTAGAGACGCAGAGACAGGAAGAGGGATAGAGACGCAGAGACAGGAAGAGGGTTAGAGACGCAGAGACAGGAAGAGGGTTAGAGACGCAGAGACAGGAAGAGGGTTAGAGACGCAGAGACAGGAAAAGGGTTAGAGACGCAGAGACAGGAAGAGGGATAGAGACGCAGAGACAGGAAGAGGGATAGAGACGCAGAGACAGGAAGAGGGATAGAGACGCAGAGACAGGAAGAGGGTTAGAGACGCAGAGACAGGAAGAGGGATAGAGACGCAGAGACAGGAAGAGGGTTAGAGACGCAGAGACAGGAAGAGGGTTAGAGACGCAGAGACAGGAAGAGGGATAGAGACGCAGAGACAGGAAGAGGGTTAGAGACGCAGAGACAGGAAGAGGGATAGAGACGCAGAGACAGGAAGAGGGATAGAGACGCAGAGACAGGAAGAGGGTTAGAGACGCAGAGACAGGAAGAGGGTTAGAGACGCAGAGACAGGAAGAGGGATAGAGACGCAGAGACAGGAAGAGGGTTAGAGACGCAGAGACAGGAAGAGGGTTAGAGAGGCAGAGACCCACCTTTCAACTGCTCCGCACTGGCCTTCGCCAATTTGCTAATATTCCTCACAGCCTGACTCCTTGAATAAACCATCGTAATCAGGTGCTCCATCCTCTTATAAACGTTGATAATCACGTGTATTAGAAGAATCACCGAACTGAAATACGACCACTCGCCTGAAAAAATATTTTTTAAATTGTTAAAATTGAAAAAGCACCTCGGAACATGAAAAGAACGCTGAAGGCGACTACCACGAGGGCTAGGATAAGTTCCAGCACTTTTGTGACGCACTTGACAGCGAACATGACGTCATCACTGCGTTCCCAGGGTTCTGGGGCACGGGACTAAAAAGGACTCTTTTGTCTGCGTCTCTAACCTCTTTCCCTGCGTCTCTAACCTCTTTCCCTCCGTCTCTAACCTCATTCTCTGCGTCTCTAACCTCATTCTCTGCGTCTCTAACCTCATTCTCTGCGTCTCTAACCTCTTTCCCTGCGTCTCTAACCTCTTTCCCTGCGTTTCTAACCCTATTCCTCTGTGTCTCTAACCCTGTTTCTCTGTGTCTCTAACCTTTTCCTCTGCGTCTCCAATCTCATTCTCTGCGTCTCTAACCTCATTCTCTGCGTCTCTAACCTCTTTCCCTCCGTCTCTAACCTCATTCTCTGCGTCTCTAACCTCTTTCCCTCCGTCTCTAACCTCATTCTCTGCGTCTCTAACCTCATTCTCTGCGTCACTAACCCCTTTCCCTGCGTCTTTAACCTCTTTCTCTGCGTCACTAATCTTTTAATCTGCGCCTCTAACTTCTTTCCTTGATTCTCTAACCTCATTCTCTGCGTCTCTAACCTCATTCTCTGCGTCTCTAACCTCTTTCCCTTCGTCTCTAACCTCATTCTCTGCGTCTCTAACCTCATTCTCTGCGTCTCTAACCTCTTTCCCTCCGTCTCTAACCTCATTCTCTGCGTCTCTAACCTCATTCTCTGCGTCTCTAACCTCTTCCTCTTCGTCTCTAAACTCTTTCCCTGCGTTTCTAACCTTATTCTCTGCGTCTCTAACCTAACTGTTCCCTGCGTCTTTTTGCCTTACCTCAACCAATCCGACGAAGTACTGAACCATAGCTGAAGAGGCGTGGATGGCCAAAAGGACGCCGTTACAGCAGATCATAACGCACCTAAGACTGAGAATGAAAAATATATAGAAAGAAATGAAAACTGACCATATATCCAAGGGCAGGTAGGCGAGGATGGCGTAAGACATGACCAAGGATCCGATGGGAAGAATGATCGCCAGGAGGAGACATCTCACGTGGCGACCTCTTGTTGCAGTGGGAGAGGAGGCCAGGGAGAGCAGTTGTGGTTCCAGAAGCTCGTAGAGAGACTGAAGGAGGGCGGCTAGCACTGAAAAGAGACCTTATGCTGTCTATAGACCGCTAAGCGGCCTTAGGTTGTCTCTTAAAGGCCTGAGGCTGTCTCTGGACCGCATAGCGGCTCTTGCTGTCTTTGGCCACAAGGCGGCCTTAGGATTTCTTTAGACCGCCAAGCGGCCTTATGGTGTACCTCGTCACCAAGCGGCCTAAGGCTGTCTAACTAGGCCAATAAGCGTCCTCAGGCTGTCTCAAGACCACCTAGCGCCATTGGGGTCTTTCTTTCGTCACTAGGCGGCCTTAGGATGCCTCTAGACAGCAAAGCGGCCCTGGCTGTCTCTGGCCACAAGACTGCCTTAGGATGTATCTTGTTACTAAACGGCTTTGTTTGTCTGGAAAAAACAAAGCGGCCTTAGCCTGTCTCTGGAACACTGGCTCTTCTTTAGGTATTTCGATACCGCTGAGCGGCCTTAAGTTTTAGAATGTCCCTGAATGACTTCTGTCCAACTAGGGCACCAAGCGGCCTTAGGATGTACCTTGTCACTAAATGGCCTTAGGACGCCTTTAGACCGCCAAGCGGCCTTAGGCTGTCTTTCGTCACTAAGCGGCTTTAGGATGCCTTTAGACCGCCTTGCGCCCTTAGGATGTACCTCGTCACTAAGCGGCCTTAGGCTGCCTCTGAATAGCTAAGCGGCCTTAGGTTGTCTATTGACTACTAAGCGGCCTTAGGTTATCTTTAGACCGCCAACCGGCCTTAGGCTGTCTATGGTCTCTAAGCGATCTTAGGACGTATTTAGACCGCTAAGCGTCCATAGGATGTGGCTAGACCGCCAACCGGCCTTAGGCCGTCTCTCCTCACTCCAGACCGCAAAGCGGCCCTTTACGAACTTTAAAGCGGGCTTAGACCCCTCTACTTGGACCGCAAAGCGGCTCAACCTCCAAAAAATGGCAAACCTACCAATAAAAAGAACGAGTCCCATAAGGAATATCTTTCCCTCCGTGTTCATTCTGATGAGACTAGCTTGGACACAGATCAATGCCAGTGTAAGGGCCTCAGTGTACCTGAAATTTTAAACTTAAACACTTAAAATTAAGGAAAAATTTATAAAAATGAAAGGAAAACTTACCCAGCGTGGTTAAGGACATGTCCGTGGTCTCTGGTTCCTCCGATGACCAACTGCACCCCGTCGACGATCCATTTGCAGATGAAACCCACGGTCAGAGCAAGAGCCAGCAGGGAGAGGGGAGTATTTGTACTTTCAGCGATTCCGGAGAGAAGGATGGGGCCGGTTTCGGTCCAGGAACGGCCCTGAAATCAGAATGGAGTGGCTATGGACCAGCAGGCGGCCTTAGGCTATTTCTAGACCGCTAAGCGGCCTTAGGCTGTGTCTGGAGATTAAGCGGCTATTTCTAGTCACTCAGCGGCCTTAGGTTATTTCTTGACTAATAAGCGGCCTTAGGCTGCCTTTAGACCACTGAGTGGACTTGGCTATTTCACTACCACTAAGCGGCCTTAGTTTGTCTCTTGGACACTAAGCGGCCTTAGGCTATTTCTAGAACACTAAGCGGCTTCAGCTTATATCTAGGCGGCTAAGCGGCCTTAGGTTGTCTCCAGATCATCAAGCGGTCTTAGGCTGTCTCTTGACCTTTAAGCGGCCTTAGGCTATTTCTGACCGCTAAACGGCCTTAGGCTGTCTCTGATCGTCAAGCGGCTTTATAATTCATGTGAGCCGCAAAGCGGCCTTTCGTTCTTCCTTACCTTTTCCACCATCTCCACATAAAGTCGACTGAAGAACATAGTCAGCCAGGCGAATGTGAGAAGTTCGGCTAGTTTCAGGTGTCTCCAAATTATGACACACCCTAAATTAAGTCCTGAGAGAGAGAGAAAAAAAAATTTAAAAAATTTAAAATTATTTTTTATTTTGTCTTTTGGAATTTACGAGGTCATATACTCACCCATAGGCAATCCCCGGGCGATGAAGACGTCTCTGAGCTGGCGGAGGGCGGATTTTAATCCTTCGATCATGTAGGAGACAGAGTGGAGGACGTAGAAGGCACAAAAGACCATCACCAAGGAGCAGGAGATGTTGTGGGCTGGAAAGAGAGAGGAATGAGAGAGAGAGAGAGAGAGAGAGAGAGAGAGAGAGAAAGGGAGAGAGAGAGAGAGAGAGAGAGAGAGAGAGAGAGAGAGACGAACCGTGGAT